>QANY01006498.1:70572-353672 GCA_003255025.1 Datisca glomerata | reverse complement strand
GCCCATAACAATGAAATTCCTAAGGCATTGGGTATAATCATTAGAATTTTGGCATGAACACATTACTCTTGAAAATTCTCGAGAAGTATTGATAGTTCGGTGACGTCCTAATTGTTAAGTTCATGATCTGAATCCTATCGAAAAACCAAGTGCTCTGTACTTGAACTTGATGATTTTCCCAGGATTGCGGATATTGAAAGCTCAGCAATATCATCTTCAAGGTTGTACTGCTCTACTATAACCGGTTCTTCGAATGAAATTCCCCCACTTCTAAAGGATTTAGAAATATGGGGTATGATTGCCATTTCCACATCGAATTCACTGTTTTCAAGCCTAGCAATCCTCTTTTCTTTCTTTTGAGCTTCCACTCTCCCTCTATCAGCCTTGGTTGGTCTATATCCAAGTCCAAACCTTTGCTCATTCTTGTCCCAGTCAATTAACTTTTTTATGCCTTGATGCTTACTCCCGAGTCCCTTACCTGGCTGGTATCCCCCTTTGATCATCAACCTTGCAACCATTTGAGATGCTTTTGATAGGTTTGGCGTTGGAGAGGGTTTCCCACTATCAACAAACGTGGTGTTCACAATCTCAAATGATCGAAATGAGCACTCCAATGCTTCCTCTGCCGCTTCGACATATGGCATGGTGGCTGGCTTGGATACCAAAAAATCTTCTTCCCCATATATACAAATGAGTTTATGATCCATTATGAATTTCAGCTTCTGATGTAAGGAAGAAGGTACTGCCCAAGCAGAGTGAATCCATGGTCGACCCAAAAGGAAACTGTATGCTGGATTTATGTCCATCACTTGGAAAACAATATTGAATATGCATGGTCCAATTCGGATAGGTATCTCTATGTCTCCGATTACTTCTCTTCGGGTGCCGTCGAATGCTCTTACTATCATCATGCTCGGCCGCATATGTGTCGCGTCCACTGGTAGCTTTGCTAGTGTGGATCTTGGCATTACATTTAGAGATGAGCCGTTATCAATTAATACTTTTGCAACAATATAATCCCTACATTTTATGGATATATGTAAAGCTCTGGTGTGCCCAGTACCATCGACTGGGATTTCATCATCTGTGAAAGTGATAAAATTTGGTGCGGTAATATTTCCCACAATTCTGCTCAACTTCTCCACCGTAATCTCATGACAGATATATGCTTGATTCAAAACATTCAATAATGCTTGGCGATGTGGTTCAGAATTCAGAAAGAGTGACAGTAAGGAGATGCGAGCAGGTAAGCGATTAAGTTGTTCAATCACCTTATACTCACTTTGCTTGATGAGCTTCAAAAATTCACATACTTCTTCTTCAGACACTGCTCTTTCTTTCTTTGTACCTCTTATTATATCTGGGTCTATCACTTGGCCGCCATGCATTTCTCCTTGGAATTCATGACCATTGTCGCCTTCTTTGGCCTTCCGTTTCCTTTGCCTTTCAAACACATCTCTTTTATCCGTTTTTAAAACTTCTGGCGTGTAGCATCTGCCACTCCTCGTCATCCCACCTACTCTTGAAATATTAATTATAGGGAGATCGAGGTCAGACGGATTTAGCTCTTGAGTTTTACCGTTACTGCTTGTAATAACCTCATATCCGTACATCTAGGGTACTGCTCTTGAGCTTCAAGGACGGGAACGTTGACTACAATGTACAATAGATAAGCTATGTTACCATATTTTCTAACAAACAAAATTTTCAGCTCTGATGAAAAATCCTCCCATATCTTCTTCAACCTCTCCAAGTTAATGCGTGAGGATTTTATCTTAGCGATTGATGGTAGAAGAACAACGTCTTCCTTTTTCAGACAATCTCCTTTATGTTTCTGCGATTCCTCTGACCATTGGGCTACCGTAACTTGATCTTCTATCACACTCGAAGTGGGAGTCATGGTCTCTAAAATATGAATGAATTGAATACTTCTTTAAAATCCCATTACGTAGCATTATGCATGTATGCAAAACAGAAAGATGAAGTTAGAAGCAAAACAATTAAGAGAAGACATGTTTAAGTGACATAAGACATATATACATGCACAAAATTGATCATGATTTTAGCAGAAATCTAACGTTGGTCATGATGTGGGCTCTAAAAACATAATACATGTGTGGTTGGGATCTAAAAATCTCTTAATAGGCTCCCAGGTTGTCCACATTGTTATCTGAATAGAGTAACAGGGGCCCCCAAACGGTATCCCGAAAGGGTCGACCTGAGTGAGAACTTTCATGAGCCTGCACGGGAGCCTCAATTCCACGGAGGCATTCCACTACTCATTCTCGCTAATCCTAAAGGGAAAGCCCTGGTATAGGGCTAGTGTGTATGTGTGAAAGTAAAAATTATGTAAAAAAATATACTTCGTAAAAAAAAACTTATGTACGACTACAGTTACGAAAAAAATTAATAAATCATATAAACGAAACAAGAACCAATACAAAAGGATAACATAGGATGAAATTTTGGCTTGACTCTCTATTGATCTAAAGATGGTTAGACCAATTGTTAAGGTACTGCTCTTGAATCATGGTACTGCTCTTGAATCTTTGTAAGCAAACGCACCCGGTATTTGGATGGTGATAGGCATCGGAGCATAAGACGTAGTGGTGTGAGTTGACTTTTCTTCATAATGTATTGTGAGAGGTTTTGGGATATAGGACGACACTTCAACATTAACTTCAGATGATTCTTTAGTTATCATGAGGACTAAAGAGTCATCTTCCTAGTTCTCCTTTATGACTTATAGTAAGTATATTTGCATCCAACAACTTTTGCACTTCCATTTTAAAATCAGCACATTCCTCAAGTGTATGCCCCGTCACATTCTTATGAAACAAACAATCAAAGTCATGCATATGCGTCCTAGAAACGTGTTCATCCTCTGAGCGTGTTGGGTAGATGTACCCTGCTCTAGAAAGATGATGGAAATGTATTTCCATTGACGTGCTCACATCTTCCACGTCCCTCTTTCCATATGAAAAATATTCCTCAATTGCATTTACGGTAGGATTTCCATGATTTGGTAAAGGCTTGGAATTGATATTTGGTATTCCCATTAGCCTTTTTGAAATTCAACCATCCAGCCTTGATCAATGCATGTACTCTAACTTTTAATGCCGTGCAATTCTCAGTCGAATATCCCACTACCCCAGCATGTTAATAATCACAACGAGCAGTCGGATCATACCACATTGGGTGTGGTGGTTGTAGAGGTTCGTAAGGAATTGACACCAATTTATTATTCCGTATCAATTGAGGTAAGAGTTCTATATATGACATGGGGATTTGATCATATTAGACAAAACGTTGATTATTTCTATTTCCCCTCAGAGACTGGTCGACCTGACCAACATTTTACTGGTGAACCGGTGGTCTGAAATTGGGTCTCGGGTTATTTTCAAATGCTGATTGTTGAGAGTGATAATTGTACAGAATTTGTGAGGTATTTGCCACATATGATGTCACAGATTTGGGCCCTTCACTATACTTTGAAAATCCAGACCTCGAGTTTGCAGCTTGTGATGGGTACCCAAAATTGATCGTCTGTACATCCCATTCTTTTCGCTTCACCGACAGCCCCTTTTTTACGGATGATGTATCAGATACAACTTCCAAAATTCTTCCATTATTTACCCCATATTCAATCCTTTTACCAATCACTATAATGTCAGAGAAGTTGTTTGAAGCATTTTCAATTATCCTATCATAGAATGGAGATCTCAAGGTGTTGATAAATACTGTA
The DNA here is from genome assembly GCA_003255025.1 of Datisca glomerata. NCBI lineage: Eukaryota > Viridiplantae > Streptophyta > Magnoliopsida > Cucurbitales > Datiscaceae > Datisca > Datisca glomerata. Next base: position 349,927 of record QANY01006498.1, on the reverse strand, counting down.
GCCATCTCCTTTTCTAACAAGGGGGTGTACTTGAGTAGCTAATTCACTGCACCTTTGTGCATATTCTTTAAAGCCTTCAGTAAGCTTTTTCTCCATCCTTTGTAGATCCAGATGATCAGGAGTCTCGCTTATGTTATACTTGAATTTTCTAAAGAAAGCATCAGCTAAATATTTCCACCTCTGAATAGGTTGGTTATCCAATTGGATATACCAGCGAGATGCTTGACAGGTTTATGTTATACTTGTATTTTCTTAAGAAAGCATCAGCTAAATATTTCCACCTCTGAATAGGTTGGTTATCTAATTGGATATACCAACGAGATGCAGCCCCTGTCAAGCTATATTGAAAGAAATGAATCAGCAGCTTATCATTATTTGCACAAACAACTATCTTTATGTAGTACATAATAAGGTGACTTCTCGGACATGTACTACCATCATATGTGGTATGGTAACATCTAGGACCAAACACAGTTGGGTGGCATCAATGGTACCATATACATCTGACCCTTCAATGGCGCGCAATCTTTCCTAAAAAAAGTCCAGCTTATCTTTCGATAGCGGGTCTTCGCTTGTTTTAGTAATAGGCCTATGCCCCTTTGGGTCATCAACATTGGGTATGATGATTGGCTCATTAGCAAGTTCACCTTGTGGGGTGAAAGCTTGGTTGTGGCCATGTGCCATTATGGATGGGTTGTACCAACTTTTTCCTATCTGTATCATTTCCTGGACACTTGAAAATGGATAGTGCTGGATATTTACTAGTGGTGAAGCATACTGAAAGTGGTCGGTTTGATGACGTTTATAGGCTGGAGTGAACCCATGAGGGTAAGGTGGAGTATCGTTTGGTAGTTGATTTTGTGCTGATTGAGCTCCTTGCGTATTTTCAAGACAGGCTTTTCCCTTACTCGCGGCAAGGAGTTCTAGGACTCTTGCCATTTGCTCTTTCAGCTCCCTAATTTCTTCTTTCATTTCCTCTCGTGATTGCTCTTTTTCTTGCTCGTCCATGACCCTAACTTGAGCTCGCGTTCGATAAGGATATCAGAGTCGACGGGCTATCTTTGAAAAGTTTTCTTAATAAATAAAAATAAAACAATGAGATGGTAGATTTTGCTAATGAAGAAGAATAAATAAAAATAAAAATAAAAATAATGAAAGTAAATTTATGCACGAGAAATGATATTGCGCAAAGTGAAAGTCTAGAAGTACTCAATTTCATTCAATTAGTAGAGCCATCCACTACATTTGAGTATGTAGAAGTTAAACTACATTACTCCGCAATATGAGTTTATACAAAATGACCAAAATGACCTAAATCTCTGTTGATTTCTTCCAAGAACTTAGACAAGTTCTCCCCATTAGGATGGATGGGTAAAACACTTTTTTCAAAAATGATGCTTGTTCCGCCAAATTGCTCACTCTCACAGCCACATCTTTAAGCCATTCTACAGCATGGAGGACCAAGATGAATCAAGTCATGCTCTTGTTGTAGTAATTGGTAATCATATCTCAGTGCGCCGACATTAGCATCATTATTTCTTACCAATTTCTCTGTCACATTCTGATACATTCTAACTTGGTGCTCAAGGCTTGCAATGACTTTCAATAGTTCTTCACTATCATTTGGTGACTCAGTCTTCGTAACTTTTTGATTCTTTAAATCAACTTATAAATCATCAGCGATTCGTCGTAATGAGTCATATTGTTTTTCTAACACAATGATGTACGTATTCTTCTTATCGATAGCTCCTTTAACCTCTTCTAAAAACTCTTGTACAAACTTATTTTTCCTTTCTAGTTTCATGATTCGATCCTCTTGTTCATATATTACCACTCGTAAATTCTCATTGTCCTCTACAATCCCTCTAATTTTGTTGTTCAGTTTGCGAGTGTCAGTTTCTAACTCTAAGTTTTTCCGCTTCAGATATTCTTGATCCTCAACTTTGTTTCTCAAATGTCTGAGTTATTTTTCCGCTTCGATCCTGTGTTGACCAGACAAATTCGACTCGACTGTTAGACATCTGTTTTCTTCCAAGAGAGCTAAATTCTTTTGACTCTCCTCATATAACTCATCACGCTCCTCATTTTTAACAATCTCCTTATAAGCTTCTGGTAACTTGTGTGATTGTAAATCCTCATCTGGTAAGGCAATAGTTACTTTACCTCTATTCTCAAGCCACGTTTCATACTCTTTTATGCAATTCATGTGATTCTTCTCATTACGTACTCTTCTCGTTATTTTTCAAGCTCCAATTAGTTGCTGCAATTTTTTTCAATATCTTGAGGATCATAACTGATCTCAATGTCCTTTAATGTGCATGGCACGGACAAAATGTCTCATGTATAGTTGACGGAGCTCCATTACTGGAGCATAACTAGTACAATTCCATGGTCCTGGGAGCGGGATCCATTTATAGATCCTCATTTGTAGATCATCGATGTCAATGGCATCCATTGGGCTTTCCAGATAACATCCTCATTTTTTAACTTTGATAGGTGTGAGAGCCACACCCCTTTTGTGGAAAACTGTGAATTCCATTTGGCCATTCCAAATTCTGCAATGGAGATTCTCGTCTTCATCCATGGACTTAAAAACTTAACTTGAGGACATTTGAAATCTGGTGAACATCTTAGATGGCTAAGAATCCAAATACACAAAAGAGATGGAGAGCCGATGGACTTCCCTTTTCCAAACGCTCGTATGTGATTTAAGGAATGAAAAGTCTCAGCTAGAATTGAGATAACAGGGTTAACACCATGTTCAACTTGCAGGAATATTTTTATCACTTTATCATCCACATAACCTTGAATTTTTTAAAACAACACGGTGCCACATATACATAGAGCATAAAGAGCCATACCCTTGTCTTCCTTTAAGACATTTTGGATGAGATCTAAGAGGTAATCCAACGGCACACACTCATTCCCCCTTTAACTTTCAACATTTTCTCAATCTCAGATGCATGGACAGTACCCAAGAGCTTCGATAAAGCTCTCTTCAATGTGAGCCTTTTGTCGTAATTATAAACTTTATCCGTGCTTTGCAGCGGGACATTCAGTAAGGCTTGATAGTTGTTCAATTGTAGGAGTAAGAACAATTGTTCCAAAGGTGAAACATCTGTACAGAGGGTCCCAGAAATACATTAAAACCTTAAGAACGAGAGCATTGACTGTAATATACAGAAGATAAGTGATGTGAACATATTTGCCGACAAATAATGTTTTCTGCTCCGGTGAAAAATCCTCCCATATCTTCTTCAACCTCTCCAAGTTAGTGTGTGAGAACTTTATCTTAGTAATTGGTGGTAGAAGAATGACATCCTCCTTTTTCAGACAATCTCCTTTTCATTTCTTCATTTTCTCTAGCCATTGGGCTATTGTAACTTGATCTTCTATCACACTCGGAGTAGAAGTCATGGTCTCTAAAATATGAATGAATTGAATACTTCTCTACAATCCCTATTACGCAACATGATGCATGTATGCAAAAAGGAAAGACGAAGTCAGAAGTGAAACAAAGGGAAAGAAAAGAAATGTTTAAAGAGCGTAGGACATATATACATGAAAAAAATTAATCCGATATCATAATTAAGAAAAATCTCTATTTCTATCAAACATTGGTCAAGAGATGGGCTTTAAAAACAAAATGCATGTGTGGTTGGGCTCTCAAATATCTTAATAGACACTCAGGTTATCTTCACTATTATCCGAACGGAATAATAGGGCCCCGCAAACGGTATCTTGAAAGGGACGATCTGAGTGAGAACTTTCGTGAGCCTATACGGGAACCGTAGTTCCACGAAGGCATTCCACTAATCATTCTCGCTAATCCTAAAGGGAAAGCCTGGGTACAGGGATAGTGTATATGTGTGAAATTATAAATTATGTAAAAAAATATACTTCGTAAAAAAAGGACTTATGTACAACTACAGGAACGAATTAGAAAAAAAATAATGAATCAAATAAACAAACAAAGAACCATACAAAAGGATAGCATATGATGAAACTTTGGCTTGACTCTCTATTGATCTAAAGATGGTTAGACCAATTAGTTTTCCCCAGTGGAGTCGCCAAGCTGTCGCAACGTGCATGCGACGCGGAGCGACGATTGAAAAGTCATTTTTTGAAAAAAAAAAATTCAGAGTCGCCACCAATCATTTTAGGGCGTGATTGGTCATCCAATTTTAAAATCAAATATTTTGCTCTATGAAAATTTAAAGTTGGTTCGAGAGTCATTTGCGTGTGGGGAATATATTAGCACCCCACAACGCCCATTATGAAAAATGGTTACCAAATTTAATCAAATACTATCCAAATTCTTTTTTTTTAAATAATGTTATACAAATTCAATTTTGAATGTCCCTTTTGGTACATTTTGCATCATAAAAATGAGCAAATAAATGACCTTCAACGGGTGGTACAAAGGCCATTAAAAATTATTATTTTCTTTTTTAAATCAAAGCGTCATTGGAGTTACTTTCGGTGTCCTAAAAATAACTCCTCACCTTAGTAGTTCGAGAAATTTGGTATCCCAAAAAAATTCTAAAATCCGTCATCAGAGTTTTTAGTGAATACTAAATAAAGAAATTAACAAAATTTAAATCAAATTGTTATGGTTTTAATTTATGAGCATCAATTCTGAAAATAAAAGAATAAAATAATAATCACATACAACCGTGATATATGACAATAATATATAAATAAATAAGAAGAGATAACAACTATAAAGAAAAAGAAAGAATAATGGAAAGGAATGTTAGAGATGATAAATGTGTATGATAAATTTAAAAAAATGAAAAGTAAAAATAATGAAACAAGAGATGAAATAATTTAAAAGATATATAAAAATAAATTAAAACAAACCAATAATATCTACTGATAAAATAGAAAAATAAACGAACACAAAAAAATAAAAAGACAAAAAAATGCAAACGACAAAAAACAAAAAAACAAACAAAAATCAAAAAAAGAAAATTTAAAATCCAGAAAAAAACTAAAAAACTTTTTAAAAAAAAAAAATTTAAATATTTGCATAATCTTGTGTAGTGATTTTACACTATATTTTATGCATTTTTATGTATGAGAAATTATCATAGGAGATCTTTTCATTACATGTACACTTTCAACCCATTAAATGGTTGATTCACATTGAGTTAATTTTACACGCCTCAAAATTTTATCCTCATTTTTATTGATTGAGTTGATGACAAAAAAATCTCATTTATCAAACTTAAACATGAAAATAAAACTTAAGATTAAGAGTAGGAGAAATGATAAAGAATGAGCAAACAAATTTATATATGGAAAATGAAACAAAAAAAATCAAATACATGAGTATGGAAAAGAGAAATGATTAATTAAAATGAACAAGATATATTGTAAACTAAAATGTAAGAGATTTGAACTACCTTAATAAAAATAAAAGGAGAAGATGGAAGATGAATAGAAATGAAAACTCTCATTTTTTCTCTTTTTCATTATTTTCTCAAAACCTCTCTTTCTCTCTCTAAAATCCCTTCTTTTCCTCACTTTCCAAATATCCCATTTCAAGTGAAGAGCTCTCCTCTATTTACAAGAAAACTTAGGGCTTCGCTTTTTAATTTGTCTTTTTGTTCCTTTTTTTTACTTTTAGTCCTTGGACAAATTTTCTTATTTTTAAGTATTGAGCTATTTTTTAATTCATACACATAATCTTAGACTATTATATGGGCAAAAAAATTTATATTTTTAAAGTATTGGACCGGACAAAATACGGTATGTACAACTCTTAGTAAAGATTTATTTTAAAGCTACAAAGCGATTGACGGTGTACAAGTATTGCTTGGAAACAACAAACCATGAAAAGACGCAATGATTGGAACAATCAGGATTAAAACTCATGATGGTGTTGACAATACTTTATAACATGTTCACCATGTACCTAGGCTGAAGAGAAACCTTATTTCTCTTGGACTGTTTGATGAAAAGAATTATTCTTATAAAGCTGAAAGTGAAGTTCTCAAAAACATGAAGGGTTTTCTAATGATCAAGAAGGGTCTAAGAAATAATAGGAATGTAAAATTTATTAGGTAGTAAAACGATAGAAGTAGCTACAACAATTTCTACTATTGATTTTGAAAAATCAAAACTGTGGCCTTTGAGACTAGCTCATGTCTCAGAAAAGGGTCGACATGAACTTGAAAAACAACGGTTGTTGTGTGGTGACAAGCTCGTAGACAAATTAGATTCATGTGAGCATTGTGTTTATAGCTAAACTTGTAGGGCTAAGTTTAGCAAGTCATTAAACAAAACCAAAGAAGTTTTAAACTATGTTCAATCTGATCTTTGGGGGACTTCAAGAACAGAAGCACTAGGTGGTGACAAGTACCACATCACTTTTATTGATGATTTCTCAAGGAAAGTGTGGTTGTACATTTTGAAGTCCAAAGATAGCTCTACGAAAATTCAAAGAATGGAAGAAAATGGTTGAGCTTCAAACTGGTAAGAAAGTAAAAAAATCTAAGAACTGGTAATGGATTCAAATTTGCAGTAACAACTTCCAAAACTTTTGTAAGGAGCAATGCATAGTAAGACATAGAAAAGTAGCTAACACTCCACAGCAAAATGGCTTGGCTAAAAGAATGAACATAACACTGCTTGAAAGTGTAAGGTGTATGCTGTCAAGTGATAATCTTCCAAAGAAATATGGGGGAGAAGCAGTAAATATTGTTGTCTATTTGGTTGATAGAAGTCCTTCTGGTGCAATTGGTTTTAAAACACTAGAAGAGATTTGAAGTGTGCATGATCCTCAATATGATCATTTAAAAGTGTTTGGGTGTGTAGCTTATGTACACATCAGGCAAGAGAAACTATAACCAAGAGCTAGAAAATGCATGTTTCTTGGCTATCCAAATGATGTAAAGGGTTATAAGCCGTAGTATCAATATGTGGTGTTTCATGACAAAGTCTGAATCCTCAGATAATATATCTCAAATTCTAAAGAAGATTGAAATTGAGTTGAAGTCAAGTAGTAAAACATAGATTGATGCAACTTAATCCATCACACAACAAGCTGATGATGTTCAGGTTCTAGAGAAGAACGTGAGAAATAATCTAAATTGAGAAATTGTCAACTTGTTAGAGATAGAGTAAGGAGAGAGCATAATGCACCAAGTAGATTTGGCTAAATAGATCTTATATCATATGCTCTATCAGTTGTAGAAGCTATAGATGATTCAGAGCGTAAGAACAACAAAAAAGTTGTTTCTAGCAAAGAATGAAAGAAATGGTTAGAGGACATGAAGGAATAAATGAGGTCCTTTAACAAGAAACATATATGGACTCTTATAAATAAGCCAACTAAGCAAAATGTGGTAATAATGTGCAAAAGGAGAGAAAATGTGTTGAACACCAAACAATCCATTTTCAAGGCTAGGTTAGTTGCTAAAAAATTTACTCAAAAAGAAGGAATAGACTACGATGAAATTTACTCTCTTGTAGCCAAACATACTTACATAAGAGGTTTATTAGCGTTGGTTGCTCATTTTGATATGGAACTTAAGTAAATAGATGTTAAAACATCATTCATGCATGAAATCTTGAAGAAAAGATTTGTATGACTCAGCCTAAAGACTTCTTAAATAGTGAAGAATATAAAGTTTATTTATTGAATAAATCTCTCTATAGTTTAAAACAATCCCCACGAAAATGGTATCTCAAGTTTGACAACTTTATGATTAAGAATAAGTTTCAAAGAAACATATATGTGTTGTGTTTATTTTAAATGAATGGATGAAAGAACTAGAATATTCTTGTTATTGTATGTGAATGACATGGTCAAAGCATGCACTAATATGATAGAAGTTCAGACACTGAAAAAGCAGTCAAATATTGTATTTTGAGATGAAGGATCTGAGAGCAGCTTAATGAATTTTAGGAATGGAAATTACTAGAGATAGAAAGGAAGAATCTTTATTTATATCTCAAGGTAATTGCATTTCTAAAACTCTAAATAAGTTTAGCATGGAGAATGTTAAATCAGTGCAGATCATAGTAGTCAATTCTGTTTCGGTGATCGTTTCAGTTTTTAGAAAAAATGAAACGTTTCGGAGATTTCGGTGTTCCGGTATGTCATTTCAGAAAAAAATTTCGGAGGTATAACAATAATATTATATAATTTATTATAAATAATATAATAAATAACTAGCAAGATATACATATTCTCAATTAAAAACTTATTTATTTTGAGATCTCGTACTTAATTCTAAGCATTCCAATTTATATAAAAGCATGAACACAGTTATTCACATGAAAAAAAAAGTAACAAATCGATATACAAATCACTCAATTAGTCTAAAAATCACTCATTTAATCAACAACTAATCACCCATTTATTTAAATTTATAATATAAATAAATAAAATATTTAATCTAAACAAGTTGCCCATTTTAAAACATAACAATAGAAAAAAATTTAACCAATTATAAAAGACAAATTAACTCTAGTACATTAAAAAATTAATGGAACAAAAATGAAGTAAAAAAAATTATAATTGAACAAAAATGAAATAAAATAACAAGTTGCATTCCATGAAGTTTGAACCTTGGAGGGGAAGAGAATAAACCAATAGCCTTAAGCTACTGCGTTGTTATAGTAGCTTACCGCCCCATTTGTCATTTCTCCCATTCTGGGCAAAATGAGCATATTCCGGTCGACATGTTCCGTTCTGGTAGGAATTGATCGAATTCTGCGGTGAAATTTTATCACCCCCTATTCCGTTCTGTTCTAGTCCTAGAACCAGAATATTTCAGTCATTCTGGACAGAAAGAAAGCGGAATTAATTACTAAGGTGCAAACACCTATAGTAGCTCATTTCAATCGGTCACAACATCTTTTTGACCTTCTATAGAAGAAGAAATGAAAGAGATGGAAAATGTGAATATTCTAGTGTTGTTGTAAGCCTTATGGAAAATATACCGTACCTGATTTAGCCTATGCACCCAGTTTGGTCAGCAGGTTTATGGCTAAATTTGAACATGGTCACTGAAATGCAGTGAAATGGGTTTTCAGATACTTGAAAGGTATATGTTTATATGGCTTGTAATAGAAGAGCTCCAATTTAGATGTAGAAAGCATAGTTGGATTTGTAGACTCAGAAGCATAGTTGGATTTGTAGACTCAGATTATGCAGGAGATTTAGACAAAATAAGGTCATTAACATGTTTTGTTTTCTAGCTATTTGGCTGTCAATTAGTTGGAAAGCTACTCTTCAACTAGTAGTAGCTTTGTCAACAATGGAAGATCAGTATATAGCTCTCACTGAAGCTGTAAAAGAAGCACTTTGGTTGCAAGGGCTGATAGGTGAGCTTAGAGTAAAGTGAGAGAAATTGAAAGTCTTTTGTGATAATCAAAGTACTATTCATTTAACAAAGAATAATAAGATGTATCATGAAAGAACAAAACATTGATGTTAAATTGCATTTTGTGAAAGAGGTGGTTTCCAATGGGAATTTGAAGTGGTGAAGATTCACACTAATGATAATCCTGCTGGTACGGTGACAAAACCAATGAAATATGCCAAGGTCAAGAAGAGTTAGACTTGATACAAGTCACAGATGGTAAAAGTACTTGAGAAGTAGGTGGAGCTGGTTTTGCCTTGATGATATGAAGAGATTGTAAAGTCATTGCTGATTCAAGGTGGGAATTCGTAAACACTGACTCAACTAATGAATTGGCAGATTAGTTAATTATGCAACATCTTTTGCTGAGCTATCAATTGACAGACTTGGTGTCCACAGGGCAAGCATGGAATGATTCTTAGCATAACTAACTAAAGAATATTTTATTTTTCTTTATGATGTAATATATAGAGGTGTAATATCTTTTTTGTTAGGGTTATATCATATTTTTATGCTTAGAGAGTAGATATAACAGTGTATGAAGAAAAGAGAAATACATAGGAGGAGGTGAGAGTAGAGTGTTTTTACTCTGTAATCTTTCTTTCTCCATGTACAATATGTTTCTTCATAGTGAAATTAGCTCATCATCAGCTCCTGGATATAGATTCACATATTTATAAGTTGGACCAGGATAATCTCTCTTTGTTTCTTCTTCTTCTATTTTCTTAATCTGGTTTTCTGCTGTATTAGTCATTTGTGAATTCATCATATTGTTTTATGATATATGTCAAGTTGATAAACTCATAACATTTATAAATTTCTCTGTGGATCTTATTATATTTCTATTGTGTACATACACTCTTTTCATTCATTATTTCCATACACCGTGAACAATTTTTTCTTTCTTACAACATTTAAAATATATTATTTTACACTAGATAATTTTATATATTAGCTTTACGTCAAATTTCATCATTTTTAAACTATTGAAAGTTCAACACGTGAATATTTTTTGGTAATTGTGGTATGAATTTTTTAAGTTTTATTATAGTAAGAAGGAAAAGAAGAATTGTTTAAATTGCAAGTTGGTAGGAAAATACTTAATAAGAAGGAACAAACATAAGCAAAGAATAATTGATAATAATTCAATAAAATTCCAATACATCATATGTTCTTCACAAAGAAAATGAAAAAACAAACTCAATGGTCATCTAATTTAATCGTTTCTTATGTTACTGTATTATTGTCTATTAAATCTTTATATATTTTGTCGCGGTTGCATTGAAGAATCATATGGTTACATAAAACTTTGTTTTAGCATGCAATATTTGCTACTTGATTTTTTTTAACATGGTTTTAAGTTTAATGGAAAATTAATGTCGTGTCCAGCATTCTGTCAGAAAAAAATGTGCTTTTTATTTATATAATGGAGTAATATGTTGTTTAGATTTAGGGTTTGTTTTTTGGTAACAAAAAGTTTTGAGTGTGTAAAACTTTAGATACACTATATTGTAATTTTATGTAAGGATATTAGGAAACTAAAATATGGGTGTTTGGAGATTTTTTAGGAGTGTGGATAGAGTCTCTCCCATTCCAAATCACTCATGTAAAACCAGACAAACTTGGACTACAGACAGAACTCTTATTTAATAGAGACAACATACGTGATACCTAAAAATGCTATATGCCATCCGATGCCTAACTTTCAGTTTAACATCTAAAATATCCATACTTGAAAATAAATATCATATGCATGGGGTATTGAGCTTTGTTTGGGGAATTGACATCTACCCGATTCGAAACACAAACGTATACCTAAAGGATTGCTCCCTATATCTACATACTCTAAACCTAACTTGGTTCATTTCTTTGGTTAGCGTCTCACATGGCAAATATCTAACTCTGGTGTTTGTCATCTCTTTAGTTTATATGCTGTTCTTTTGTCTTTGTTCTATGCACGAAAGACAAGTTTTATTTATGTAGAACTATTCTAGGAGTCTTTTTCATATCATACACATGGTCTTAAGTAAATTAAATTATAAAGTGATAGATTTTTTGACAAAGATACAAATTATGTGAAAAATATATACCAATTGCTGATGGCGAGTCTCGAACTCACAATTTTATGAAAGTGAGTGGACGTTTAAGCATGTGTGTAAACATACATTTCACTATTAACCTTAATTAATTATCATGATACATTTTTTATTGATCATATTAGAGGTTTATATTTAGAGTTCGTTCTTGTTTTAGGTCTAATCGGTAGCATTCACCTACCAAAAAGAGATCTCACCAACTCCCTCATTATATATTTAGTGGGTTATTCTAGTTTGAGACTTTTAATCACCTATTAAATACATTGCTAAAGAAAACTCTCCATTATAACAACCAGAACATGATTAGATGTATGTGGGCCTCCGATCTTATATATAAAGTCATTTTACCAAACAATTTTGACAATATGTTTTATTAATGTAAGTTTTTGTTCTAACTATATAATATAATCAGAAGATGATATTGAAAGATGAAAATGGCAGAATTTCTACACTTCCGCAATTTAATTGTGAATGTCACATCAACGATCAATAGAAAAATGAAGAGTTTGCTTTTGCGAATACAATTTTCTTTGGAAAATTGTTTCATCAAATTTGCATACTCCTCATATCCGATATGCGTTGCTCTTTGGTTAACTAAAACAACAGAAGAGATTATGAACTGAATCAAAACATAAGAATGTTTGGTTGATTAACCATATCATACAAAATATATAAAATTCAATTAATCCATACATAAAACAATTAAACTCAAACATAGTAGCACAAATACAATCATATATATAGAAAAACCATATAAAACTTTCAATCTACAATGATTAAGACAAAGCTGATCAAATCAAGTTCATCAATCCCAGAAACTAAAATAACAATCTCAAACCCATTAATTAGACAACCGAACAAGAGATTATAGAATAATTATATTTATGATCCATTTGAAGAAGGTGAAGTGCAATCAGACACTACCTCTGTGGCTACTTCCCTTTTATGGAAGCTCCTGTGACAACCACAAGCAGCACAAGTTAGTTCCCCACTTGTCCCTTCATCTCCACTCGCCATGAATTCTCTGCATCCATCAACTGCAAAACCTCCGACTCCTGCAGCGTGATTCTTCTGACACTCTCCGTATCTCACGCTCCTTACCGTCAAAGACGAAGTCCTTGAGCTTCTTGGAACTTCTTCTTTCCTTAGTACAACTTGACGCTTCCTCATTCTATACTCCGAGACCCAAAATTCTCAAAGCTTCTGTGATTCAGAATCTGAATATGTATATAAAGAAAGATAGAGAGGGGGAGCGGGAAATGGCTTGTAAAGGGTATTACTTAGTTTTGGAAATGGCGAAGCCCTGAACCCAAATTGTGCATTTATACAATGCGAGTCTCTCAGTATTGCCTTTAATCACTTTTTACTGTGCATTAAAACTGACTTAAATATGTAATTTTGATTTTTCAGTGGCAAATCCTAGAAGGGTCATTCTGAATTGATGTTCAATTTACAGCTCATACGCTCATATAAGAGCGCAATGTTTCCGATATAAATATGGAAAAACCCTAAAAATGCCTAGAAAATATGTTTTTCAGCCAACCTTGTGATTGGTTTAATATAGAAGGACCAGCTAAGTTGGCTTTTAAACCTAATAAACTGTTGCCCAATAGGAGAGTAAAAGCCAGGTTAAGGCCTAGCTTTTGGCCTAAACATGTGATAGGCTGATAGCTAAACTTGCGAATTATGTATCAGGCATACCAATTAACTCCCCAGATGCATATGTAAGAAATTAGTAATAAATATAAATGTAGACGTATTAGTTGTGTTGGCACAAATGATTATGTTGATCTCCGCATCCATATTTATGTAGTTATTGTTTCGGGTTATTGCATCATCAATCATTATCCTTATATAATTGTGTAACCCGTAAAAAAGGAAAATTATAAATGCAATCTAGATTTTTAATTATCTTAAATAACAAATGGATATTGAGATCACTGGTTGGAATCGAATATTACTTTTTAACTTATCATTGTCATTGACAAGTTGATGATTCAGTTTTTTGACTTTTACTTCGAGTAAAGATGTGTTTAGCAGTTGGGTGTCTAAAAAGAGGATTTTATTGACTCAATATATTTATACACGGTAATAAATATATTATAGAATATTAAATTTAGACTAAGTGTGCGATTTTTAAAATAAACGATTATGGCGAGAATATGAAAAAAATGAAAAATAATTAGTAGAATTACCTCGATTTCTTTTTGCGTTATTGCATGGCAAATTTGTGGTCCTAAATTTGAAGTTTTGTGCTTTTAAGATTAATATCAAAATTAAAGTAAGACGTGCGGTAAGTGTGAAGTGGCATTCTTCTTCAAGTTGGTCCTCAAGCTAAAAAAGGTTTTACACTTATTTTCCAGAGAGCATAGTGTCACATTTGGGTAATTTTTAATTTGGTAATTAATTAATAACAGTACGCAAATACAAAATAATTGTCTTGATTAGCTGTTTACGTTGACGTTTTTAGCTTAATTAGTTCTCAAAATGACTCGAATTAGGTAATGGCTAATATGAAAAAATAAAATAATTAAACCTCACACTAACACCTTAGTCTCTCAGATACAAGATGTTCCAATTTTTGTGGGGCTCTCATTGATTGTTCATTTGATTTTATAAAATGGGTTGAATGTTAGTCCATGTACATGACTGATAAAGTCCAATGTTGCAATGGTCTATAAGTGGGGTTCAGGTCCATTTCATGTTTCTACTTATGGTCTATAAGGGTGTACGATGTCAGACAAAAAAAAAGAATAGGGTGTATGGTCTATCACTAATAGACATCTTAATGGGAGGACCGATTAATACAATATTAAGTAATTGTACTAAATACACATGTTTTAAAAATCACTTTAAAAAATATCATGTTTTTTTCAACTTTAGAAAAATAAACAAGTTTTTATGACACGTCATCAATCCTTGAATGATTGAAATTTGTTGAGACGATATTGTCACTGATTTTACAAATTTTCAAATAAGATTTTATTTTATTTTTATTAATTCTATCAATATTTAATTAAGAATTTTAAGTCTTTCTTCTTTATAGCTACTGCCAATTATAGAAGAACTTAACTAATCAATTTTATTAGCTAATTATTTCATTTTTATAGCTAATTCAATATCTATTTGTAATGTTAAATATTTGTTAGCCAAGAAGATTTTTTTTGGCACCATTTGATTTATGCGAGTTTTATGGAATCAATCTTCGTGTCATTCTCCAGAAAAAAAAAACTTTGAGATCCATTGTGCATTCTAAAAATTCTCCATTAGAGATTCAAAAATGGAAGGTTTGATCTTTATCTGCCATTAGAGAGTCATCATGGTTATCTTCATATTTCTTCTTCCTTGATGTAAATCAATGATATATTATTTATTTATCTGAAAATCAAGATATATTATTGATTTACCCGAAAATATTTGATTTATATCAGGGAAATCTAGCTGACATCAACTGTATACTATTGAGTTTTTATCAACGATTGCAAGAAATCTGGTTGAAGGGTTCGATCTCTTGCTGGAAGGGTCTTACAATAATCTTCTTGTTCTCTCTCTGAAATGCTCTGGAATCATGTATAATGGTTAATGTTAGGGTTTCAGAATATGGTTAGGCTACTTACATCTAGTTGGTAAGCCGAAATCAGAATATTCCATCTCCTCTTATTAGAACAAAACAGAATTGCCTATTATGATTAAAAGTTATGATTGTGATTTTCTATTATTATACAACTTCTATTGTGGAGGTATAGCTTAAGTAAACCAGTTTAATGTGCAGTTATTGTTTGTTTTAATTTTGTGCAATCATGTCCAACACGTTTGTTACCCGACAAAACAAAAAGAAAGGCTTCGGCCTAAGATATTTGCTATATGCACATGCAAAAGAGCAGTATAGGTCCTATAGAAAACAAAAAGAATACATGAAAACCCTAACTTTATTTGGTGTATTAGTGTACCCAACCTTGTTGCAATTTTTCTGCTATATATGAACAAATTATATTTTATAAATATTTTGATATGGAACATCTTTCACAAATATGCCTAATTTACCTAACATGTGTCCTTTTGCTTTTGTATAGCTATAAATCTCCATATTCTAATTTAATAATGTTTACATATTTATGTATGTATATACATGTACATGTAAAAAACATTAAGTCAATATATTATGCATGCACAGTAACATTCATGCATTTATCAGAACTACATGCAATGGGCATAATTTTTTGCTTTTGAGGATTACTTTAATCTAGTTATCAATTCCTTTGTGGTTCTTTTTTGTCTATTACAAAAATGGTAAACTATAATTTTGTCCCTCCAGGTTGGGGTAGTTTTTAATTTAAACCATCAATTTTAAAAATTGACAGAGTAGACCATACAGTTATTTTTTGCATTCACGTTAGACTTTCCGTTGCACCTCCGCTTAAAAATATTAACAGTATGTACTAACTGTTGATGTGGCATTACGTGACAAGTAGTTTAACGCCATATCAATTTTTTATTTACCCAGCAGTCACGTGGTAGGAATTACCTAAAATAGCCTTGAACGCTTTCTTTCTTCATCTTCGTTCGCACTTCGCAGCCCTTCTACATTGTTGCAGCAGCCCGACGTCCAAATGGTATCCCACAGAAGCAATACCCATTTCTGAAAACACAGAAGTTGGGTAAATACACAGAAGCTGAAAGTCCAGATGGGTATTTGTTCTTTTTTTTTATTTCTTGTTATTATCGAAATCTATATCTGTTTTTTTTTCAAAATTTAAAAATGTGGAATCTCCTTTATACGGTAATTTTTAGTTGTTTTAACTGAAATAGATACTTCTTAAGTTTTCATGAGAATGGGGTTCTCTATAATTTAGAATTAATTCTGAATGTTTTGGACGGCGTCGGATTTGACTCCAGTTTTGGGAATGGGTCGTTCTCATCGTCGATTCAATTCCTCAACCTGTCAAACAACTGGTTCAGTAATTTTCTCACAATGATTTAAGGATTTTACAACTCTCTCTCCTCTATCTCTCTCCCATAATCAGAATAACTGAAGCAAATCATATCTCCAAAATTGACTGGCATTGAAAACCAAAATTGAAACCAGATCTCAAATTTGGAAATGCTATAACTTTAAACACACAAAAATTGAAAGCAATTTGAATATTACATAATTTTTTTTGTCTTTGTAGGGAAGAAAATGAGATAATTGAGATCACATCTTTATTTCATTGAACAAAGAATGAATTCTTCTCCTTTTTGACGAGTTAAGATCAGAATATAAGTCAAAGTTCTTCAAGAAGCCTAAGAAACAAATAAAAAATGAAACCAGAAGAAATAGAACACATGTAAATCATCCTATCCTATAATTGAACAAAGGTGGGTTCTTCTCTTCTTTTTTTTTTTTTTACTTTGGAACGCTCGGCACAAACCCATTTCTCATTTTGCATCTCATAAACCCATAAGCTTGGTTCAGGAGAGAAAGAGAAATCCACGGAGACTTTATCGTCTTCTTCGACAGATCTGAGATGGCGTGGGTTTGAGTCTTACACCATTTCTACAGAGAAAAAACAAATCTGATATGGAAGAGTCTGACAAGGACGAAGCCTTCATTCGCCGTTTTCTTCAGTGAGAATGTAGAGGACGTCTTCTTCAGAAAAAACATATCTGAAATGGCTTTAAAAAAAAAGCTCGAATGAGTTTTGCTGCCAAGGGGAAAGAGAGAGAGCAACTCAGAGAAAGAGAGAGGGTAAACTTATAACGCCACATCATTTGCCACGTGGCTGCTGGGTAAATTAAAAAGTTGATGTGGCATTAAATCACTTGTCACGTAATGCCACATCAGTAGTTGGCGACGAGCCGTTAATATTTTTAAGCGGAGGTGCAACGGAAAGTCTAACGTAAATGTAAAAAAAAACTGTAAGGTTTACTCTACCAAATTTTAAAGTGAAAGGTCTAAAATAAAAACTATCACAAACTGTTAGAGTAAAACTGTAATTTACCCTAAACAATGAGTACGTCACTAGGAAATAATTATCAACTTTTTATCTTCGTGTTTGTGTAAATTACTGTGTGATGGATAATTACAGTATTTATTTTACTCAAAATAAGAGATGTGTGAACTTGACCATGATGAAATGATCGAGTACTTTATTAGTTCATCCTAAAAATTAATAATTTTTACACATGATCATATTATATCTAAAATTAGGAGGTTGAGAAAAACTTTTTTGGACGAGTCATTTAAGCTACAATTAAATGCATCTTATTGATGCAGTTATTTAATTAAAAAAATCAATTAAACACTTTTTATACTTTTTATGCTTTAAATTAATGACTATTAATTTGAAATAATTTTTATTATAAGTTATTGTAAGTTATTGTATCAATTTCGTTTAATGAATAATAGTAAAAATATCTTTCAAACAAATTTGTTAAGACATAAATTGACAACTAAAATACGAATAGCATTAATTTATCTATAAGAAAAATTATATATATATTTATGAACTAGTTCGATGAGATTATTTCATCTCATTCAAATTAATTACATGGGAAAAGTTTCGAATTACTAAGCACATAATACTTTTTGCATTGTGACATATAACTATATTATCAAACTCATTTACTTTATGTTTCTGTCAAATATTCTACAACATGGATAAACTCATTATATTAAGTAGATAAAAAATGGAGGTCAACATTTAGTGAATAAAAATAAACATTAATTAGTGACCTTCAAGTATATAATTTGTTCTCTACTTTAACATTTAAAACTATATAATAATAGGATGCTCAAATTCGCATTCAAAGATCTCTCATCAACTAACCTCATATATATATATATATATATTTACTTCATACGTTTTCACTCTCCATCTCTCAAATAAAATGTTATTGAAAATGAATACTATATTTTTTATCACAAGAATGGCTATGTTAATCTTACTGTTTTTTTTGTTAAACTGATATCATAATGAAAACACATATATTGACAAAAAAATTGACAATTATCAACAATATATTAAACTTTTAGGTTCACGTGCAACACACGTATAAAAAATTATTATAATTAAAATTTCACTTCAAATTATAACTGAAAGTAAATAATCATTCTACGTTACCAGAAATCGAGATGATCCCACCCTTCTACATAAAGTGATTCAATTACGGGATCATCTAGGTACCTATATCAGACTAGCGCCATAGAATAATTTGATAGTAAAATATTATAGGAATTGGATATCTACTATAAGAGTCCTAATTTTTTTTTAGCGAATGATGTTAACTAATTATATGCATAAAGGTGCTTTATTGGGCTCATATTCCTTTTATGCAACTGAAATAGATATTCAATTATATGAAAATATCTATTCTTCTCAACTTTTTTAGCCCTGATTTAGGACATTAATGAACACATATAATTATTAAATTTGATAATATGTATTCTTAGCTTCAGGAGCTGTGTTGGCAACTAAAAAGTAGAACTTGATTTGCAACTTTGTTTGTTCCATAGAATGTGATCATATAAATAAAGTCATTAAAAAAAATAAAGAGAAGAATGACAGTTAGCTAGGATAAAATTTTAGTGGTTGATATGGGCTAATTAAAACTATGATTATGTTTTGAAAATCAATTAATGAAAGTATGCTTCTCACCAACCCAACCCATTTTCTGATGTCAACAGTAAAAGTCCTAATGATTATGACTTTTGGGGGTCCTTAAATTAAAGCATCTTAAGCTTCTAATTAATTAATCACATAAATAATCCTCTTTTTTATCAGATTCAGATGAAATTGACTCGAGAGGATGGTAAAAACACACGTCACTTTATCAGTGATCACAACCCTATGGATTGAATAAGAAATGATTGATTAAATATGGAAATAAGGTGTTGATTGATTGTAACTTGACCTAGAGGATTATTACTCGAGGTCACACAAATTATTTTAACACAGCTTGTCAAATTTCCTTTTTTTGCTTAGATGATAATATAGGATTGAAAATTCAAAACTAAAAATCCATATATGATAATATATGGCTTCGGTTAACTTAGAATGTTTTGATTAGTATTTTTGAGATTTTTGAAGTCTTTAAATAGGCTCCTATTGTATAATTAATTCCGTCTTTGGAGAGATCACTTTGTTTAATATAATTTTTAGAGAGGTATCTCTAATTTCTCTAAATTTCCAATAGTCGTGAGCGAGTTAGTGAGAGTTTGATGTCTATTTGACTGATATTACTGTGCGAATCAATAGTCTCTTAGAAGTGTTATTTTCAACTCTATGTACATATCTTCCTTATTGAAGTGTTTGTTATATCAGTTAGTATCAGAGCCGAAAGTCTTGAGTGATGATGTTAACGCCTAGACAAAGAGATGCATGTAGAGGAAGTCCATGAATGTGACCGTATGGGGTGGTGCAATCAGAACAATGTATGTCATTGTTAACGAAGATCTTAAATGTGTTAATGTACATCCAAAACCTATGCCAGAATCGTAAGCGTCCTAATACAGGAAACAATTTTAGTGAAAGTGATGAATCATATAATAAAATTATATGTGAAGAGTCTTATTTCAGTGATGAAGAGTATGATGAAAGTATGTAATCTTGTAGATTAGAATTTGTCATCAATCGATGATACATACGATGATGATGAGATATAAGTTGAGTCTGATAAATGTTATGATGAAAAATTTTGTGGTGTAATAATTTAGAGCTTGTAATTCTTTGAAGGAAGTAGATTTTCTTGGAGTTGAATTTTTTTGTTGGTTCTCAACTTTTTCTTCATTGGTGTTGCAAATTTAGTGAAAATCCTCAGTAAATTTGGTGACAAATTATTTAAAAAAGAAAAATTGGAGTATGGAGCGGAAGATTTCAAGTTCAACCAAAATACTGGAGGATGAGTATTTTCAAGCAGGGAAGAATGGTTTAGGCTATAAATTAGGAATATATTTTAGGTTTAATGGAAATTTTTTATTTCCATAATATTATGAAGCTTTAGTTATTTTCATTGTTCATAAGCTATTTTATGATTCAAAATTCAAAAATAAAGTTCATATATTATAATATATGGCTTAGGTTATTTTTAGAATGTTTCAATTATTATTTTAGAATTTTTGAAGCCTATAAGCATGCTCCTATTATGTAATCTTTTTTGGAAAACATCGTTTAATATATATTCAGAGAGAATATATCTAATTTCTTCAAATTTTCAATAATCGTGAACGATTCATTAAAAGTTTAAGGGCTAATTTACTGATACTCATATGTGAATCAATGTGAATCCTTTAAAAGAATGTTTTTATTTTTTCATACGTGTCTTCTCACTAAAACTCCTGCTGCATCACCTAATCTCTTTTCAAATTTCTTTTAAGCTTAATTGGACCACATAGAATGTGAAGGTCCTACATATAGTCAGTTTTACAAATCAATCTCCAATGTTGAGAAAAAAAATTTCGACGTTGATCCTGGGATTAATTCTAGTCGTTGGATCTGGCCAGGATAATCCCAGTCGTTAGTTTAATTCCCCCTCCCCCTTTTGTTTACAACTGGCTCAACCGGTCACTAAAATCATCTCCCTCAATTTTCTCTCTCTTCTTTCTTCGAGCAAACTCATTTTCTCTTCTTTCTTTGAAAACATGAGCTCCTTTCTTCTGTAATGGGCGCTTTCTCCATCATGATCGGTGCTCTCTCTCTCACTCTCTCTCTTAAGGTGTGTTTGTCCCATTTTCCCCTCCTTTCATCATCCTCTCCTTCGTCTTCTACCCTATAATCTAGGGCATGCTTTTCATTCTTGCTTTAGAGAAATGAACATGTGTTTGTCTTCAATTTTTTATTTGCTTTTGGCCAGATTATTGCATTAAAAATGAGAACCTAGGGTTTCATTTGTCACTATTTCTCGAAGCTGTGGGTTTCTGCTGGTGAAGTTGGGAGTTTTATTACCGGCAATTGGGTCTTAGTTTAAGGTTCTCGAATGATTCTCAAGGATACCTCGTACCTGCTGCCCTTGCAATCAAAGAGGAGTTCTCTCGCTATTCCTTGACCACTCTGCCGATGAGGTCCCGAGCTCCCTCTGTCTCTCACTCACCCTCTCTCTCTCTCATTTTGAGCTTGAATTGACTTTTGGTTACTATTTTTTGACACTCGGGTGTTTGATTTTGTAAAATGAGTCGTGGGGCGACTCGCCATCTCCAAAAGTTGCACACGCAGTGGCTGCAGTCGGTACTATAGTTGTTTTCCTCGTAATTTAATTGGAATAATAGAATTTTGAAATTTTGTATTTGAGAACTTCAATCGAAAACTCTTCTAATTTTTTGACTAAGGTGGCATGGGTCATGCTAAGAATTCAACAGACAATCTCTATGTGTTCGACTTGACCAATGATAAGTTCAAGTGGAATATGTGAGCTTAGTTTCACCATGATCTTGAATTTTAGTATGAGAAAGTCTATTTTAACTCTTTTTTAAATGTGAATGTAGAGTAAGGACAAGGACTTAGGACCTCGTTATGGCCATGTAATAGAATTGGTTGCTCAAAGATATCTAGTTATTGTGAGGGGCAACGATGGTAGAGACCTGTGATCATTTAGTTCTATCTTATTTCTTTCTTTCTGCAATTTTGTTGTGGCAAGGGTTCTCTTAATGAATTAGGATATCACTAATATTTTCAAAGGGTGAAACCAAATGAAAAGAGAATAATAGCAAAGTCCTTTATTTTATCATGATCCCCTTGAGTATTGTGGTGTGCAAATTTACTTTGGACACGCAATGCTAGATGTTTACATTTTTATGAATAATTCATCCAAAATAGAATTTTTTTACAATGATAAAAGTTTTTTTCGATTGATCCTTTGTCTAAGATATCTTATGAAGCTAATTTTGCATTCTTTATCAGGGAAAAGAGTTATGTCTAATGCTTGGTTCTTGGATACTGCTTAGAAGCCATATGTTTGTCAGAGGCTGAATCCAGTTGGTGCTAAACCTTATGCTAGAATGTGAATTGTAATTTTTGTTTACAAGCAAAAAACAAACTTACTTTTACGTTCCAGCTTTTGACATCGAAGTAAAAAATGATTAACCTTATGTTATAGGTATGCAACAGCTAGTGCACGATCAGATGACATGTCTTTACTTTGAGGGGGAAGAGACTCACCTGCGGCGGTATGGTTAACTCATTTCTTTATTTTCATTTTTCTTTTTTTTTTGTCATGCTTCTGCCACTTTATATATGCAATTTAACATTAAATCTAGAATGTTTTATGTTTATATAATGTTGTAGAGTTTCTTTAACACTTGCCAAGCCATTTAATAATTTAAAACACATTGACTTACTACTTTGTGTGTTAAGTCATATGAACTTATGTACTTCTTTTAATATTCAGGTAATAATATATTATTAGTGAGGATATGAACTTCTATTTGTCTAAAAGAAGATCATCAATGTTTCTTAAATAGACTAATTTGTTATTATTAGTTTATTTAAAAAAAGATATTCACAAAGAAACCCTTTAAATTTTGTCTGACCTAATATCATGTATCTATACTTTGAAATGGCCTTCACATGATTAAACCTGAAAAAGTACCAAGCATGTTGTCATAACTGCTTCTGCTTTTAACTTTGTTCATGTGTCTTGTGAGAGCTTTAACCAATGCGTTCCACAAGGTATGTTGGAATCAATGCCTTTCATACACTAATGTGTCAAGATTAATTATTGAATCATATGAACTGAGTCTCTCAAGCCTTTTCTTATTCTCCTTGTGTAGGGTTGGAAGTAGTTTTTTGAGTAATTAAAACTGATTATTAACAACGAGTCTATCTTATTCTGGATGAACAGTAAGTCATAGTACCAACTTTAAATTTCTCATGTTATTCCTCTTATTTTATTATTGTTATTTGGACAAAGTTGTATTGATTTTCAGATTATTAATACTAAGTTCAGAGCATTTTCAGGTTATCTTACTTTAACCTACTATCAATCTTCAACTCGTCTCTGCATCTTTTACATGATGCAATGAGTATTTTTTAGCAAGATGCAATGAGGTTATATATGCATATTTAATAATATTCTTTCTTGTTATTTCACGGATTATGAAGGCAAGCATTTTGGTTTTCTACTCAACAATAATCTTCATTATGGCA
This sequence comes from Datisca glomerata, assembly GCA_003255025.1. Classification (NCBI taxonomy): domain Eukaryota; kingdom Viridiplantae; phylum Streptophyta; class Magnoliopsida; order Cucurbitales; family Datiscaceae; genus Datisca; species Datisca glomerata. The sequence continues at coordinate 326,335 of QANY01006498.1, read as the reverse complement.
AGCATCAAGATGGTACTTAATATTACATGTGCCTTAGATGATACATTTGGCTCGGAAGGAATCAAATCATGTTGATGTAAAGAAGAAGGAATTGTGAAGAAAAAACATGTACATATGATACAAATTCAAGTTGTTAGTTTCAAACTCATTGGATTTTTAGATTGGATATTTTTGTTGGAATAATGACACTAACACAATCAAATTTTTTGTGTATAATTTATGTTGATTTTGTTCAGTTAAATAGTGCAGAAACTTAAAAGCATTGTAATGATTTCTTGGTGTTGAAAGTCATTTGTTTTAGCAAAAGGAAAACCATTATTGTCTGTGTAACGCTTCTTCTAATTGTATGAAAACGGTAGAGTACATGAAAATGACTAAGTTTGTGAAAATACATCAAAACGATTAAGTCTGTGAAAATGACTAAGTATTTGAGAATCACTAAGTGTGAAAGCGACCATGTATATAAAAATGACTAAATGTGTGAAAATGATCAAGTTAATGAAAATGGCTCTGTGAAAATAATTAAGTATTTAAAACTAACTAAGTGTGTGAAGATATATAAGTGTATGAAAATTATTAAGTGTGTAAAAATGATTGAGTATGTGAAAATGACTATGTGTATGAAATGATTAAGTGTTTGAAAATAACCAAGTGTGTGAAAAGTGTTAAGTGTGTAAAGATAGCTAAGTGTATGTAAAAATTTCTAATTGCATGAAAATATGGTGAAAACTATGTTACTTGATATTTATGGAGAAAATTACTAAGTGCATGTGATAAATTATAGAAATGGTTAAAAATGACTAGGTGTATATGAAAATGTCTAAGTACATGAAAATATGGTTAAGTGTAAGAAAATAGCTAAGTTTATCAAAATAAGTACATGCAAATGTCAAAATGTGAGAAAAATAGTAAGTAAATGAAAAGATGATTAAGTGTATAAAAATTGTTAAGTTACGAAAATGATCAAGTCAAGGAAATGACTATTTGCATATAAGTGGTTAAGTGTGTAAAAATAACTAAGTGTAAGAAAACAACTACATGAAAATGACATGTATATGAAAATGTGTGAAAATGACTAATGCGCCATATTAATTGTACAACAACCAGGCACCAACCAACTACCAACTAAAAAGTCAAATGAGAGTCCGGCTATTGGATATGACCAAGTACGTTAAATTTGCTAAGTATATAAAAATGTATATTGTGTGAAATGAATATTTATATGAAAATGATTAAGCATATGAAAATGGTTAAGCATATAAAAATTACTAAGCATGAAAATGATTAAGCGTGTCAAAATGACTAACTGTATGAAATTGGAAAGTGTGTGAGAATGACTAAGTATGTGAAAATGACTAAGTATGTGAAAATGACTAACTGTGTGAAAATAGCTAAAGGTATGAAAATGACTAAGCGTGTAAAAATGACTAAGTATATAAAAATAGTTAAGTGTATCAAAACACTTATATGAAAAGGGCACCTTGTGAAAATGATTAAGTACATGAAAATAGTTGAGCTCCATCAAAACAGGTACACAAAATGGCAACGTAAAGAAAATTTCTAAGTGCATGAAAATATGACTAAGTGACAAAACAAGTACATAAAAATGGGAAATGGTGAGAAAATAACTAAGTGAATGAAAATTATGAAGTGTATGTGAAAAGTTGTAAAAATGACTTAGTGTGCATGGCGAATCGCCATGTATATAAGGCGATTCGCCATAGGGAATGTATGTGAAATGTCTAAGTGCATGAAAATATAGTTAAGTAATAAAAACATAAAAATGTTAAATGGTTAGAAAATTACTAAGTGAATGAAAATCGTCAAGGTGTGTGGCTAAGTTGTACAAATAGCTAAATGTAGAAATAAAACCGCCGGTATAGAATCAAAACCCACCGTTAAATATACTAAAATCGCCGTTATAGACACTAAAATCGTCGCAATTGACACTGACACTGCTGCAATAGACACTGAAACCACTGCAATAGATGTTACAACCGCCGCAATAGATACTAAAGCCTCCAGAGTTGATACTAAAATCACCGGAATAAACACTATTGGGGACCTAAATGCTTAAACGCCTTACTATAGCCCAAATGCACATTGGGCACCTAAACTCATCACTACATGATGAGTCACCATGTAGAGCCAAGAGGTGACGTTTGGGGTCCTAAAGATCATTCTCTCAGTGGCGTTTGGCCCATGTCTTATAGACGTGGGCCAATTTCCATGTGGTGATGGTGTTTAGAGCTAAGAGGTGGCGTTTGGGTTCCTAAACGCTATCTTTTTCAGTGGCGTTTGGGTTCCTAAACGCCAAAATAAAGTTAGATTTTAAAAAATATATATTATAGGGATATAAACTAAAAATGTAAATGATGTTATTTTTCAACTTTCTGGAGTTATAATTATAAAATAAAAGGTTAAATTTCTGATTTCAATATTTAATTTCAAACTTTCAACGGATAAGTTTGATTTAATGGTAGAATCTAACATTGCGGTTATACGTGTTCGTCAAGCCAATAAATATGATTTACTGACCATCATAACATCATGACCTATAATTATACATGGTGAAAACTTGTCTCGCTTGATTATTATCATAAAAGTACAACAACATTATCAATTACAACTTTTATCGAGTTTATGAATAAATGTTCAATTGTTTCAGGAATCTTTACTTAATCCAATCTAATTTCACTTAATAATTGAATATGGTGAATGTTTTCATTTAGAAAATGAATTTTTTTATCGATGATTTGTCCGGTGTATGGTAATTAATTAAAAAAATTCAAAATTTTGGATATTTAGTGAAGATGGCGATTAGGACAAAAAATGGTGATTGTGGCCAAATAAATGACGTTTAGGGGCCTCATAGGCGATCGCTGTTAAGCTATGGCGTTTAGGATGTTGATTGGTGATTGAAGCCATTAAATTGATGTTTTGCAACAAAAAAAGGCGATTTGCACCTTCAGGAGAACGTTTGGACGCTAAAGAATTAGGTTTGGAGGCTGAAGAGTGGCGCTTGGGTTTTTTAATGTTTAGGAAATTCGTAGTGGGGTACAAAGAGAATCTTAAGGGGTTCATCAAAAATTAAAAATTTATTTTTTGAAGTGGTTCACCAAAAATGTATTGGGGTTCACCAAATATATACATATGTTCATCAAATATGTATCGAGATTCACCAAATACGTACAAATTAATAATTTTTGAAGGGGTTCACCAAATTGTACTGGTATTCACCAAATATGTAGTGGGGTTCACCAAATATGTACAAATTAATAATTTTTGAAGGGGTTCATCAAATATGTACAAAATTAATAATTCCTTGAGCGGTTAACAAAATTGACTTTGTAAGTATTTGGTGAATCTCAGTACACAATTGGTGAACCCCCAGTACATATTTGGTTAATCCCTCCAAGAATTATTAATTTATATGTATTTGATGAACCACAATACATATTTGGTGAACCACGGTACGTATTTGGTGAATACTCCAAGAATTATTAATTGATAAGTAATTGGTGAAACTCAATACATTAGGGATTCGTCAAATATGTACTGGGGTTCACCAAATATGTAGTCGAGTTCACCAAATATGTATAAATTAATAAATTTTGAAGGGGTTCACCAAATATTTACTGGTGTTCAACAAATATATACTGAGATTCATCAAATATATAGGGGGTTCACCAAATATATACAAATTAATAATTCTTGGATGTGTTCACAAAAAATATACTGGTGTTCACCAAATAAGTACTGAAGTTCACAAAATATGTACTGAGTTCACTAGATATGTATAAAATTTACTTTGTATGTATTTGGTGAACTCCAATACATATTGGGTGAACTCATATACATATTTGATGAACTCATATACATATTTAGTGAACCCCTTAAAAAATTATTAACTTCTACATATTTAGTTAATCTCAATATATATTTAGTGAACCCCAATATATATTTGATGAATTTCAGTACATATTTAATAAACCCAAAATAAAAAAAGACTTATGACATGTCAAGAAAAACCCCACAAGATAGAACTTTCCCTGTTTTACATACCAACGACATACAAGTTGACTCACATCATTTTAAAGTATCATATCAATATCTGCCAGCAAAAGCTAAAAAATGTTTAATAATGTAATTAACTTTTTTCGCAACGTGCATGCGACGCGGAGCGGTGATTGAAAAATTATATTTGAAAAAAAGAAATTCGGAGTTGCCAATCATTTTAGGGCGTGATTGGTCACCCAATTTTAAAATCAAATATTTTGGTCTGTGAAAATTTAAAGTTGGTTTCGGGAGTGTGGGGAAGGTATTAGCACTCCACAACGTCCATTATGAAAAATGGTTATCAAATTTAATCAAATACTATCCAAATTATTTTTTTTAAATAATGTTATAGAAATTCAATTTTCAATGTCCCATTTGGTACATTTTACATCATAAAAATGAGCAAATAAATGACCTTTAATGGGTGGTATAAATACCATTAAAAAATTATTTTTTTAATCAAAGTGTTATTGGAGTTACTCTCGCTATCCTAAAAATAACTCCTCACCTCGGTAGTTCGAGAAATTTGGTATCCAAAAATTCTAAATTCCTTCATCGAATTTTTTTAGTGAAAACTAAATAAAAAAATTAATAAAATTTAAATCAAATTGTTATGATTTTAATTTACAAGCGTCAATTCTGATGATAAAAGAATGAAATAATAATCACATACAACCGTGACATATGACAATAATACATAAACAAATAATAAGAGATAACCACTATAAAGGAAAAGAAAGAATGATAGAAAGGAATGTTAGAGATGATAAATATGTATTATAAATTTAAAAAAAGAATATCTAGAGTGAAAATAATGAAACAAGACGTGAAATAATTAAAAAAATATATAAAAATAAATTAAAACAAACCAATAATATCTACTAAAAAATAAAAAAATAAACAAACACAAAAAATAAAAATAATAAAAATAAAATGCAAACGACAAAAATAAAAAATATTAAAAAACTCAAAAAATATTAAAATACAGAAAAAAAACAAAAAAAAATATTGTTTATAGAGGGTATTCTTACCCTTTATCTTTTTTTTTTGAATTTTTATTTTTTTCTTTAAACACATATATGTATATATAATTATTTAATAAATAAATTAATCATAATTTTTTTATGTGTAAAATAAATTAATCTATGAAAAAAAATACTTAATTTCATACATAATTGGGATGAGCATGCTATTTTATTACTACATAGTCTGTTAATTACCATTTTTCATTTCTTCTCTCAGTGCTAATCAAATAGTAAAAAATGATCATGGATGATATCTAATTTAAACAAGTGTCACTAAAAATAAATAAATAATTTTATTTGGGATATAAATATACCATTTTTTATTTTACACTATTTAGTTCATTAATTACCATTTTTTCTTTTTTTCTTTCATTGCTAGAAATGATCATAGATGATAAGTAGTTTAAACAAGTGTCACTAAATAAAATAATAAAACTTTCAAAATAAAATAATCTTTGTTTGTGATATAAATATACTATTTTTTTTATTTTGGACTATTTAGTTCACTAATTAGCATTTTCCTTTCTTCCTTCATTTCTAGGAATGATCATGGATGTAACTAGTTCAAAACAGTGTCACAGAAATTATGATAAAAAATTAAAAAGAAAAGAAGAGAAGACTTGTAGGAACATAAAAAAATCAAAGTTTAAATATTTGCATAATTTTGTATAGAGGTTTTACTCTCTATTTTATGTATTTTTATGTATGAGAAATTATCATAGGAGATTTTTTCATCAAATATATTTTCAACCCATTAAAGGGTTGATTGACTTGAGTTAATTTTACACCCATCAAAAGCTTTATCCTCATCCTCATTGATTGAGTTGATGACAAAAAAATCTCATTATCAAACTTGTAAAGAAATAAACAATACATGAAAATAAAACTTAAAATTAAGAGTATGAGAAATGATAAAGAATGAGCAAACAAACTTATATATGAAAAAGGAAACAAAGAAATATCAAATACATGAGTATGAAGAAGAGAGATGATTAATAAGAATGAACAAGATATATTGTAAGCTAAAATGTAAGAGATTTGAATTACTTTAATAAAAAGAAAATGAGAAGATGGAAGATGAATAGAAATGAAAACTCTCATTCTTTCTCATTTTCACTATTTTCTCAAGACTTCTCTTTCTCTCTCTAAAATCTCTTCTCTTTCTCACTCTCCAAAAATCCTCTTTCAAGTGAAGATCTCCCCTCTATTTATAGGTAAACTTAGGATTTCACTTTTTATTTTTAGTATTTTGTTCTTTTTTTTATTTTTTTATTTTTTGGACAAATCTTCTTATTTTTAGGCATTAGACTATTTTTAAAATCATATACGTAGTTTTAGACTAGTATATAAACAAAAAAAATAAAATTTATATTTTTAAAGTATTGAACCGAACAAAATACAATATCTACAACTTTTGATTAATTTTTCAAAACTAAACAAACACATTCCTTCTTTTCCATCCAAAAACAACTATTATGAATTCTCATGATATTCAACACTATAACTAGATAATATTTGCATGCAATTGAGACTACACATGGATAACTAGCATGAAAGTGATCAAGATATATTGAAAGTAATTTTACTTTCTCAGACAATGAATCAATCATTTATAAGTTATTGATGTTTTATTATTTAATAAAATGGTTTATCATTATCATTTGTGAGTTAATCAACATCAAAACTACCATACACTTCTTTATTAAATAAAATTGGATCTATATCTTAGATATAGAATTTCTTAACTGCACGTGCAATTCCAATTCAAAGTTTATTTTTTTTTACACATGTGAGCTGATGAAGTTACAATGCATGCCAACTCATAAATAACTAAACACTACTGTGTTACGTAATACCTTTCTATTTTTAATATAATCATGTTATATGCACTAATGGCAACATTCTGTTTTTTAGGCTTTCTAGTTTGTGAGGTGGAGACTTGAGTTATATAAATACTGCTAATCAGAGTCATTGACAGTGACTTAATTTCTTTTCACGTGATGGGAATTTAATGGAAACATGATTAAAAATTTCTAATTATATTGGGACCCCTAATCTCTTCAGAATCTGGGTAGAGAGAGAATAATTAATGTGATGGATGTCTCAAATGTTTGCTTGATTATGCATTAGAAACCTACAGCCAATCACAAATTTGAAAAGAGATTAGTTGTTGGAAGATTAGATTATCACTTCTAACTGTAAATAAAGTTTTGATTTGTTTTTCGCTTCTAATAGAAAAATAAAATAGATTTGATTCTGAAGTAACCTTTTTCTTCTAATTAAATGTTTCTTAACTTATATGAGCCGAACTGAAAATTAGCCCAAGATCTGTGAACGACCAGCCCAATACTTTTCTTACTGGGCTATTTAGAATCATATCAAGATATTAAGAAATTGCAGTAAATATATAAGTTTTTAAAATCAATTTACAAATGACATCTTTTTTACTTTGCATAACAAAACAAATTTTCGAGAAACTTTATAATGTAGGAAATAATTTCCCGGCATGATGTTGGGCCATTTTTGTTCTTAGATTATTTTTTAAACAATCTGGGTCCATAAAGTTCAGTAGGTAACCGTTTTTTTTCTTAGAGGGGTTCACTAAATATGTAGTGAGGTTCACCAAATACGTAGTGGGGTTCACCAATTACGTAGTGGGGTTCACCAAATATGTAGTGAGATTCACCATTATATAGTGGGATTCACCAAATACGTAGGAAATAATAATTTTTGGAGGGGTTCATCAAATACGTAATGGGGTTCATTAATTACATAGTAGAGCTCACCAATTATGTAATAAGGTTCACCAAATATGTACAAAATAATAATTCTTGAAGGGATTCACCAAATACGTAGTGGGTTCACAAAATACATAGTGAGATTCACCAATTACGTAGTGAGGTTCACCAAATACGTACAAAATAATAATTCTTGAAGGGATTCGCCAAATACGTAGTTGGGTCACCAATTACGTAGTGTGGTTCACCAATTACGTAATGTGGTTAACAAAAAAATGAATTTTTAAATTTTGTTGACCACTAAAGAATTTGTTGTACACCAATACGTATTTGGTGAACACCTAAGACCTAATCGCCATACCTAATAGGCGAATCACCTATTTTTAGCCCCTAAACGCCATCCTGAAGGTGTTAAACGCTAGTTTTATGCCTCCAATCGTATGTTTCATCACTAAACGCCATGTTTAAATAAGCGATCGCCAGTCTCACTCCCAATCATCAGTTTTTTAGGCCTAATTGCCATTTATATGGATCTAATCACCATTCTTCATAATCAACCGTAAAATTAATTTTTTTATAATTATTTACCGTACACTGAAAAATCATCTATAAAAATAGAAAAAACTCGTTATTTTAACGTAAACATTCATGATACTCACTTATTATGTGATAGATTCGATTAATTAAGGATTCTCGATACAATTGAACACTTATTCATAAACTCATTAAAAGTTGTTATTGATAATGTTGTTGTGCTTTTGAAACAAGTATTAAGCGAGACATGTTTTCATCATATATAATTATAGGTCGTGATGTTATGATGATCGATAAAACCTATTTATTGATTTGACGAACACGTATAACCTTCATTGTCGGATTCTATCTATAAATCAAACATATCCGCTAAAAGTTTGAAATTGAATATTAAAATTTGAAATTTTAATCATTTATTTTATAAATTAAAACCCCATAAAATTTAGAAAATAACCTATTTACGTTTTAATTTATAAGCATATAAAAACCCAAAAAATTAAAAAAAGAGATGAGAATTACAAAAAAACTCAAAATTAAGACCGAAACACCTTCCAGGCCTCCAAAAGTACTTAAAATAGTGTTTTTGGACCCAAAACTAGACTGTAATAAATTAACCCATCATGCATTTAGATCTCTGAATAAGCTTTGATTTGATATCATACGGACTACGTTGTTCCACCTGAGTCAAAAGTTACGTCAACCAGAAGTTGACCTGCGCACGATCCAATAGGGAGTATTGGGACCAAACGCTTGTGTGTCTGGCAGGGTCCCAAGCACGACCAGCAGGATCTAAACGCGCCCAACATGCACCAAACGTCTATTATGTCAGGTGAATCGCCAGCCATGACTGGCATTTGTGACCCTAATGCCAGTCTTGACTGGTGACTCGCCATGTAGTGATGGCGTTTGTCCCCATTGATGTTGGGCCATTGTGGCCCATTAATGTAAACATTCATGATATTCACTTATTATGTAAAATTAAATTGAATTAATTAAACACTTATTCAGAAACTTGAACACTTATTCAGAAACATTCATGGTACAATTGAACACTTATTCAGAAACTTGTTAAAAGTTATCATTGATAATGTTGTTGTGCTTTTGTGACAAGTATCGAGCGAGATGAGTTTTCACCATATATAATTATAGGTCATGATGTTATGATTGTCAGTAGATCTTATTTATGGTTTGACGAACACGTATAACTCTCAAGGTTGGATACTATCTTTAAATCGAACATATACGCTAAAATCTTGAAATTACATATCAAAATTGTCTAAAACAAAGTTGTTTAAATCGAACACGTATAACCATCAACGTTAGATTCTTACACTTAGTTAATTTCACAAATTTACTTATTTTCACACACTCATCCATTTCATGAACTTTCTTATTTTCACACTTAACCATTTTCACACACTTAGTTATTTTTTACACATTTAACCAGGATAGCATACTGGCGGTCTTAGTTCTACACTTAGTCATTTTCATGTACTTGTTTTAATACATTTAACTATTTTCATGTACTTAGCTATTTTTCATACCCTTAGACATTTTCACACATTTGGTCATTTTTGCACATACTTAATAAATTCATCAATACATAAAATAATTTAATTCAATACTTGGTATCTATTTTTTAATTCACTTAGTAATTTTTAACCATTTACCACTTTTATGTACTTGTTTTATCAGTTAGTCGTGTACTTGGTTATTTTGAAACACATAATCATATACGTATTTAATAATTTTTATATACTTAACCAATTTAACCATTTTCTTACCATTAACCATTAACCAATTCAAACTCTTAGCCATTTTTTACAAATTTACTTATTTTTCACGCATTTAACCATTTTTTCAAACACTAAGTCATTTTCACAAACATAGTTATTTTCACACATAGACATTTCTGTGACTTATTTTCACACATTTTCACAAACTTAATTATACACATAGATATTTTGCTATTTTCTTGCACTTAACTATATTTTCATGCACTTAGCTATTTTCACATAAACTTAGTCATTTTTACAACTTATCACATATACTTAGTAATATTCATTCACTTAATAATTTTTACACTCTTGGTCATTTTCATACTCGTAGCCATTTTTTTGCACACACTTAATTAATTCATCAACACGTAAAAAAAATAATTAAGATTATCTTTCAAAAAAAGATCTCACTCTTTAGTATCATTACATATATCATTATATATGAATATTCATTTTTTATACAAATCCCTTCTAAACACTAAAAACACACTTCAAAAATAACTACGCAAATATTTTCATAGAGCACGAACAAGTTTGCTACATATATAACCTAATTTCACCTGCATCATTTTTACCCTCAAGATCAAGTTGCAATCCATTCTCATCTCTAAGAGGCCCTCTATCTCTTTAATTTGACCTAAATGACAAAAGCAATCATGCTATAAGTTAACAAGAAAGAGAACAGATTCATTACTTTCTAGGGAGAAATAGTATGTTCTTATTTGAAAAAGACTTCTGAAGTAAAAAAAGAAGCAAAGCAGAATGAGCTAAAACTTACCAAATTTATACTATGAACAATAAAAAATTTGGTTGGCCTACTTCAGTTATTTTTCTACTTCTAGGCTGATAATGGCATTCTTCCTTATAGGAACCCTCTACTCAGCTGTGTACCAAAAAACTTGAAAGAAACCTTAAAAATAATCAGTTTAGTGCATGGCACAAAAGGTAAACTTGCTACCCTTACCCTCCAAGCCATTGATTGCCATAAAAATTTGTTATCCATAAGAGATCCCCCAAGACCACTGAATTTCAAAATAATCCGTTCAAAATAAATATTTCCTTGCGAGTTTGCCACTTTTCTAGTAATTAAAAATAGTCATCAAACTTTCCTTCCTTGGTCATCACCAAGCCTCATGGCTGATATAACAACTTCAGCAGATTCATCATCAAAGTAGACGCCCTGTATAATATAAATTTAATAGTCATGAAACGAATAACAAGAAAGGTAAAGTCATGTTACAGGAGCAAACAACCCAGCCTTAATTATTCAGGCTTAAGAACTATATAGTTCATTCTCATAAATTGCAAGAACAATTTTTGACACTACCCAATCAAATCACCTAACTTCAGAAATTCTCTGATTTGCAGTTAAAACTTTAGAGGGAAAGTTTGCTCCTATTGGCTGTAATTTGAGGACATTTTGGATAAAGAATTATTACATTTAAAGAAACAATTTAGCAAAATAACAACAAACATTTTGGATAAAGAATTATTTTATTTAAAGAAACAATTTAGCAAAATAACAACAAATACTTTTTTCTGAAATGTACCAACAACATAAGCATTTACAATGAATGCAATCATTTTCAAAATCTAAAAATGTGAAGATTACAAAAGCATGTTCCCTTTATTTTGATATGCATGTAGCTTAACTTGCCTCATGCTCATATGAAATATAACTAAGTGACAGAAGTTATGATGAAGTCGTCTTAACCATATAGTTATTGTTTATTTATTATAGAACACTCAACATATAAGAAAGATAAACTACATACTTCCCCTTTATCCAGCAACACATATACATGCCTCACCTAAGCAAACACTATGAACTTCACCCAAAATTAGTCATTTTTATAAAATTTCTCATAAACATTCAAAGCAAAATACCAGTAACCTTGAACATTAGAGAATAAACAAAAGATATGGACATTTTAGGAAGTTAATTATAGAGTTAATAGGGCATATCTTTGTGCCTAACTAAATCAAATTACAACAAATAACAGTGGATGAACCCAAAGATTACAGTGACCAAACTCATTTTGGCTATCTTTGTCCTCCTTCCCAAACGCATTTCTTCTTCATTTTGCTTCAGTTTACCTTACAGCAGTACAATATATACTTCTATAATCCTAGATCTCTGCAAAATTTTAAAACCCAAACAAGTATAAGAAATATCCTTATAACTCCCACTATGAAAATAAAAAAAACATCACTAACAACATCCTAAAATAGGCCCCTTTTTCCAACTACCAAAATTAAACATGTTCTTCAGCCACCAAATAATACTAAAAAAATAACCACTTATAAACACGTTCTTCCAAAAAATAGGAATAGAAATGAGGTTTCAAGAGGGAATAATGAAGTTGATGGTTCATAAACCCACTTGTTATAAGTGGGTTTTTTTTTATAGAGAGACTGGAACAGATAGAGCTTCGAAGTTAAGCTCTATCTGAAAACTAAAGCCCTAAAATTTGATTATGAACATTATAGAATAAACAAAAATCTGAAAATATTTCAAACTCACAGGAGCATAGGACTCAAATCGTTGGAAACATGATATGCAAAGGCTTCGTTGTGGAATAACTACTCATAGACCTTGGAAAGAGGAGATTTGATGGCGAGATGGGCGAGAGGCTAGCCTCACAGCTTCTCGTGGACACGACGATGCACAATAGAGAGAGAAAGAGAGTGTGATTGAGAGAAGGGGAAGAAACTTCAAATACTTCTGAGAAATGGCCAGAATAAACTCGGAGAGGAAGGAGATTGGTCATTCGCATTGGAGGAGAAACTGATCGTTCGCGTGCCCTAGGTCTTGGATTGAAGCCAAAGGAAAAGGGGAAAGTAGAAAAGTAGATTAAAGAAGATGGGAAACCTATTCTTCCGGCTGCAAACGAAATTGAGCTTAATATTCAGCTAACGGTTGGGATTAATCTGGCCATATCCAATGGCTAGAATTAATCCCAGCATCAATGCTGGGAGAAAAACTCCCAGCATTGGAGAGGGATCCCAAATTTTCACATCAAACTTTTCATCATCAATTTTATTGTATTATAATTAATTTTCAATTTTATGAAGGATAATTATATTTAAGAAATGTGCTTTAAATGGATATATTTTTTTGTTATTTTAAATTTCAAAACACACACTATCTACTTTTATTATAGAAAATAAGTTAGAAATAGTAAGTTATTAGGTCTAAATCTATTTTGACCAAGTTAAATTTTTTTTTTTTTACATTTTAGATCTATATCTTAACAACACAATTGTTTTCTAACATCATACGTATGAATTTCTTTTCAAAAAATTAATTAGAATATTGATTAATCTTTCAAACATCCGAAGTATGTTTACGGAATCTTTGATTTTTTATCGATAATTCGTAAATAGTCAATAAGTGATTTACATGCAGTATATAACTATTACAAAAATTGATGAAACATATATTGTAGTTATTTTTATAATTAACTAGTAGTATCTCATTGATTTTCTCACATTATATATGCATGTAGTTGAATTCATAATTGATTTCTTAATGATGGTGTCAGTGAGTTGCCATTAGTTTATCAATGAAGTATTATGAAGAGTATTTCTACATATCTCAATGAGTTCCGAGTAGTATAACAATTAAACACTTTTCAAAATATACTCATATATATAAATTCATAGAAAATGATTTCAATGAGAATGTATATTCATAATTTGTGATTATTTTATCTGATAATTCTATGCATAACTTAGTTAGTATAAGAGTATTTTAGTCATAGTGTTTCAGTAAAATACTCAAAGTACATAAATGATATACTCAAACTTTGTAAATGTGTGAATCATTTTCAGTGCGTTGACCTAATGGGTTAGATTTTGGTGTTTTTCATTAGTTGTTTTTGTTTCTAAAATTTAGAAATTTTGATAGACAAATTTTATGTTTTTTATATTTATTTTTCAAATGTTGAATATTTATTGTTTTTTAATGTTTAAAAAATACCTAATTTGATTTATTTTTTGAATTAATAAGTAGGTAGTATAATTTTCACGGATTTGGTTAACATATTTAATTTTTACTTTTGCGATTGACTAGTTGTCTACTAGAAAATCATTTTTTCCTAAGCGATTTTTTATACCTATACTGGCGGCTAAAACCGCAATGGGAAAAAGTTCACCGATTTCCAAACTTCTAAATAACGCCCCGCAGAAAATGTGTTATGTCGGCAAAAAAGTAACCACCAGAGTTTTTACGGCGGTTCTAACCGCCGGTATAGGCCTAGAGAACAACCAACAAAGACCCTCTGATATTTCTACCAGTGACTTTTATTACTTTTAGCAAATCAAAAACCGTTGGGATTGTATCCAAGTTTTGCATATTTGTTCTATTTTGACATATTCCATAGTTTTACCTGCATTACAGTTTTCAATACATCCAGAAATTTCACAGCACTACACTAACAAAACTTTTTAATTAATAGAACATTTGATAATCGTTACAAGATGTTAATGAATATTTTCTCGAGCTCCAATAATGCGACAACACGTGTCGCAACACATTGAGAAGTCTATGACGAAATAAAGTTTCTAAGGAGAAGAACAGACCTTGACTGGTCAGCCTCAAGGAAGCTCAGTTCGCACATACCCGAGTATGTATAAGAGAGATTAAAGTTCATGAGTAGAGCTTGGATAGTACTAAGCGTAGGGCCATCATTTCCCGCCAAAAGTAACGTCCTAGGTGGCAACTCCTCACAGGCTCGAGCACCTAACAAGTCCAATAGCCATGGCAGGATGTCAGAATAGCACTCGTCTAGTCATTTTAAAGGCATGTCAACACTTAATGACTATCACTTTATGTTAAGGTCGCCTCCCCTCCAACCAATCATTGATAGTCATCACAGGCAGCGTGTCTCACAAAGCTTCTCCATCACGCCTCTGAGAGGCTTCCTCGACACGCTCACGCCCACCTAAGGAATTAGGTATAAATACATATATCAATCGACAAAAGAGGTATGCCTTCTCTCTCCTTAGGAAATTATGCTAAAATATTGACCAAATACTGACTTAGGCATCGGAGGCTCTTCGACGAGGAAACCACCCATGGTTCTATTCATCTTAGAGTTCTTAGTTTGTGTTGTGCAGGTTCCTGCCTGATAAGGCTCCTACATGGAAAGGATATTCTACAGACGTTGGGGATACGAGGAGCTCAATCCAGAGGGGATACTATAAGAAGAATGCTGTTAAGGTTTTCAGCTAAAACAGTTTGTGTCGTCTGTGGAAAACGATGATAAAATCGTCCATATTCAAAGTACTTGAAACCCTTTCTCTCCCGCAAAGAGATTATGAGTTTGACATCCTACGGCGACGAAGTCCAGAATGAGAGGATACACCCCTTCCCTCGACGAAGGAAGAACCTTCTAACGTCATAATGATTATATGGTGAATGAGGAAAGAAATGGTAACTGCATTCTTCGAGGTGATCGGTGAAGGGAGAAAAGACATGTTGGTCGCCGCCAAGGTTGCAATGGTCTCTTCTACCAATATCGACCTCCCTTGCGACTTAAAATCTCGACGGAGAAATGCCACCGTTTGAGAAAGTCGGGACCAAAATGAAATTAGATGGTGAATGACCAAGCCCTCCCTTTGTAAGGCTCTAGTTGGGGTCATCCCCATAAGATGAAGGAGGAGAATAAATTCGTCGGGCTGCAAATGAAGACAAAGGCCCCTAATGGACCCTCCGGGGGTAGTATATAAACATCAATGAAAGATGGAGGAAAGTATCGATGGACCACCCTCGATTCGATTACTTTTTTTGCCACAAAAAATTTTACAAAACTCTGACACAAGCAAAGAAAAATCACGTTGCACAAGTAAACAGACCTGCAAACATTCTTGGTTGAAATACACAGCCCCCCACCAATCCTCTGCCTTAGATGTAAATATGAATCTGGGATGGACAACTCCAAGTTCTCACATCCCACCTTAGGTAAAATGGAAGGAGAAAGGGCCACGACAAAATTGATATGCGGGCTCACGAGCCGGGTCAGGACATGAAGCCCAGGTAAGAGGGTAAGGACGGTCATGAGACCCCATTTTTCCTTGGTTCTCGGTAGAGCCAGGCTTCTCATAGTGGAATGCATGGACGTGTTTCTCCCAAACCTCCGCATGAAGTGACCGAGTGAGAAGAAATGAGCTCGTAATCGACGTGCCACCTAAAGAGTAATCTTAGGAGAAACCTTAACAATCAGAATATTTAGCCATACTCCTGCCTAGGCAACCAGAGAGGAAGAGTCGAGCCCCACCTGTAACAGTGTGTGGGGCTAAGAGATCCCGTCGTTAAGACAAAGATGAAGCTCAAAAGGAAAGATACTACTATGAAAAATGAAGGGCAAGAGCTCGGGAAATGGAAGCTCGACTGTCTTCATCCCCCATCTTGGTGTATTGGACGATAAAGATCGGGTACCCATTGACAGTCTTCATATAAGAGGTATTTTTATCTCCCCATTTAAGATTAACATCTCGTAAGGACAATTTCGAGCAAATCTATTTCAACAGAAAAATAGAATATGCTGCAAGAATATTTGCTAATGATTTTCTGGCTATCCTACAAGTCTCCAAGGATTGACTCTTCTACGATGTGCGACGCAGGATAAAAAATGATGATTTGTGAGATGTTCTAGCCCATCAGTCTGGATGAAACAAAAAGTGATAAATGGTGAGGTGTTATATTCTACTAGTCAGGATTAAACAAAAAATGATGACTAGTGAAGTGTTCTAACCCACCAGTAAGAATTAAACAAAAAGTGATGTATGCTGAGCACCATAGCTCGTCAGACGAGATTCAAGGGCCTAGCCAAAGTAGACACGCATGGCTAGACATCAAGGTAAAAAGTGGTGTCTGCCAAGCACCCCAACTAATCAGACGGGATTCAAGGGTCTAGCCAGAGTAGGCATACATGCTTTAGCATCAAGGAAAAGTGATGTTTGTCGAGCACTTATGCTCGCAGACGGGATTTAAGGGTCCAGCCAGAGCAGACACGCATGAGTAGACATCAAGGAAAGTGAGTTTGTCGAGCACTCATGCTCGTGGACGGGATTCGAGGGTCTAGCTAGAGCAGGCATGCTTGGCTAGACATCAAGGAAAGATATATGTCAAGCATTCATGCTCGCATATGCGATCATGGGTCGTTCGGCTAGACCAATGAAAGTAATGACTGCCGAGCACGTATGCCCGCTTGACAAGGTTAAGAAGAAGTTCTATGGAAAAAAACCAAATGAATTCAACTTGTTTTATGGATCGCTAGACCATGAAAAAGTTTAAATAAGGAGAAGACATGCTCGACCAAGTGACAAAAGATAGACCCCTAATATGAGGAGGGTCCGCAAGGTCAAACCTCCCAAATGGGAGCATACGAAGGCTTTATAAAGGTTCACCACACTAGACTATGAACGGTAACTTTGAGGCACATCATTTAAAATATGATAGAAATGGAAACGACAAACATGGAAAGGAAAGCCAGGAGGATCTCAAGGGGAAACCACCCAATAGAAGACGCTTAAGAAAGGGAAGGATCACTACTTCCGCCAGAAAGAAATAAGAAATGGGGGCAAGAATGAAAGTTTCAACTTTGTGAGGAAGGCAATGATGAAGGGAACGAAGGGGAGAATAACATCTTTATAGGCCCTGTAAAGGGGAAACCTATCATTCAATGGGCATTAAGAAAGGCCATGATTGCGATAGATGAGGTCACCCACGCCCAATGAGAATCCATTTCACAATTGATGAGAAGATATTGGGGGACCAAACGACGATTCAAGCAACCACAAGGAATGAAGCGACTCATAAAGGAGTCAGGTTTTATCACACGTTCTCACGCACCATTAATGGCCTTGAACCATGGAAAGACTGAAGCGGCGCATGCGTGATGAATGAATCGCGATAATAACGGCCAAGTACATTAATTTCATTCAGTGCAATCCCCACTGTTGAATAAATTTGAGGCACAAGTGGGAGATGCTCAAGATGGAAAATGAAGTCTATCACCACACCAAGGTAACTCGAACAATGAGCTTGGATAATGAAGTCTTCATACTTAGGTTAACGAAGTCACCCAAGTCCTCGGCTGGGGGCAACTGTTATGGGTATTTTTTCGAGCTCTAAGAGTGCGACGGAGCGTGTCACACCACATTGAGATGCCCACGATGAAAGAAGGTTTCCAAGGAGAAGAACCAACCTCGACTGGTCAGCCTCAAGAAAGCTCGAGACACACAGATCCGAGCACGTATAACAGAGATTAAAGTTCATGTGGAGAGCCAGATAATATTGAGCGTAGGGCCGTCACTACCCGCTGAAAGTCCTATGTGGCACCTCCTCACAGGTTCGAGCACCCAACAAGTTCAATCGTCATGGCAAGATGTCAGAATAGCCCCCGTATGATCATTTCAAAGGCATGTCAACATTTAATGTCTATCACTTTATGTCAAGGTCGCCTCCCCTCCAACCAATCAAGGACAATCATGACAGGCATCGTGTCTCACTTCCTCGATACAATCCATCTCACCCGAGGACTCAGGTATAAATACATATATCAATCAACAAAAGAGGTACGTATTCTCTCCCATAAGAAAATTATACCAAAATAACGACCAAATCTTGACTTAGGCATCAGAGAGGGCTCCTACGTGGAAATGAGATTTTGCGAACATTGAGGATACGAGGAGCTCAATCCATAGAGGAGTTAGATTTTGCAAACTAACTTGCATTCCTAATCTAAGTAAAAACGGTTCACAAATGGTTAGCCACATTCACATGTTTTTTCACATTATTCGAATAATGTTCCTTCATGGGATTCTCTATTTGAGTTAGATCTAGCCAACCAACCTCTCCTTGAAGTCATTATCCAACATCCTTACCCTATTTACATCCCCGTCAACCGTACTCAATTCAACAATCTATAAAACAAAATATTGTCAAATGGTCTTTCATTATTATAGATTGGTCCTAGTTTTCAAGACAAATATTAATATTACCTACATATCCTTATTGACTACAGTGTAATTCACATGTTCAGCCTATAAAATAAAATATTGGTTAACAAAAAAAATGGAAGAGCAGAATCAGACTAGTAATTTATATCAATTTTACTATATGGTACTCAAATTACCAAGGAAGCAAACAGAAGTACATAAAACTAGTTATGAAGAGCCATCTCCTTATCATTTCGTTATTATTCCTTCTAGCTACAAGAAAACTATTAGTTGATTTAGTTCTATAATGAAACTGACGCAACCAGTATAAGGTGAAACTTTTAGCTCATGAATGTGTAGAATTAAAAGTCTCAGTTTTGTCACAAAACACGGCTCTAATCAAGTATCACAAAACTCAACTCTAATCTAGCAGCTTCTAGACAACAAATTAGGATGTTAAGAGTAACGCGTGAGTATACAGCAAGCATACTCGCTGTCGTACTTCCCTCAAAACGATGTGAAAAGTTTCCTCTTATTAGAGAGGAAACTTGCATTCTCATATGAGTTGAAGAATCAAACTTCAGATTTGAAAAAGAAGAACCAACCTGATCTCCTCCTTATCAAAGCATTAAATCAAAATAACCCCAAAATACATACAAATTTCATCATCATACACATAATCACCACCACCATTTTTCTTCTAAACTCAAATGTATGCAAAAAATAATAAATCTATAATATTTGAACAAGAAAATTCACATTTAGCCTATGATTATATATAAAAAAAATAGATCACAATCTTGAGTCAAATCCTAAAATAAATATTAACAACCAATACAAAAATTGAATACAAAATCATAGTTATTGAAAAAAAAATGTACCTTTAGGGTTTCCAAGGAAAGCAAAAAGAAAAAGAGAGCCGTGGTGAGAGGGAGAGGTAAAGAAAACCGGCAGAGAGAGAGGTAGTGAGAGAGAGTGTGAGAGAAAGAAGTAGTGAGAGAGAGAGGGAGGTGAGGGGGAGAGAGGTAGTGAGAGAGAGAGGGAGGTGAGGGAGAGAGTGATCTGAGAGAGAGAGAGTCATAAAGTCTGCTAATGGCGGGCCTCGCACGGGGTTTAGGGGTGAAACTGCCACTTTTTACCAACGGTTTTGAAACCGCTGGTAAAAAACTAACGAGAAAAAGTCAGAAAAAGTCAGATTTATAGTAGTGTAAACAGATTTAAAATCTCATTTATTGTAGTTAAACTAAGTTGTCTGTATCAGTTTCCAAAAAACTAATGGCAAACTCGTTTCTTCCATAGGTAAACTAAGCAATACAAACAAGCTATATTCACTTTCATGTACAATTCTTCAATGCTCAACTAGATGTGCACATAAAGGAACGTGAAGAGTTATTCACCACAAAAGAACCACCACAAATTATGTCATTATCCACGTTCTATTGCTAATGTATGTTATGCAATATTATATGTAATGACTATGTTTCATATGATACTAAGCAATCAAAACTTTTAAGAGCAGAATAGACATAGAAAACTAAATTTTGTATGACTACAAAATTATAGTAACCAGTAAATTTCATCAAAATTACAGCAGAACAGAACATACAGCAACATATCGAACAATCAGAACAGCAATGGTCAACCTATTTCAGAACGGCAAGATTTATGTAACTTTTCCAGATATTAAGTAACAAGACAACCAACAGTAATCAGTATAGAAAAAGACTATTGAATGGCATTTGTAATAACTTCATAGAATTAAACAACAAAATAACCTATCAATTTACCAAATTCTATAGTTCGATTATTACATTTATAACTATTTAACCACAAAGCCTAATATATAAGCTGATACCTCACATACTAAACAATTAACAAGTACCTTCAAAACAGCATTGGTTGATGCAATTGTGGTCGCATCCCTTTCCTTGACGTGCAGCCTCTTTCACCTCTACCTATTGGAAATTCGTAACAACAGAAGCATCCCTTTTGATCCCCACCATCTTGCTTCTTTCTCAAAAAATACCAAACGCCTCAAACCACAACTAGAAGCTAAATGATCCTCACCGAAAAATTGAATTATATATCTTCTTACAAAAGTAAAGCCTTAAAACTAATATAAAAAGGAAAAAAACCAACCACCGCTGGTAAGAAAAAGAAGGTCGGAAGGGCTTCCGCCTTCGGAAGGCAAAGCTCCAGGCCCACCGTGCGGCAAAGGGTTGTTCCCAATAAGATCAGACGAGGAAGATGTAAGTATGAAGAAATTCCAAAAGGGGCATTGAAAATTTAATACCTAGGATTTGATAGTCGAATGAAGAAGGTGATTGATGCCCATATTTCGCTTTATTTGTAACCAGAAAACATGCAAGAAAAAAATATGAGGTAAAATGACTAATGAGAGAAAATTGACGGAGAGAGAGTGAACAGTGTACCCAAAGAGGGTTCGGAAAAGGAGAAGTAAGAATGGAAGAAGGAGAAAGAAGAACGAAGAAATGCAAGAGGACAGGAGGGAGACGACTGGCGAGGTTGAGGGAGATGACTGACAAGGATTCTATAACTTGAAATTTAGAAGAGGTTGAGGGAGACGAGGAAGACTGTAATCTGCAATATAGATGAGGTTGAGGGAGAAGAGAGGTCTAGCTCTTTCGCAGGTGTGGGGAGGGGGAATCAGTTCTGCGCGCAATGAGGACAATAGTTTTAGATTTCCAACTATTGCAACAAAAACAGTAGTTCGTCGGTAAAAGTAGGACTTTTGCCTACTAATAATATGGTCGCGAAAAGTCTCACTTTTAACTATAAACAGATAATTTCGTCGTAAAAATTATAATTTTTACCAACAAAATTTGAACTTTTGTCGACAAAAGTATGAGAAAAAATTCACGAGCCCTCATTTTTATTCTCGGGTAAAATATCTGAATCTTTTGCGACCAACAAAAGTTTTGGTCACCAAAGGAGGCTTTTAATTTTGTAGCTAAAAGTGATTTTTCTTATAGAGAAAAGTCAGTTTTATGATAGTGTAGACAAATTTAAAATCTCATTTATTATAGTTATACCACTTAAATAGAATAACGACATTTTAATCCATCAATTGTGATAATTATAAAAACTTGCTATTTATTAAAGTCCTAAAAAATTAACATTTCTTTAAAGGCTTCTATTTTTCTTCTCTATGTATGTGAATCACCCGAAGATATTTGAATCTACTACTTTACCAAAACTACAAAGACAAGTTTATGAGACTCTTATAAAACTAGTTTAATTATACGTGCGATACATGTGATTTGAACAAGTTCTAAACAATATGTAAAATTATGACAAGAATGTAATTGTTGAAATAATATCTTTAATATAATAAACTAAATAACATTATTCTCAATAAAATATTCTAAAAGATGCAAAGTACTAAACATATGTGCAAAGAAAATTATATAGAGTAATATTATTTGTAAATTCATAAAAATGTTAGATTTCATTCAAATTTATATAGTTATTTCAAACTCTGATATTTTTAGTTTTATGTTTTAATTAAAACATTTACATTTGATTCATTTTTTTTACTTTTTTATGTGTCTTGTTTCCGTTTCATACATGTTATCGTAATTAAATTTACGGCATATATACTAAATGATAAAGGGTAAGGTAAAGAATGAAAAGATAACAATATTTCTCTTAAATGTGTTTACTAACTGTTTATAATCAAAATCAAAATTGAGTTGTAATTCTCTTTAATCTGTTTACTAGCCACCGGCAATCGGAATCAAACATGCAATTACATGTTTAGCCCAAGATGAACTTTTTTACCTTTTGTGATTTTTTTTATATTTCTATGAACCTATTTACTTTATTATAAACTTTTGTTTTATTGTTTATTTATAAATAATTTAACTTAATTATACAAAATAAATTCTATATTTTTTTTGAATTATGAAAATTTTAAACTTTAATTATACTTTAAGTAAATAATCACAACATAATATTGCATCATCATCATGAAAAAATATATGTATCACATCGATACTTTAAATATATCACAGTATATAATAAAACATTCTCGCGATTGTAACAAGAGAAACCCCGATGAAGATAGAGGAAATGTAGGGTTTGTTGGTTTAATAAAGGTAAAAGTGTATTATTAGAATAGAAGAAAGAGAACAGTGATGTAGTGGTAAGGTCAAGTGGGTCTCACGTCAAAGAAGGTAAATGGCAAATTTTATTACTACCTAGGAGATGGTAATAGTTTATCCCAAAAATCAGAATGAGATTACTGATTTGGAGTGATATCTATCACTTTTTTAACTTTACTAATTTTGGTAAATAAAATATTGAGCAAAATCAGTAATCATACTATTTCTCCTTTTCCCTTTACGGATTGGTAAACAAGCCATTAAGTTATACAATTGATTGTTACTAATTTAATTAAAAATTATTAATATATAATATTAATATTAAAAAGAACAATTAAAGAATTTCATGAAGCAGTGAGAATAATTTTTGTCTGAAAATATCTCTCTTCTCAATCCTATTTATATATTTATATATATTATGTATAAAATTCTCTTCTCTTTCTACTATCTACGGTTATTAGAAAAAATCTCATCTACGGTTAATTATGAGATGAGATTTTTTCTAATAATTTTAAATTAATCACTGGTTATATTTTGAGATTGATGTGAGATGCACATAAGTCGATTGAGAGTCTAAATTCTCCTTACTCTTTTGTGCATGTCTTTTAGAGTTTCACTGGTACTTCTCATGCATTCATGTCATTGAGTCAGAGAAAGTTAGTACCATGTCGGTGTTTGACTAAATTGTTGAGCATAATAGTTAAATCGTCAAGCATTATAGTAGCTTCAGCATATAATTACTTCAATTTAAGCAGTTACATTTACTTCAGGGGAGACTTTTATAGCTTCTTTTAGCTTATAAGATAGAACTATAGTCCACATGGGGTTGGTCTTGTAGGTCCCATTTTTTGTTGATTATTGTCACAACTCACAATGTTTTGTATATAAACTACTCTAATAGTTTAGTTCCTATGTTAAACAGATAATATGTCACAAATTTTAATATTTGGAAAATTGTGGGTCCAATTCTAACTTCACAGAAGTTATCGGACTACACATAACCCTGTTACGCAAAACAACTGACAGTATATATGGTTCTACATCATTAATAATAAATTAATGAATTGAATAAATGAGTAACTTCTCAACTGGGGAGTTTTCATGTAATCTCGTCTCATAGTATGTGCGTTATTGATGTGCCAAAGCTTCTAGGGTAAATACACGTACAAAAACTTTAAATTCTTATATTTTCCATCTGCATGAGTTACCAAATAAAAAACTATAGTGTAATATATAGTACTAATGTCGTGTTTTCAAACCAGAAAGTGAACATTATCAGTGGTATAAATGTGAGAAAATTGATTGCATATAATCTAGTCGAAGATGACTAGCAACAGCTTGAAAACTGCATGCTTTTTCCAAGTGGCTTAATGCTTCATGTGTTGTCACACTGGTTGTCCCAAACATGAAATTAGTTCTCTCTCTCTATAAATGCATGCATAAAGTCCACATGCCATTTAATAGGACATGAGCTAGCTAAGTTGGCTTACAAAAGGGTCTTGTCTGAGGGCCACATGATTTTTGTCAATTTGGAGGCTTGCTATGTCAATATATGCTTCCCAAAACACTTTCAACCAAAGAAAATCTCACAATTTAGTATTATTGTCGATTTTGGCCACATAATGAAAAAAATTCATAGTACAAGTAATGTTTATATGAACAGATAGAAATAGTGAGAGAAGAGAAAAAAAGAGAGGGAGAAAATCTGTCTCTTTATCTCTTTCATGGTACATATTAAAGACCTTTGCATGTAGCATATTGACTTAGTCTCTATCTAATAGTTAGGAGGCTATTGACTATTTTTGCTACACATCCAGCTCTCTCTGTGTAACACTAATGGCTGAATCAAAGGATAGGGTAGGCAAGAGGTTTTTAATGCTAGTCTTCAATATTCAAATTAAATTGGGAAAAGGGATTTAATTATATACTAATCTTTTTTATTTTATTTTTCATTTAGGTTCCATTTCTTGTAGGTTTTATATTACTATCAGGTCAATATGATCAGAGATTCGGTTTTCGTAAATTTTTCATTCTTTAACCTTCTCCTCCAGGTTTGTACAAAAACTAAGCAGAATTTTTAACAAACTTTCCTGTGCACATTTAAGGCCAATCCTACTTTCTTAGAGGTTGAGCATTCTACATTATTTAAAATAAGCGCACTAAAACAATTTAAATCATCATATATTAGTAATTAACATAAAAAAAAAAGTTTACTTTTTTTATGATACGGATCTTTTCAACATAATCCACATAAAAAGGGAATCTTTTGTTACAATAGAAACAGAAGTGATGTGGATTATTTAAAAATCAAAGTCGATTTACTTTATAAAAAGAAGATATCAACGAACTTCTATGAAATGGTTTCACGAGATTTAGTCAATTGTCTTGATCGTGGGATATCATTGAGAAATAGGAGGCAGATTCTTGCTACTCCTATGTGCTGCTACCTAAGAGAAGATAGCGACTATCAGCTTACTACTGGAGCGTAATAGTCGAATCGCTAGCCTGCTTCACCCCTCTCGCTAACTTACTACCTCCGGATGAAAAAAAAAGGGCTATCTGCAATCAACACATTCATAGAAATAGCAGAAGCCTGAGATAGCGTTCTATTTGCTCAAGTAATAAGAGGTTTTTTGTTAGTAACTCAATCAATTCTTAGAAAATATATTGTCTTACCCTCATTGATACTAGCTAAAAATATTATCCGTATGCTATTATTTCAATTTCGGTCCAAAATATTTTTGTAATCTTTCTTTACCACTAATTGATTTTGAAATATTTTTAAAATAAGGTATAAATTTTCTTCAAAAGTTATATATTCTTAAAATAAAGGTTTAATTTTTCTTTAAAATTAAATAAATAGATCATCAGAAGCATATAAAATAATGTTAATACATCAGTTTGCACAACTTATCCATGACCTTTTAGATAATTTTAATCATTTTGAGAAGAAACCTTGTTATGATCAAGAAGAAATGCACAACGGAATTGAAGCTGTCATTCTTGATTAATTATATAATTATAAATAAATATAGTATTCATGTTAGATGTACTACAATTTCTCAAAGGAAACACATCGATCAGTTTTAAATATCCAACACAAACACTAAGTAGAAATTACTCCACACACAAGAACAGGAAAACCCCTCAGAAAAAATTACAACTTTCATCTAAAGAAAGATCACTAAGTAAATCTTTCCCTTGAATATTAAGATTACAACAACCTTCATCAAACAGCCATTTCTCAAGAAATGACAGTGGCAATTCAAGACTTGGGTCTGCCTTATAACTTTCACCTTGGAAAACGCTAACTTCAGGTGACATAGACTGAAACACATTATCAGAACTATAAGAAGAAGAATCGAAACACTCCAAAACCCCAATCTTCCCATTGTCGTTTCCTGTTCTTGTTGTTGTCTGATCACTACATGTCGAATATTCAGTAGTAGTAGTAGTACTCATGCCTCCTCGCTTTGGTGGGTTTCTCATCCAATCTTGTAGCAATCGAGATATGTTGTCGGCGTTTGATGCATAGGTTGTCGTTGTTATAGATGGTTTCAAATGGCCAGTTGATTTGAGGACAGGGGAAAGAGCATCAGATAAGGCTTGTTTGGCTAAATGGATGTCAGTTTGAAGCCTTCTTTCCCATTGTCCTCTGGCCATGGCAGGTTGTGGTGAATTAGGTAGTGAAATTGAAGAAAACCCATCTCCAGAATTGCCTCCTGACCATGTTTGAAGCTTCTTCAGCTTCTTTTTCAAGTGGGTATTCCAGTAATTTTTAATGTCATTGTCTGTTCTTTGAGGAAGGTATGATGCTATGGCTGCCCATCTGCTCCACATTCAATGTTCCATTACTTTTAAGTTCAAAATCCTCAAAAAGAAATACGATTCTCAGAGAGAGAGAGAGAGAGAGAGAGAGGTCACTACCTGTTGCCTAAAAGAGCTTGGAGGTGGATAATGATCTGTTCCTCTTGATCAGTAAAATTGCCACGTTTGATCCCTGGCCTAAGGTAATTAGTCCATCTAAGTCTGCAACTTTTGCTGCATCTAAGCAACCCTGAAAATTATTGAAAATTTAGATTTTTAAAAATATTTGTCTTGTAAATCCACGACAAAAATTTGAGTGAAATTAAAGAAAATGTGATTTTCTACTAAAGAAAACTAAAAATAAAAGTAGGAAACCTGTGTTTTTAGGAACATTTCGCCAATTAGAAGGACCATGTTGTTGAACAAAAGAGACTAAAATGATATCTTCCTCAGGAGTCCATGGTCCTTTCTTTACTCCTTCCTTATCACAACAAGGAGGCCTTCCCATTCCTCCCTTTTCTCCTTTACAATATCAAATTTCACTCTGAAAATTTGGGTCTCTCTCTCTCTCTCTCTCTCTCTCTCTCTCTCTCTCCCCTAATTTCTTCTCTAGGGAAAAGGTAGGATAAAGTGTCTAAGGCAGAAGACATTGGTCTATCTGTATAAATAGAAAGAAATATGAAGAAATAGAAGCAGAGAAGAGGAGGGGAGAGTAGGCAAAGAGTCAAAAGGTGACAGCAATTGCAATAACTATAGACTACAGAGTGGATGCTAAAGTCAGCTGTTGGCAATTGCGATCTCACAAAACCGCGTGGCATTCAATGTGGCTTCACTTCCAACAATGTGACTCTACTCTATTTCTCTCCCCCCTTTTTCCTTTTCTCGGGTCATTTTTCCCATGTCTCGACTCTTAAATTTAATCCAATATATCATCAATTTTGAGTGTTTAATTGGCTGATTTCACTGTAGAAAGTGCCCATTTATTTCTTCCTTTTACTTTCTCAAGAATTTACTTCAATTTCTTCCTCTTATCGATTGCTCATAATATAAGTCTGTCTCTCCAAAATACTACTTAAATTACACGTGCAACCATATAATAACATTCTTGTTATAATGGAAGTATCAATAAAATAATAACAAAACGATATTTTTAATATGATTTGGTCAACTTATCTACATCCATGGATTTTCTCATTATATTTTCATCATATCACATAGTTAACAATGACTCAACATCACTTAACCCAAACTTCATTACATCCAAATCTAAATTCAACATACGCAAACCATACTTTGGAGACCATAACTAGTTTAGACAAAAAGCATCACTTCTCAATTGTACTATATGCAACCCACTAGTTTGGAAACCGGATTTTTCAGCACGGACAAATTCCTCTGACTAGCCTCTCAATATCATGGGATATCCCCTCATGGGATAGGACCCTCTCTTACATCATAAGGCTACCATCTATATTTCTTAGGGCATAGCCGCCTCACGGGATGCTTCCTTTAGTACAGAGCCACCTTCCAACATATGTTGAAGTAGAGCCACAAAATCATAACCACAACCTCATATTTATATCAACTCAAAACCTTAATCACTTTCCTATTTAAAAATAGTAATCTCATTATCACCATAATATCGTTTCTTAAAATATCTCTATAAATACAAAATTTAGATCTGTGGCTCTTGAGAGAAGGTATTCTCATAGTCTATACTTTCCTTTTGGGTGTAGCCCTTAGCTACTAACCTAACTTCTAAGCCATAAACTATCTAAGATAACCATATCACTTCCCAAATTTAGATCTGTGGCTCCCGAGAGAAGTTCAATGAGCTCCATGGAATCACTAAAATTGCTATTTGTTCTCCTTCCTTGAACCATCCTTCAAACAGACCCCAAAATAAGGCTTGCGCCTCTACAGAGAATGCATCCCTAAAATTTTTGATTTGTTGATAGCCAATGCTACAGATCTGACCATATCTCATCCGAGATCAGGAATCCCAAGCCTTCGAGCCTTCCTTCCATGACCTCCATTTAGTTTTTTTTCTCGCTACCACTTGGATCTGGTTACTCCCGCTCCTTCGATCCTCTTCCTAACCCATGGTCCAGCTTGAGAAAATCCTGTTGACTTGCGAAAATGTGAGCTCCAAAATCTCCACCGACGAAGGGAGGAGTTGTTTGAAATGAGTCGAGTTACAGGCCTTCTACAATCTCCATAAACCAGTAACTACCCATGCCAAAATTTCCTCCTCGTTATGCCTACCTTTAAATAAGTTGCAAAAAAATCCTCCAAATCATGAAAAAATATTTGTTTTAGAAATGTTCTGACTGAATCTACAAAGGACTAGCGTACCAAAAGGCATGACTAAAATTACAGAGAAAAAGGGTATGGGTAATATTTTCATATTCGGATTCATATAGGTATAGAGGCTATTGATGTTCATAACTTTTTTATTAGATTTTGCTTGGTCGCCACAAAATTCTTAGCACGCCTCCAAGTAAAGTCCCTAAGCTTTGGAGGAATGTAAATTTTCCACATCTTATTCCAATAGTATGAATCATTACTTGGTCTGCCTGATTCCCATTTAGCATTACATATGAGATTACCATTCTTCAGCATGCTGAGAGCTATTTTATAACCTGATTTAACTATATAAATTCCTTCGCTTGTGTGGAACCATTTGATACTGTCGTTAGTAGACTGAGAACTCAAATAAATAGATTTAGCAGCTTGAGCATCTTCACTATTAAAGTTATTATCAATCAGTGTAGAGTTCCAAGTTCCATTTGAGTTTAAGAGGTCCTCAACCTTCACAAGGTTTGTCCTAGGGTAAGAAATTACCTTGAATAAATCAGGTCTCGGTATCTAAGTGTCTTCCCAAATGTCAATCTCATTTCCATCCCCTACCTTCCAGTAAATGCCCCGAATCAGAATTTTCCTCCCTTCCATGATACTTCGCCGACCCCAAGACGATCGATGGCCAATTTTGGCCTTCAAGAAATTCGTGTTTCTAAAGTATTTAGCCTTTAGAAATTGATCTAACAGTGAATTCAGCTTCTTAAATATTCTCCAACCTTTCTTAGCGAGCATTTCTAAATTGAAACAATACATATCTTTGAAAGCTCTGCCACACCCATCTTTGACATCCTCACACACAAATCTTCTATAAGAGATAAAGGCAGTTTGAGGCATGACAAAGCATAAAGAGGTATAGCCTGAGCAATGGCCTTAATCATAACTTCTCTACCCGCTGCAGATAACCAATATTCTGCCCAGTCACCACTTTATCTCTAATTTCATTGAACAGTTCCTTTTTTGATTTACTAAAGTCAAACTCCAATCTATGATATTTCCCCAGACTTTTACTAACCTCCATATTTAATACACCCGCTAATTTGACCTTATCCTCAACAAGAATGTTATCAGTGAAAATAACATTACATTTATGGACATTAATCTTCTGACCGAAAGATGCTTAATATACATCGAGGATATATTTAATTTTCCTAAATTTTGAATCCAACGCCCGACAAAAAAGCAAGCTATCATCTGCAAAGAATAAGTGCGAAATAGAGAGACCTACTAGTGAAGCATGAAAACCATGAATAACCCATCTATTTTCAGCATCAATTAACATAGCAGATAAGGCTTCAGCACACAATATAAAAAGAAATATGCGTAAGGAAGTCTCCCTGTCTCAAGCCTCTTTTTGAATAGAACATACTTGAAACATCTCCATTAAGAAGTACACTAAAGAAAATCGTGGATAGACAAGAGTAAATCCAAGTGCACCACCTGTTCAAAAAACTAAACCTCCTTAGAATTGTGATAATACAGCCCCATTCCAGTCTGTCATACGCTTTCGACATATCAAGTTTGATGGCTGCATGTTTCATCCCTTTATGTCCCTTTTTTGGAAAGGGAATGGAGAATCTCGTGAGTCACACCATTATTCCCCTTTTTTGATAGAGATCTATGTCCCGTGGTCCTCTCTGTAGCTTAGTCCCAATCTCAGCCTCATGGTCCTCATCTTCCCCATTTTGGACAAAGATCTCAGCCCCGTTGTCCTCTTCGTAGTAGCTCAGCCCCGTGGTTCTCCTCTTCATAGATTAGTCTTGATATCTTCCTTCTTCTCCATTAATTTTTGTGTTTTCTATGTATCATTATTTTACTCAAAGTGATATAAAATCAGATTCAATTCTTGTTTTTCATATACTAGATATTATCCGATTCTTTTTTTTTCATATACAAATCTCTAGATTTTTTTCATATACTAAATCGGCTTCTTAGTGTTATGTCTTTCAATTCCTTTTTGTGTTTGATCATTTAATCATGGTTATTTTGTTTTGTTTTTTTGGTGATATTTTGGCTGTATTGTATAAAATAGAAATATGGTCTTGTTCTCTCTCTTGATGATGGTTGTTTCAGTTATACTTTTCTTTTACCGATTAATAAATTTTTAATGTTTTTACCTTGGCTTACTTCTAAAATTGAATTTGAGTGATATGTTCTAGATTTAATGAATTCAATTTCTTTTTAGTGGCTGGGATTAATTTACTTGAACTTGAAATTATGGTGGTGATTGAACGTGTTGTATAGAATAAAAATTATGGTGTTTTCTCTCTTCTAATGATGGTTGTTCCAGTTTTAAGAAAAACCCATATTAATTAGGGGAGTGCAATTAAGTGCTTGAGAAAAATGTCTTCACTAGTCTAAGTCTGTCCTTTCCTTATTTAGAGCCATTCTCTAAATAAGACAAATTGAGTTCACAAGACTAGTGTTATCCCGACTAATATAATTTATAATATTAATATCAAGTTTTTAAATAGTTGTTACATGTTTACTCATGTTAAGTCTTAATTTTGCATAATAGGTGAAATTTAAAGAGTGCATGAGTCAACTTCTGGATGGTGATTATGATCCAATTACACCAAACGATATGCTCTCACAAATATTAGGTCTAGAGCATCTTAGACGAGTGCGTTCATTAGGACTCGAGGCAACTTCAACTACAGTGTTCTCGCGTTACCGTGGGGAATCGTCCACGCAAGATTCTTCTCGTTTATCAGTTGAGTTAGAATCCCAACGTACACGAGTAGCTGAGTTAGAGGCTCAATGCGCACGGCTGTCTCAATTGAAGGATGGATGTTCAAAGATGCATGCTCAATGTGCACGGGTGCCTCAGTCGGAGGCTAAATGTTCAGAGATGCGTTCTCAGGTAAACTTATTTATGAAGTTTATGCAGTACTCCCGTAAAGACTAGGGTAGGTGTTATGTGTTAAATTTTATTTAATACTTATGAAACACTTTGTTATTATTAATTTTTGCACTTTGAATTCATTGGATAACTTGTATTGATAATCTATTCTTACACTTTGAATTCATTAGATATTTTGTATTGATAATCTATGTAGAATGATATTGCTATATCTGTTGTGGAGATATATAAGATGTTAAAATTGATATATATATATATATATGCAGGAATTTTGAGGAATATGTGGAAATTAAAAGTAGAAGAGAAAAATAGTGCTTTTCGCGACGATTTTGGAACCGTCGTGAAAATACGAAGGATGACAAACTAACGACAATTATAAAACCATCGTTATTCATCTGTATTGTGAAGGTTTATAAACCGTCACGCAAAGCATAGAAACAAGCGCGATAGTTAGCCATAACTTTTGAGAAAGTTGTCTACGATGGTGGTTGTAACAACATTTAGAAGGGCGACGGTTTGACATAACCGTCAGGAAAAGCGTCTACCACAACATTTGTTTACCATCATAATTGAGAAGAAAATCATCGCCATAGATGTATACTTCGTCATGGTCCTCTGATGGTTGTCAAAACTGTCGGCAATGCAACCCTGATGACGGTGAACCCGACGGTTTACAAATCGTCGCTTTAGTGTTTGCGACGGTTAAAAACCATCTGTAAAAACTATAAAAACCGTTGTCGTAGATAGTTTTTCTTGTTGTGATTGGACATTAAATTAAATAACATATCATTCACACTCTCTGATTAAATAATAGGAGACTAACACTAAACAATGCATCTTGTACGATATATATCATATTAGTTATGTTGTGATTCACTAGAAATGTATGAATATACACTACTACAAAAATGGCCTACAATGACAACCACCCATTTAGTTCGATGACAATTTTTTAAAATATGTCAAAGGAAAAATATATTGGGTGGGGTAATTTAGATAAGATAATAGTTTTAAAATTAACAGTTATAAAAGGTTTACCTATTATGCCAGCTTAATCTTAAACAATCATGACAAATATATATAATTGAAATTAATGATAGCTATTTTGTAACTGACACTATATAAAACTTTTCCATAATTACAAAAATACTTAAACATAGTGTACATAAGATAAGTGTTAGGTGATATTACTTAGACATTTAACATATATATATAAGCCCTTGTAAAGTCTTTGTAGCTTATAATATGCAGTTAGCTTAAGTTTGTTACTGATATTGCTAACTGTTGGTTATAACAATATCAGTCAAACTCCTTTGTCTTGATCATCATTGTCAATATGTATATATACTCGAGTAATGCCTTATAATTAAGTTAAGGTGAATAATATCAAGTTTTGCTCTTTCTTTTCTAAGTCTTCTCTCTCTTCTCTTCTCTCTTCCCTATTAGATTACTTCATCTCGTCCCGAAATTCTACAATAAGATGTGCTAAATTGAAATATAGATACTTGAAATAATATTATACAACATTTCTATTTGAATGGTAACATAAATGTTGCATAATATTTTTTTTATAAATTACTAACAACCAAATTATCATTAATTAAAAAATAAAATACTTCTTATATATAAAAAAAAGATCTTGAAATTAATTTTTAAGGACAATCACGGTCCTAAATACACAATTTATAAACATATTTAATGTACAACCTATGTATAAAATTGTTTAAAAAAAGTAAGTGAAAAAATATGTGAAATACTCAATTTGTATGATATTCTAAGGGACTTAAAGGGTAAGGAAATAAAAAATTTCTTCCTTTTAAGCATGTTTTAATATAGTATATATATAAATATACATTATTCGGGAGCAGATCTAAAATTTACATTTAAGAGACGCCAAATATGTAATTTATTTTGTAAAATTATTTGATAATTACTCTTGCATTCTTGCTTCATGAGCGACCTCTCTCATGTTGATGCATACGTCAACAATGGAAAATAGATGATTTTATAATTATTTGGCATTAAACTTTTTTTATAAACTTGTTGTTGAAAGGAATCAGTAGGTGCACCAGAATATCTCAACTAGTCTAACATATTCGTAACACCATCATCATTTAACAAAATCCAACATATTATTAAAATAAAATAAAAGAGTCAACACAAGAAAACATAAAAAAAAAAATCAACAGAACCTAAAATAATGTTTGTTATAAATATCATCAGAAACAAACAAATAACAAAAATACGGAGCATTGCACCATCAAATTGAAGTAATACCAGGGGTCATGGATGTAACATCATTGAACCTTTATTACTCTTACTCTTATCAATAAATTTAATGTAACACGATTAAGTTTTGCCTCTTTATTGAGTTATCTTATGCAATTTTGATCGATTACGATTCAAGCTTTCCTTCAAAGAAGGTTGAAATACCTTTATAAATGAGAAAAATATTATCTCATTTGTACTATGTATTAAGGATTTTTGCAACAATTTTTTTGTCACATTATGACATAGAAACTTAAAAGGCAATTTAACCAATAAGAAAACTCAAGAGATTTTACCTGTTGTAACCAAAATTAAATAAATTTTTATAGTATGATATAGAAGTTAGATATATCAAGATTATGAGAGCAGAAAAAATAAGAAAAAAATAAGATATTTTACTTATCTATAATAGATTAAAATTGGGGATGAGATGATAATATTTTTTGGACAAATTTGTCATGCTATTTTTTTATAAATTTCTCAATATAGCCTTCTAAATTACTGTGTAGTTAATTTTGTTACTTTTAAAATTATAATAATTCCATAAAAAATGACATTGATTTTAAGATCCATTTCAATAAAATATAATTTCAATAATTTTCAAATAGCTTTGAAGATGATACTAAAAAAATTTCAACAAGTCATTTTATCAAGTAAATTACATCTCTTTATTAATTTGTCAAAATATAGATAAAACAATCAATTATTTTTAAATAGTTTAAAAATATAAATTTAAATATAGTACTTTATGACACATTTTTTTGAAACTTTAGTTATTCTTAATTTTACTTTCTATTTTCTATTTAATCAATTTAATGATTAAATTGGTAATATTTTCTATTTTCTATTATGATCATTCTTCAATTAATTCATAAGTCAAAAAATTCTAGGATTTGTGTAATTATTATACTAAAGTTTACATAGTAATCTTTCTTTTCTAGAAGCAAATAAAAGAAACTAAAACGCGCCAAAAGACATCACATTTAAAACAAAACAAAAAGAGATTAATGTGGGTCATTTAGAAGAGGTTAACGTTATTAATGTGTTACTTAAATCCAATATCAAAAAATTAAAAAGAATAAATTAAGTTTACTATGCCTACGAAAATGAAGATTAAGTTGAAATAAAATAAAATGAATATGAAATAGAAAATTTAGTGCTAATTATTGTATGCTCTTACAATTTTTTTAAAACAATGTATTCTACCATTTCATTGATAAGGTAAGAAAAATATTTAATTTTAGAATATAGAAAAGATTAGCATGTAACGCACGCAAATATTTGCTAGTGTTTAGAAAGTTCAATTGTAATGGAAGATAACAAATTAAAATTTTTAGAAGTTGATAATTTTATTTATAAAATTATTTTCATAATTTTATGTTATAAATAAAATATAGTAAAACATATTTTTTCTATGTTTCCATATTACCACTAGATTATAAATGGATTCAACTTCATCTAGGTGTTATGTTATTTAAACTTGATTTAATTTGAGAAAAGAAATATGATTTAGAATAGAGATCCATGCGAATAAAAAAAGAAAAGAAAAATCATTGTAAGAAAGAAAAATCACATTCTCTTAATATTAGACTCTTAAACAAAATGTTGTTAAAAACAAGGGTGCGTAGATTCAAAAGAAGAGAAAGGGATAGAAGCTTTCTCTTCTATGCAAGGAAAATCATCTATTCTCCCAAAACAAGAATCGAAGACTACGACTTAATATATGTAAAAGAAATTGAAAAAAGGTGGGGCGTATGTAAACTTACAATATAAATTATTTATTTATACTACGAATAAAAAACGTGAAAATCCCATATTGGCTATAGCTCTTATGAATCACTCCCTACCTTAATTAAATGATCAGTCACTGTATAGAAATTTGGCAGATGCAACCAAATGCACAATGTGTTACAGAAATATTAGGCCCGACCTCTCTAACGGTGAAGGCAAACTCTGAAAATGCGCTACCCATAGTTAGTTAATTTGAAAACGGTAAAATATAAAGTATTATTCGAAAATTATAATACGGGTATTAGACGGTCAAACATTAAGTAAAAATTTGATCAATAATACACAATATATAAAAAATTAGATACAGGTATTGAACATGTATAATACGTTTTCACTTGAAAAATTCGGTATAAAAAATACGGATGTAAACTAACTACTATGTATTAAAATATTGCAATTATATATATATTGTTTGATTGTTTCTGAAATGATGACTAAAAATAAATCTAATTCAACCTTTGAAGAGTGATATATGTAGTTTTATAATGCATCAGACACTTCTAATAACACTTTTTAATGATGGAGAACACTTCAAATTAGTCTCACAGTGCTTAGAGTATTTGGGCTTTACATGTTCTAAAAAAGAAGAAAAGAAAAAAAGAAAAAAACTTGGGTTTATGTGATCTAAAAATGGATCACTTTTTTTCCACGTAATGATGCTGTGATTAATCCTAGCCATTAGATCTGGTCAGGATGATTTCGGTCATTAGATGAGTTTATGGGTAAAATTGTTTTACAATCGAAGGAATAGGTAGTCCATCCTTCTTTCACTTTCCCTTTCTCTTTTCCTCCTCTCTCTCTCCTTCGATTTCTCCTTTCCCATAACCAAAAAACCCCCTAAAACTCAGACGAAGCTCATCCCCTTCTCCTTTCCTCCTCTCTCCTTCGACTTTCATAACCAAAAATTAGGACACGTGAACAACCCCTTGTCGAGCAAAGCCTCTCTCTCTCTCTCTTTCTCTCTCTCTCTCTTCAAGGTGGTCATCTCTCCTTCAGACCCCGTGAGTTCACCTTAGAGTTGCATCACCAAAAATTCGCTGCCACCATGAAGGTCGCCATTGCCTTGACCAAGCACCAAAAGCACAAATTCGGCCTCACCTCCTCCAATCTACGGGTTTGCGGAGAGAATCGGATGGGAAATGTCATGAGTGAGATTGGTAGATGGGTTTTGAGTATTTTTTTAAGATGCTTTATTTGACTTGTGATGCAAGTTGTATAACATGTTTTGAGTATTTCCTTTCTTTGGTGACTTAGCTGTTGTTTTTCTCTTTGGTTTAACATAGATGGTGGATGCGAGGAAGATGGAGCTTTGACGATTGAGGGATGATTTGGGTAAAGTTTTAACCTGTAATTTCTTCTTATTTATGTTATTTTAGAGATGAAACATTTGTTGCGTGTGAGGGCTTGGTTCCAGGTTCCAAAAAAGTTTTGATGACCACAAAAATTGCTTCTTAACAAAAGGTCAAGTTCGTGGTGTGCAGACCAAAAATGACTTTGTTTGCCCTTGCAGGTTACGTAATTCTTTGGACAATACACCACACAACGATCATGGAATGAATGAAAACTCAACCCTATCTCTTCAAGATGGCCAAGTTAATACATATAGAGAGTATTATAAACCTCGTTCGGTCTTTTTCTTTAATCTAAATCGCTGAAGAATATTTGTTCTGTGGTATAGTAAAAGGCTCATTGAACACGAGTAACATTTTTTTTCATTTCTTGCTCAGACATGGTATTGAACTAAATTTCGAACAAGAAATATTGCTCAATGGGAGAAAAAATTTTAAGGTTAAAAATTATCATCGGCGTTGTAAGCAACAGAAGAAGAAAGGTCTGATTTTGTGCTATTGAGCTCTAAAATCTGTCTTTTGTTTTCGATATGAAACAAAATCATGATTGAAATTATTGTTTTTCACTTAGAGTTTCGTCTGCTGCTTGATATATGCAATTTAACATTTAATTTAGAACGTTTTATGTTTATATAATGTTGTAGAGTTGCTTTAACACTTGCCAAGCCATTTGATTAGTTAAAACATATTGACTTACTCCTCTGTATGTTGTTTAAAGTCATATGAACTTGTGTACTTCCTTTAATATTTAGGTAATAGTATATTATTAATGAGGATATGGAATTCTATATTGTCTGAGAGAATGTTAGCAATATTTCTTAACTAGCCTAATTTGTTATTATTAGTTTATCTGAAAAAGGTATTCACAGAGAAACCATTTAAATTTTATCCGACCTAATATCTTGTATCTATACTTTGAAGCGGCCTTCACATGTTCCAAACCTGAAAATATACCAAGAACTATGTTCTCATAACCGAATAAAAAATGGATTTGTGTTTGATTCTCTGAAAACAATGTACTGTAAAGCATAAGTGCAGTATGGAAGATGCATGTGTGTCTACTGGTGATAAAGGTTATCATTATTTACCCACTTTAGTGAATCTAAATATAAGTTTTACAGTTTGGTTAATGCAGGAAAAGATAAAGGCTATCAGAATTAGAGTTTTAACGGTTTTGTGATGAAAAAGGCGAGCACCAATAAAGTCATAGTACCAAATTTTAAATTTCAAATTGGTTATTGACAACTAATCTATCTTCTTCTGGATGAACAATAAGTCATAGTACCAAATTTCAAATTTCTCATGTTATCACTCTGTTTTATTATTGTTATTTGGACAAAGTTGTATTGATTTTCAGATTATTAATTCTGAGTGGGGGGCATTTTCAAGTTATCATCCATTAACTGTATTTGATAGAGATATGGATGCTACTAGCATCAATCTAGGTGAGCAGGTGAAACTGTAATCAGAACTGTTGTCGATTATAATTAAAAATATTGTCCTTGAGATACTTAGGTCAACTTCTTCAATAAGATGTCAAGTTCAATAATAACTATTTAAGGCCATTTTAGAACTTGAATTTTCATACAGTGGGGATTTGAGTGGAGATCTATCTCTCTATGTACTTTAATGTCAAGTGACAAATCTATTGGAACATTAGGATACTTTTACCATTGATATGTTAAGTTGTATAGAAAAAGGGTCAGAATGGTTAGTCCTATATATTATTTGTTAGTTTTCATTTTTTGTCAGTTTGTCTATGCAATAAATAAAATTGGATAAGTTGCTAAGGTTGTCATCGTTCAATGTGAGATTCATGGTTTTTAACTTAAGGACTATTCCATGTTTTGACAATGAAATCCCTAAAGAGAGCTTGTGGAAATGGAAGGACCTCTACGAAGAGTACATACCAGAGACGAGAAACCATTGCAACTTGATCTCGATGGTAAAAATGATGCAGTTGAAGCAGACATTTAAAAATCATATTCATCATCATTTCTCAACAAAACAGTCTAGAAACATTGTGAAAGGAATTTCATGTATATATGAAATGTGTTTATAAGGGATTTATAACAACAAAAATATTTTTAATTTTAATATGTAGTGATACTAGTGAATGAGATGTT
Organism: Datisca glomerata; assembly: GCA_003255025.1. Lineage (NCBI taxonomy): Eukaryota > Viridiplantae > Streptophyta > Magnoliopsida > Cucurbitales > Datiscaceae > Datisca > Datisca glomerata. The sequence goes on along the minus strand of QANY01006498.1, from coordinate 286,569 downwards.
TTTTTAAAGAACGATCTGAATTACTTTTTTCTTATATGCTGACAAGTTTTTTATTTTATAAATATTTACATATGAGGTTTATATTGGAAATGAATATTTAATATGAAAATGGCTAAACATATGAAAGTGGTTAAGCGTGTGAAATGACTAAGCGTGTGAAAATAGCTAATTGTATGAAAATGGCTAAGTCTCTGAAAATAATTAAATATGTCAAAATAACTAAATGTATGAAAATAACTAAGTGGGTAAAAATTGCTAAGTGAGAAAATGGCTAAGCGTATGGAAATTGGCAAGTGTACAAATAGAAATTGACAAGTGTGTGAAAATAATTAAGTATATGAAATTGACTAACTGTGTAAAAATGGCTAAGAGTATGAAAATGACCAAGTGTGTGAAAATGACCAAGTGTGTGAAAATGACTAAGGGTGTGAAAATGACAATATATCAAAACCCTTTGTGTGAAAAAAGTTACCTTGTGAAAATGATTAAGCACATGAAAATAGTTAAGTTCCATCCAAATAAGTACATTAAAATGGCAAAATGGAGAAAATTCCTAAGTGCATGAAAATATGCCTAAGTGACAAAATAAGTATATAAAAATGGTAAAGTGTTTGAAAATGACTAAGTATATGAAAATTATTGAGTGTGTGAACATGGTTAAACGTGTGAAATGACTAAGTGTAGAACCAAAATCGTCAGTACAGAACCCAAAAGCTACTTTGGTGGTCATAATCGTCTCTGGGACAGGCGAATCGCCTATAATAACTGGTGTTTGGAGCCTGTTGGTGGCGTTTGGGCCCTAAACGCCTTTGTGTCCACCATTTGGGGCTCGCCCAGCAAGCCCCAAATGTCAGTTATTACAGGCGATTTTCTTACCATGACTGGCGTTTGGCTCCTGCTGGTCACGTTTGGGTCCCAAACGCCAGACACACAAGTGTTTGTAAGCACGAGATGAGCCATAACATAAATGGCGAATCTACTCTTCGTAGAATCTAATTGGATAGATTGACAGTTTGTAAATGCTATCCTTCTACATAAAATGTTTAGGATCAAGTTTTAAAATCAACCATACAATATTAATTGCAATATTAACTGCACAATATTTCAAACGTCTGTCATGAAACTTTGACAAATTTAAAATAAAAGAATCCAATCCAAACAAACTTAGAATCTAAAAAAACTTAAAATACAAACAAACTTAGAATCCAACATATTTATATCCACAAAAAGTTCATATCAATTTTGACAAAACATCATGGTACAACTTTTCTCTTTTTCGACAAAGAATCATGTGAATGCTTTGTACGTCCTTCATGTTCTCGTTCTGATTCAGTATCCTCATTGGTGTTGCATCATGGTCGTATTTCCATCATCATTAACTGAATCTTCACCATTGTCATCATCTTCATCATCATCACTCTCATGCATGCTTGCTTGAGTTTCATACATGTGTAGGCATCTTTGAAAATTCACCTACAAGTGTATATATTCAATATATTTTGATTTCAAACTAAAAAATAAATAGGAAAAGATCATAAGTTTATAATTTTCTTATACTTTTTTTCATTGATGTTTTGGCCTTTATCATCGCCTTCATTATCGCCTCATGTGCGCTCAACATTTTCTCGAAGAACAACTTGTTGAGCCCACCAATCATGTGCGTTATGCCTGCCGCTGGCACCTGCATTATTCGAATTGCCCGTTAATATGATATTTAATGACTAAATAATAAATATTAACATCATTACTCACATAATCGACTTTAGCAGATGGAAGACCTCGAACCGGAACATCATTTGGAATGTCAACCAACTCAATACCACCATCTGGAAGTGATAACTGAATCCGCCATGATGGTAATGGGATGTCAGCCACTCTTATATCATCAGCGGTCGCTCTAGCTGACCCTGATGCTCCTGGTAGTACTATGGTTGTTGCGGTTGTTGGTGTTGTTGCCTATACATAGTAGATTACTAAATTACATTGTATAAGAATATGAGTAATCTCCTATTTTTAAAATTCACTTAGAGATGTTTAACACCTGCGGAGATGAAGATGCCCCATCATAGTTATAATAAGTATCTTTGCCATCGCCATCTACATCAATAGTAAAGTGTTTGGCTCTGAAACCTCCAAGACGACCAGACAGATCCTCTCTAGTGAATGGTTGATCACATAACATTGAATTTGGGGGTCTGTATGGGATGTACGATGCCTCGGTTCCTATATTCTACTGTGAGACACGCTCAACCAAGTACCATGCTCTTCCAGCAGGTCCTTGCAGCAAGATTCTCATGATGGTAGGAAGTATATTGTTGATGCAATAGTCTGGAAAGTTTGTACATTGTCCCCAAGGGTTCTAATTGATCTGCAAATTCAAAAATAAATAGTTTGTCAGTAAAACATTATTCATACTTGGGAGAGACAAGATAAGAATTGATATAATAAAACACATACCTCATTGGGCCTCACATATCGAAGTTTTTAACACGGAATTCTTTTAGGCAGTGCCAACATCCGATGTCCTGACTTAATGTCTATCCAATGTGCGGGTCTCGAGAACGTGTCTGGACCACCCAATGGTCTGCTCAGTGCCAAACATGAAAAGTACTCACAAGTCCGCACCTCCCTTGCTCTCCAAAAAATCCTTTGTCCCTACATTTTTACCGCGACATAAAGCGTTCATGTTGCAATACAATTTGGACAATGTCGAACCACCGCAATTATACTCTCGTATCTCATCTATTTTTTATAGGCTGGAGAGAAAGTACAAATAAACTTTATTGCTCGTGTCGTAAAAAATTGTACTATCCAAGAGCACCAGAAGAAAGACTCTCGTCAAAATGTCCTCATGCTTAGGAGTAGTACACTCTTACATAACAAAATTATCAAATCTCCATTGATAACTAACTTTTTTTCTCCCAACTCTCACAATGATTTGTCAACTAGCTTTTACAAAGCCTTCTTGTTCTTGTAGAGTTTTAAATCATAGTCTAGTTGTCGACCGTCAACTTTCAGGCCAGTTATCGCAGCAAAGTCCAATGGGGTCCTTGTCATTTCACCCACTTCATCTAAAGGTGTGGGTTGTATCTCACCATTTCTTGGCCAGACTTTTCAATAGGACGTGATCCATCTGGCCCTTTTTCAATATACTTATAAAATAACTAAACCCAGAAGCATTGACATTCCTTCTCACATTTTCAGGAAGCCTACTATACCATCGAGCTACTACTGTAGTGTTCCCAAATACGAATACCAAGACCATAGAACTCAGCCTAAAAAACTAAAATTTAAGTATGACTCAGTGAAAAAGGTGTATGAAGAAAAATGTACTATGATCCATATTGTGACATTTCGTCGAACATCTTACAGGCAATAAACATACACTATAATTTTTCATCCAAAACATATATCGCTACCAATAATCATACATTTCTAGAAGCATCACATAAAAACACTCAGTTTTCAAAATGATTCAATTATCTATTTGGTGTTTTAACAATATAACACATAACAACCATTTTTTAAGAAACTTACATTTTATTCTTGGATGGGATATAGCATTTCATCGAACATGTTATGGGAATTCATATATATATAGAATAAACCTCAATATGATATTTTATCAAACACCTTATGGACAATAAAAAAAATGCACCATATAATTCATTATGACATTTCGTCGAACACTTTACGGGCACTCATGAAAATATTATAGTTTTTCAATCAAGACATATATGTCTACCGACAACCATACATTTCTATAATCATCACATAAAAAACATCTAGCTTGCAGAACGAATCAAGTATATATTAGGTGTTTTAACAATATAACCCATAAAAGTCAAAATCTTTAAAGAAAAACTTACATCCTGTTTGCTTGGGTGAGATATATGCTCCGTTGGAGCAATATGAAGAATAGAGCTACTAAGATTTCGATTATTTGGACGAAATCTTTTCACCCCATAACCGATGGCATCGTACAATTCTTTCGAAACGCTCGACTCGAACTTGGCTGCGTCGTTATACTCAATGTTCCCTTTGTAACTTTATGTTTTTCTCCAACCATTATTGATGAAAAATACAATATTAGAAGGATATGGGGTTTGGGGTCGCGGGTTGGAGGGATTTGGCTTGGGTTTGGCCCGGGTTTTGACTCGTGTGTTGTAAGGGATGTGTTCAATGAAAGATTACGGGTTTGACTTGTGTGTTACAATAGATTTAGATCCGATTTGATAGATTTCAGACTATGAAGAGAGATGAAGATGGAGATGAAGAAGAAGGAGAAGAGGGTTTGAGTGAAACAAAAGTTCTGCATGAATAATAGAAAACGCTTCAACTTTCTTCCACAAATGAACTATCTGATCTTTGTAGGAATTTTGATAGACCAGATTCTTTTCCAGAAGCTAGAATTACCAGAGAAAACAGTTGAACTCGAAGAACTACCTGGAATGCAAGACTTCTTCTTCATTAAACAGTGGTAAGTAGACTTAACAGTAAATTTACCATCTTTATTAAGTGGCCAGACCAACTTATCATCTCTCAGCAAATTAAGATAGATGTTCAAGATCTCCTTACTCAACCAGAGAGGAAATTTTTGAAGAACAATGCATCTATTCCACTAGCTAGAGCTCTGAATCAGATCAGCTACTTTACTGTAATTTTGATATCTAAAAACACGTACCTCAGGATAGTTAGGAACCCTAAAGTACTTCCAGATATCAACAGATCTCCCATTACCAATAAATCATATAGCCTCCTTTCTAATACCTTAATAACTAGGAACAAGATTTAGGAGATTTAGCCATCAAGAAGTCTTAATTAGGAAAATAGATTGCTTTAAGGACCTTTGCACAAAAATTGTCAGGATTGTGCTGAATGGACTAAGCATGTTTAGCCATAAAAGCTAAATTGAAGCTTTCCATTTCTCTGAAGCCTAGTCCCCATTCAGATTTAGAAGTATGGATTCTTGTATAGAGTACCATCTTAGACCCTGTTGCTCACCAGATTTGTGCCACCAAAATTTCAAAGAGCAGCTTGAAGATTACTACAAGCCTTCTTTGGAAGCTTGAAGACACTCATAACATAGCTAGGCAAATCCTGAGCAACAGATCTCAGCAAAATTTCCTTACCGCTATGAGATAAAAGGTTTGATTTCCAAACTCCAGCCCTAATCTCCATTTTATCCAGCAAAGTAGCATACAGATCAGACTTAGATATATTCCAATCAGTGGGAAGACCAAGGTAGTTACCTGTATCTTTAGAAATGGAGACTCCAAGCACATCACCAAGTAACAACTGCGTATCTGTACTAACATTTCTGCTAAACCAGACATTGCTTTGCAAAACTAATTTGTTGGCCAGAAGCATTACAATATATTCATATTAAGTATATATTGTTCCAATTGATTTCGGCGATTTTTTCAGTTGTTTAATTCGTATGACGTATTATTCATGTTTAATACATTTAAGTAAAAAAAATTACACGCATTATACCATATTTTTGGACTCATTTCGTGGACCAACTGTTAAATTCATTTAATGAATTATACGCGTTTAATTCGTGAATAAACACTAACAGCTGTGCTACTTAAGAAGTACCGGCACTTCTAATTATGCAGAGTGTTGGTGTCAGACACTGACACGCTTTGAGACACCAAAATTATGTTTAAATTTTTTTTTTCAGACACACTCTCGACATGTGTCGGACACGCCATGACATGTTCCCGACACTTGTCGACACCTTTTAAACACATTTTTAAGAAAAAAAATTAAAAATATATATATAAAAGGTGTAAAATAAAATAAATAATGTTTTAACATGTAAATAAAGAATAAAGAGTGGAAATAAAGAATAAAAAATTAGTTTTAAAATATATTAAACTTAAAATGGTATAGAATCAGTTTTTATTGCAAAAACTCTTAAACTTCTAAAACTGAAACTCACTCCATTTATCGGTGGGATCTCCAACTAGTGAGCTATTTTAAATCATCTTCTTAATATGATTGATACTATAATTAGTTTTCTATGAAAATATATATATATATATATATACATACTTATAAATAGCATTATATGTATAAATAAATGTATAAAAATAGTATTGTATATATAACGTATCCTCATATCATACTTTTTTTAAAAAATGATGTGTCAACTATTGTCGAGTTTTAAAATTTTGAAGAAAAATCATTGAACTGCGAAAAGTTCATGGGCCAAATATCAAAAAAATTTACTCAACCAATTTAATCATATTAAATATTAAAGTTAAATGTATTCAAAAGAGGTAGAAACGATTTATACATTTTTCGTTGTATCATCGGAGACTTTCTAAATTGGTGGAATCCTTATTAAATGTTTCGCGTTCTTCGATCTTCAAATCCAAGAACTTCAATTAGTCTTCTCACCAACAACCACTCGTTGGATTCAGAAGTATATCTCGTAAGGACGTTGTTAGGAACTGCGTGTGGGCTCTCAAAACAACTGAGGAAGAAATTTTTTTTCTTCCACTATGAATTAGGTGGAATCAGTAGGAGGGGGGAGATAACATTTTTTTGCTCTGTGTGATTAGGGTTGTGTCAACGCTCTTAGGGAGGCAACCCTAATGTCATCCATTAGATAATAATTTTTGAACTTTCACATATACCCTATATATGTATAATTTTCAAAATTCACCCTCATAATCTATGAATTGTAAAAAATTACATCTCCCATTATTGTGTCAAAATGCATCAACCTAAAATTGATAAATTTAAATTGATCTCCATCGATTAATTAATTAATTTTTTGAATTACTAATTATCTAATAATTAAAAAATAATAAATTAATTAATTTGAACATTAATTAATTACACTTCACTAATTAAGTAACAACACTCATCGCATATGAGTTCCAGAAATACACATTAACTCAAAACACATTTTGGTCCAACTGATGTCGTTCCTTCTATTCTTGTCATCATGAGCTACTCATGAGACCGAATGGATCCACATGAATAAAGCTATAGGATTTAAGTACCCAATGAATTTATCTCTATAAATTCTTGACATATTTAATCGTGACATCGTACGACTCTACTATAGGTTCGACGCATGAATCACGCACTACATTTTCAGTTGGTACAAATAAACACTTTTATTTCACAGTTCATAGAATATTTTAACATATTACCCTTCGTGAATATCAATAACAAGAATGAGATTTTAAATGATCATTTTACCCCATTGTTCCTATTTCCTTAACTCTTTTATTGGCTGTGAATAAAAAAGACATATTAGTGAATTATCTCGTACAATTCCTCATGTCTTATATAATGATACATTTCATCGAGTACCTGGCCAGGTTAATTTATTCATACACCCATCAATAAAATATAAGGTGATATTATTACATTTTACAATATAACCATGAATTTTTATATCTGTGAATCACGCAACTTTAACATAGTTGAATCACGATCCCAACAGTTGAGGTATTGTCTGATAATTCACTCATTTGATGTATCAAAGATCGTAACTAACTAGATAAAGTTTCATCTTCACCTCAGGATTAAGGTAATTATGAAATACCCTTAAGGTGTAACAATTAAATTTAGAACTAGATAAATGGTTTTACTCCAAACTAATTTATTACTGGTTTATTCAACATGTTCCACAACATGTCTAGGTCAACCATTAGAGTCTTCACTCCCATACCCCAAGACCGACATCCTATGGTTCAACCTAACAGTAGTAATCGGATTCGATTGCCCAGTCAATCCTAAGACTACGAATAACGTTCTGAATTATCTCAGAATAGTTTGTCTAGAAAATCCATCAGTTTTTACTCTTCTTACATTGACAATAGTTTCAGGACTTGAGTAAATTATAATAGAAAAACTTTCATTCATTCATTAAATTCATTAATACAAAATATCAAAAAAATAGCTAAGTACTCATAAATAGTTATTACACCCTACTTTATGGACACAATTCTAACAATCTCTCACTTGGACTAAAGTAGGCGTGCATAATATCGTATCTTCATGCCCTCCAGATGACCATCAAAGACTTTACTGCTTAAAGTCTTCGTGAATTGATCTGCCAGGTTGTTGACCATCGATATATGTGTAACTACAACATCTCCATATTGAACAATATCTCTTATCATGTGATACTTACGCTCTATGTGTTTGAATCTTTTGTGGCTCCATGGTTCCTTTGAATTCGCCACAGTCCCACTGTTATCACAATAAAATGTCATGGGTTTGTGAGCTTCTAGAACAACTTCCAAAATCTTCAAAAACTTTCTAAGTCATTCAGACTCCTTAACAGTTTCACAAGCTGCCACATATTAAGCTCCCATGGTAGAATTAGCAATGCAAGATTGCTTGATATTTCTCCATATAACTGCTCCACCGTTTAGGATGAACACCGATCCTGAAGTGGATCTCTTAGAATCCTTATCTGCTTGAAAATCACAATCGGTATACCCCGTCATATTCAGGTCAGTACCTGAATACACAAGCATGTAGTTCCTTGTTCTCCTAAGATACTTAAGGATATGTTTGATGGCATTCCGATGACTGGCCTAGTGCAAAGTATCACATACTTGAGACTTCCTACGACTGAGGCATAGTGAATCTTTCTCTTGACTTCCTCTTCTTGAGGAGTCTTTGGAGACTGCTCCTTGGAGAGGCTACTCCTTGAAGAGGCTGACTTCATGCCTCAAAGGAAGATATCCATTCTTGGAGTCTTGCATACGGAAGCGAACCATCACCTTATTAATATAAGATGCTTGAGACAATGCCAATTGTATATTCTTCCAATCCTGAAAGATCTAAATACTTAGGACAAAAGCAGCTTCTCTAAGATCCTCCATATCAAATTTCTTTGCAAGCCAAATCTTGACATCAGATAATTTTCCTGCATCATTCTCAATGAGTATAATATCATCTATGTACAATACTAGAAAAACCACTTTTCCTTCGTCTATCAGCTTATACACACATGGTGCACTCACTAACTACTCAAAATCAAATTTCTTAACAATTTCATCGAATCTAATATTCCACGACCGTGCTACTTGCTTAAGTCCATAAATGGACTTCACCAGTTCGCAAACCTTACCCTCTTGGTCGTTCTCCATGAACCCGTTTGATTAAGCCATATAAATGCGCTATTCAAGATTTTCATTCAGAAAAGCAGTATTGACGTCCATCTGCTAGATTTCATAATCGAGGATAGTAGTAATGGACAAAAAGATTTGGATGGATTTAAACAAGGCCATCAGGGAGAAGGTATCCCTGTAGTCTATACTTTCCTTTTGGGTGTAGCCCTTAGCTACTAGCCTAGCTTTGAATGTCTCCACATTCCCATTTGGACCTCTCTTTTTCTTATAGATCCATTTACACCCTACCGGTTTTACCCATTAGGAGGATCTACAAGTTTTCAGACTCCGTTTGAGTACATTGAATGTATCTCAACATCCATGACTTCTTGTCATAGGTTTGCTTCAGGAACAGCCATGGCATGTGAGTAGGAGATAGGTTCATCATGATCCTTATTTGAGACTGTTATTAAGACAGCCTATAAGACATGTACCTGTCAAGTTATCTCACAACCCTCCCACTACGTCGAGGTTCCGTAGACTCTCGCCCCAACTGTGGTTATCCCATTATTAAATCAGAAACAATTCATGATTGGGGAGTCGGTGTCCTCCCACTCAATAATTTCTCTAGCACAATAATACTTCTCGGCTTCACACTTCTTATATAGTCTTCTTCAAGAAAATGTGCATTTATGCTTATGAATGTTTTCTTGTCAGTCGTACTATAAAAGACATACCTTTTCAGAATGTATGTTGTTCTTTCCAAGGCATACCCCCAGAACGAATCTAGGAAGGATGTGTAACTCATCATGGATCTAACAATATCCATCAGAGTTTGATTCTTTCTTTTTGACACACCATTCTGTTCTGAAGTGCCAGCTGCCATGTGTTGTACGTTGAAAAGGAATACATTCTTCCTTAAGAAAGTTTTCAAACTCTCCTAGCAAATACTATCTACCACGATCAGATCATAGCGTTTTGATTTGTTTCTCTAATCGTTTTTCGACCATAGTCTTATACTCTTTGAACTTTTCAAAGGTTTCAGACTTTTGATACAATAGTTAAACATGTCAAAATATGAGGAGTCATCAATGAAGGTTACGAAGTATTAATAACCTCCTCTTGCTTGGATATTCAATGACTTACACACATCGTCATGTACGAGTTCGAGACATTGAGTGGCTCTTTCACCCTTCGCTAAAAATGGTCTCTTAGTCATTTTACCTTCTATACCGTTCACATGTGGGTAGTGATCACACACTTAAAGTTTACAATGGACCATCTTTTATAAGTCTTTTAATCATATCCAGGCTAATGTGGCCAAGACGTAAGTGTCACAAATAAATTAAATATATTGAGTCAGACTTCAACATTTTACTATCCCTTTGTAAATCAATGTTTACTTCAATGTCACATATCATTGGAACTATTGATTTCACATAAAACAATTTATTTATCAAATGTGCAGTAGTAATTAGGCAATCATTTCTAAAAATACCAATATATTTATCAATGAAATTCAAATTGATTCCTTACTCAATTAAACTAGCTACTGAAATAAGGTTCTACCCCAAAACTGGGATATAATAAATATCATGTAAAACCATAAAACTATTATGAAATGACAATTTAATAGTCACATAGATACAGCCGATACTAGTGCTACATTTCCCCAACGAAATCTGAACTCGCCATCGCCAAGCCTTCTGATTTCTCTGAACCCCTGCAGGAAACAACAGATATGGTTAGTGGTTGTAGAGTCTACAATCCACGAAAAAGTAGAGTCAGCCATATAACAAGCCTCAATAACAAGTACTCTACCTTTAGATCTCAACTCTTTAAGATAGTTTGGGAAGTTGCGTTTCCAATGGCCAGCGGCTCCACAATAATGACACTTGTCTTTCGACTTGTGTACTTTTGCATTGCCCTTACATTTCGCAGCTTTCGAGTTCTGATTCTTAGCCTTTTTTTAGACCTCTCACGTGTTTCTTTTTTGCGCTAGAAGTGGAAGGCTTGATTTCAATAAAGTTTGTCTATCCAGCCTTCCTTTTGCTATTCAGAAACAGGGCATCAGCAGCTTGCAGTTCCTTCATCAGCTTAGGAAGTGATTACCTCAACTTATTCATCAAATAATTAAGTTTGAAGTTCTCAAAAGTGTCAGGAAGAGTCTCAACGATCATATCAACTTGTGTCTCGTCATCTACCTCAACACTCATGATCTTCATCTCATTTAGATAACTAATGATCAACATCATATATTTTCTTACATGAGTTCTAGGTTTCATCCTACAGTCACGAAGTTTGACACAACAGCTTGTTTGGCTTGACGACTCTGATCTCTGAACATTTTGGTGATGTTCAACATCATATTAGCGGCAGCTTTCCATGTTCTAATGTTGTTGTTACAACACATTACTAACAGAAGCCAAGATGAAACATATGGCAATCTCATCAGAACATAGCCAAGACGCATAAGCACCATTTTCCTCTTGAGTTGATTCAGCAATAGGCTCAGGGGGACAAGGGGTGGTGAGCACGAACTTGTATTTTTCTACCGTTAACACGACATCAAGATTACGTTTCCAATCCAAGTAATTTTCCCCAGTAAATTTGTTCGCATTTAAGATAATTGAGAGAGTGATAGTGACATGATTATTGAAAAGAATAAATAAAGTGGTGTAAATAAATACTCAATTATTTAGGAAAGTATGATGCATGATGCAAATACTTAAATATTTAAAAATCCAATAAAAAAATATCTTCCATGATGTTACGATCAATAACGATAGCTTGTGTGATCTAAGGATAACGCCCAAGTTACCTTCTATCGTATCAATAATCTTCTCGTCTGGTTAACGCTTATCAAGATATCACTACATCTAGCTTAATCAATCACCAATGGTTTTGGTCACCTTAGCCCCATTGACTAGCCCTTATGATGGATTCTAATGTGTTTCGGTCTAAGTGTTTAACAAACGCACCGACATTAAAGGTTGCTATGAACTAACAGTCCATCTAGGAGTGGTCCTGCCTCACTATTTTCTTTATGAGTCTTAGCTTCTTAAGGAACTCGAAGACTCAAAGCGACTCGATTCTCAAGTTTCTCTCATTGAAGAGATGACTGTGAGGGCGGCTCTAAACTATTCCTCATGCAATGATCGAGTTTGTGTTGGGGACCTTGAAAACTTTTTAACGTAAATGACATTCCCACTTAGTTTTTGGAAAAAAAATAGATTTTTGCTTATTTTTCAAAAACATAACTCTTTACTAATTTGAAAAAAATGTTTCAAAAATTATAAACTCTTACAAATTTAAATCCCAATTCGAAATTTAGAACTTTTATAAAATTCACATTGTATTTAAATTATAACTCATTATAAAGTAAACTACAATAATGCATGTAAATGTTACATGACATTTTGATATTGACATATTCCTAGTTCTATATAGCATGTTATATGATGATATAATATTAATAACAAATCACTCATTCAAAATTAACCTCCTCATTGGCTCATTTCTAATTACAACCCATAAAAAATAATAAATAAGTTATAACTAATTTGTAAACTAATCTTCATGGCGTCTCTAATTTGCTACTTCTCCTTCAGAAAACCCCACAACTTTGTAACTATTTACAACAACCCAGTCCCATTTTAAAAATCAATTTTCAAATTTAATTTAATTTTCCAACAATTTTTATTTTGATAAATCAATTACCAAGTAAATAAATCAATTGATTTATTTTTAAGAACAATTATAAAATAAATCACAATTAATTAGTGTTGAAAAATGACTGAATTAAATAAAAATAGTTTTTAGGGACTGGATTGGACAAAATCCTAAGATTTTCTAAACTCAAAAGTCTCCAAAACCTCAAGATTTTCCAAATGCTAAAGTTTCCAAACCTCAATGGTTTCCTAAATCCATAAGTTGCCAAAATCATTAGGTTTTCAAAACCCAAAAGTTTCCAAAACCCCAATAGTTCCCTAAATCCATAGGTTTCTAAAACCCAATTAGGTAACCAACTATGTAAGGCGTGGCGGCAGGTAGCAGGAGGTGGTGGCACGGCAGCGCGCGGCTGCAGGAACGGCGGTTTTCGACGGTGACTTTTTGATGCGGCGAACGATTACTTGAAATTTAAAAATACAGCTTTTGTAAGAAATATAAATTACGTAAAATCCTATGCCTCAAATTCAACGTACATCAATTCTAAAATTGAAAAATAAAATGCCTAGAGTCAATAATTAGGGATCCATTCATAAAGCACATTCAAAACAATTTTGAATCTACCACACACAATTATATGCCAATATTTGAACATCATTCGATACATACATGTTAATCTAAATATACTGAATCTAGAACCCAAGGCTCAGAATCTCATAAGGACGTTATTAGGAACTGAGTGTGTACTCTAAAAACAACTGAGGAAGAAAAATTTATTTTCTTACTCTATGAATTCGGCGACAACAGTAGGGGGAGAGAAAAATATTTTTCTACTCTGTATGATTAGGGTTGTGTCAACACACTTAGGGAGGCAACCCTTATTTCATCACATATATAATAATTTTAGAATTTTTACATATACCCCATATATGTGTAATTTTTGAAACTCGCCCCCATAACTTATAATTGCCAACATTTGCGTCTCCCATAAAAGTCAACATTGTGTCCAAATTCATCACTTCAAAATTGATAAATTTAAATTGATCTCCATCAATTAATTAATTAATTTATCTTATTTACTAATTACCTAATAATTAAAAAATAATAAATTAATTAATGTAAACATCAATTAATTGTTCTTTTCTAATTAAGTGACAACACACATCCCGTATGGGTTCAGAAAATACACATTTGCTCAAAACACATTTTAATCCAACTGATATTGTTTCTTCTATTCATGTCCTCATGAGCTACTCCTAATATAGAATGTACTCACAGGAATAAAGCTATAAGATTCAAATACCCAGTGAATTTATCTCTATAAATTCCCGACCTATTTAATCATAACACCGTACGACTCCACTATAGGTCCGACGCCGAATCAACTCTCGATTCATGCTCGTTACATTTTCTGTTGGTACAAATAAACACTTTTATTTCACGGTCCACATAATATTTTAACATATTATCCTTCGTGAATATCAATAACAAGATCGGGATGTAAAATTACCGTTTTCCCCTCTTGTTAATATTTTTTTTAACTTATTTATTGACTGTGAATAAGAAAGACATAATAATGAATTGTCTCGTACAATTTTTCATGTCTTATTTAATGGTACATTTTATCGAGTACCTGGTCAGGTTAATTTATTCACACATCCAATAATAAAGCATAAGGTGATATTGTTGTAAATCATGTAACTCCAACATAGTTGAATCACGATCCCAACAGCTGAGGTATTGTCCAGCAATTTGAACTCACTCATTTGACGTATCAAAAATCATAATTAACTAGGTCAAGTTTCGTATTCACTTCAGGATTAAGGTAATTATGAAAATACTCTTGAAGTGTAACAATTAGATTTAGAGCTAATTTGTTAGTCCAAACTAATTTGTTACGGGTCTATTCAACATATTTTACAACATGTCTAGGTCAATTGTTAGAGTCCCCACTCCCATGCCCCAAGACCGTCATCATTTGGTTCAATCTAACAGTTATAATCGGACTCGATTGTCCAATCGATCCTAAAACTGCGAATAACGTTTTGAACTATTTCAGAAGAGTTTGTATGAAAGACCCCTTAGTTTTTACTCTTCTTACGTTGACAATAGTTTCAAGACTTGAATAAATTATAAGTACAATTTAATTAATAGAAAAGTTTTCATTCATTCATTAAAATCAGCAATATAAAATGTCAGAGAAATAATTAAATACTCATAAATAATTATTACACCCTACTTTATGGACATATTCCAACATAAACATATTAGTGTCGTGTCGTATCCATATTGTTTATCATTGTCTATGCTTCTTAGTACGCTATTAATAAAAAATATATTAATGTTTGGGTAAATAAAAGGAGGTCAGAATAATCTTTAAAAAATAATAGAAAATAAAAACAATCAAGGATGCATTTAATATTTATGAGACCTATTCGTAAAGTCGAAAGGATTAGTTGCATTTTATAAAATAAAAAACAAAGTTTGACTCTCAAAATCGAATTTCCTAATATCATCATTAAAAGAAGAGAATTTACCATGGATATGCACCGAGACAATAGACAATTATTTTTTTATTTTCGATGAGATGTCTTTATTTTATCGAGAAAAACATGAAGGTTTTGTTTGACTATCAAGATTTGATAGTATTAAACGTTTAGACAATGTTATTTTAATATTATCCACTGTTTTGCTTGAAATTTAAACCTTATTAATTACTATGATGAGACTGGATATTCTCACCCTCACTGTATTAGATAGTCTCCTCCTAATAGGAGGGACTAGACATTACTCACAAAAAAACCCAAAGCAATTTCAAAGCACCTCATCTCGCGTGAAGGCTAACCACACGCCGAGAGTCCTGATTCTTTTATTCTTCTTTTCTCGTTCTCTTATTCTCTTCTTTGATTTTGTTGTTCTTCTTCATATTCTTCTTCTTTCTCTTTTTCTTCTTCTCTTATTAATATTTTCTTGCATGATTCTTCTTCTTCATCTTATCTGGTTTTGTAAAAGATTTTTTCGGTATAGAAAATCTTCTACGAACGAATAATAAATATAATAATTTAGAGAGTATGAGAGAATAAAGTCACAATGATTTACGTGAAAAATTCTTAAAGGAAAAAAATCACGGGAACACTTTTGATATTCACTTGTATTTAATGTAGGTATGTGTCTTGTAGATCTGTGTGTTGTTACATATGTCTCTATTTCTAAGCTTTCCACTACATAATATAATCTAATCCCACCAAAAATGGGATTATCAGAATATTCCCCTAATATTGAGTTTATCAACATTAACAACTAAATAAATCTTGATCGCATGATCAATCCAATGATCTTGACTAGCTCCTCTTGGATTGTCACGTTGGCAAGTCGTGTACTTTCGTCTAATTAGTCTCTTCTTCATAACTGCCTACTTGATCCTACTGTTCAGGTTCATTTTTTCCTCTTCTTCATATCTGATTTTTTTCTTCTTCTTTTCTGATTTTTCTACTTTCTTCTCTGATATGTTTTTTAAATTTCTAATTTTTCTGGATTAAGGGTATTGAATAGTCAAATTCCTATCTTACATGTATCTAAATTCGGACCGAAGAATTAATCAAGGAGCATGACCGAATGAGATATATAAGATGTTAAAATTGATATATATATATATATATATGCAGGAATTTTGAGGAATATGTGAAAATTAAAAGTAGAAGAGCAAAATAGTGCTTTTCGCGACGATTTTGGAACCGTCGTGAAAATATGAAGGATGACAAACTAACGACGATTATAAAACCATCGTTATTCATCTGTATTGTGAAGGTTTATAAACCATCGCGCAAAGCATAGAAACAAACGCGATAGTTAGCCATAACTTTTGAGAAAGTTGTCTACGATGGTGGTTGTAACAACATTTAGAAGGGCGACGGTTTGACATAACCGTCAGGAAAAGCGTCTACCACAACATTTGTTTACCATCATAATTGAGAAGAAAATCATCGCCATAGATGTATACTTCGTCATGGTCCTCTGATGGTTGTCAAAACTGTCGGCAATGCAACCCTGATGACGGTGAACCCGACGGTTTACAAATCGTCGCTTTAGTGTTTGCGACGGTTAAAAACCATCTGTAAAAACTATAAAAACCGTTGTCGTAGATAGTTTTTCTTGTTGTGATTGGACATTAAATTAAATAACATATCATTCACACTCTCTGATTAAATAATAGGAGACTAACACTAAACAATGCATCTTGTACGATATATATCATATTAGTTATGTTGTGATTCACTAGAAATGTATGAATATACACTACTACAAAAATGGCCTACAATGACAACCACCCATTTAGTTCGATGACAATTTTTTAAAATATGTCAAAGGAAAAATATATTGGGTGGGGTAATTTAGATAAGATAATAGTTTTAAAATTAACAGTTATAAAAGGTTTACCTATTATGCCAGCTTAATCTTAAACAATCATGACAAATATATATAATTGAAATTAATGATAGCTATTTTGTAACTGACACTATATAAAACTTGTCCATAATTACAAAAATACTTAAACATAGTGTAGATAAGATAAGTGTTAGGTGATATTACTTAGACATTTAACATATATATAAGCCCTTGTAAAGTCTTTGTAGCTTATAATATGCAGTTAGCTTAAGTTTGTTACTGATATTGCTAACTGTTGGTTATAACAATATCAGTCAAACTCCTTTGTCTTGATCATCATTGTCAATATGTATATATACTTGAGTAATGCCTTATAATTAAGTTAAGGTGAATAATATCAAGTTTTGCTCTTTCTTCTCTAAGTCTTCTCTCTCCTCTCTTCTCTCTCTTCTCTTCTCTCTTCCCTATTAGATTACTTCATCTCGTCCCGAAATTCTACAATAAGATGTGCTAAATTGAAATATAGATACTTGAAATAATATTATACAACATTTCTATTTGAATGGTAACATAAATGTTGCATAATATTTTTTTTATAAATTACTAACAACCAAATTATCATTAATTAAAAAATAAAATACTTCTTATATATAAAAAAAAGATCTTGAAATTAATTTTTAAGGACAATCACGGTCCTAAATACACAATTTATAAACATATTTAATGTACAACCTATGTATAAAATTGTTTAAAAAAAGTAAGTGAAAAAATATGTGAAATACTCAATTTGTATGATATTCTAAGGGACTTAAAGGGTAAGGAAATAAAAAATTTCTTCCTTTTAAGCATGTTTTAATATAGTATATATATAAATATACATTATTCGGGAGCAGATCTAAAATTTACATTTAAGAGACGCCAAATATGTAATTTATTTTGTAAAATTATTTGATAATTACTCTTGCATTCTTGCTTCATGGGCGACCTCTCTCACGTTATATCAGCTTGATGGTTACAAAATTGATCTGAGAGAGGAATATTCTCTTGAAACGACAAGATTGATATCTTATCTGTTTCGCAAGGCTTGCAACGAAAAATGATGGTTTATTATCACTTAATTATTATTTTCATGTATAAATACAAGGATGTAAAACTCTGAAACTAAATCGAATACAAGCTCAATAACTCTTTTGGCTCATTCTCTCTCCCCCTCTCTCTTAAATGATTGTTTTCACACGTTATTCTCTTTATCGTATATTTTTCTTTTCGACAAAAATCCTTCACACATATGCTTCGATGTTAATTATTTTGGGGCTTTGGTTACAATCAATTTTTTGGTTCAATGTTCATTTTTAGGGCTTTTTGTCTACATTGTTCTATTGTTTTACGATTAAGCTTTAGAGATCAACTCAAGAATCTCCGTTGGTTATCTAAGTGGTCGAATTCCTTCTATCTCTTCAAATTAGTGCTTGTAGTGTGAGTCTTTCTATCTAGGGTCTGAACTTTTACTTTCGGGTTAGGTGGCTGAGATGGTGGCTGAGATAAGTTTGTAGTAGAATCGCTCTGTTTTTAGATCCCTTCGTTCCATTTTCAACAATGGTTGGTGTGGTATCACTTGTAGTGTGAGTCCTTCTATCTCTATTGATGAGTAGGAATCTATTTATCTTGAGGATAATTGTGCGGAATGTTCTGTATTTTGTTCGTATCAATGGGGAAATGTCAATAAGCTCTTAAGTCTAAATAATTACAAAGAGTTTTACAAGCCAATACTATCTTGTACCAAATGATGGAGAAGTAATATAGTTTTTAACTGATATAGCACAAAACAGTATATAATACAGTATTTAATATATTACAGTACAGTACAATCTATTCTAACTGATTTCGTACAGTACTTACTATTTAGTATTGTCCTCAAACGAGGGCTAAGTTATAAATAGACTATGATTTAACAAATATTTTTACTAGACCTTACTAACTTGCTTTAACATTCTCATGTTAAGTTTAACGTTTGCCAGAGTAACAAAATATTTTGGCTAATCATGACTTAGCATACACTAAATTCAATAGAATTTTTTAAATAAAATAAATAATTTACTCATTCGCACATAAAAAAATATCAAATTTCGCAAAATTATGCCGGGAGGCAAAAATCTGTGTTTTATATCGGGCCTGTCCATGAAAACTCTTACAAAACAGTCTCAAGCCGTTAGATCTAGGGTTTGCGAAATCCATTACCTTATATATTCGTCATTTCATACTCATTTCGAGCTCAGAAGTTAGCGAAGATGGTGCAGCGTCTTACCTACCGTAAGCGGCACAGCTACGCCACCAAGTCCAATCAGCACCGTGTTGTCAAAACCCCAGGTACTTCTTCACTTTACCATGTCTTGAAACCCTAGTTTACGCAGGCCATTTCGTTCTTCAGGTTTTTAAATCCGTCTTTTTGAATAATTGTTTATGTATGAGTTGCATAATTGGTCAGATGTGTGTGAATTTTAGGGGGGAAATTGGTCTACCAGACCACCAAGAAGAGGGCTAGCGGTCCTAAGTGCCCTGTCACTGGGAAGAGAATTCAAGGGGTATGTATGCTTATATGTGTTTGATCAAATTCTTGGACAGTATAGGTACTGTTTATGTTCCATTGATACTTATTAATTAGTCGGCCCTTTCATGGATGTATCTATCTATGAATATGTTTAGTTCGGAGATCGGATGATTATTTTGGGTTGTATCCTGTAGGTGGTAAGATATGCATGCATCTGCGTCCTTTTGCGTTTTCCTGTAAATGCATTGTAGAGAGATTACAGAACAGCATTTTCAATGGCGATTATCATCATAGTTTGAGGAGAGATCCGAAAATGTGGTGTGGTTGGAAATAGTTCAACTATGAAAGTTTTAGTATTTAACTAATTTGACTAAACCCTTAAAATCGAGGCTTGCAGGTTTCAGTTTGTGTTCAATTCTTCTGTACGGGGCACGATTCAATTCTTTGCAATGAGGATAGAATGCATCCAATGGGCATGATCTTAGATAGAGTTTACCTATGTCAAAGTTTTTCCGTTTTCTTTTCGTGGAAGGATTGAAGTTTTGTTGCTTTTGTGGTAGAATGGTTTTAAATTGATCAATGCTCGAAAGTATTCAGTGTTTTCCAACGTGGATTCCATATATCGGTTTATTTAATTCCTTAAAGAATAAGAATGCTATTGAGGGGCTAATTGATTCTTTTTCTTATTTCTTCGTTCAATTTTATGTAGTCACGAGTCAATATACTTCCATAATTCTAGCTATTATTCTAATGCAATTTTGGTTTTTGTGGACAGATTCCTCACCTGAGGCCAGCTGAATACAAGCGGTCCAGATTACCTAGGAACCGAAGAACCGTGAATCGGGCCTATGGTGGTGTATTATCAGGAGGTGCCGTTAGGGAAAGGTATGCTCCATGGATACAGTAAAGATTGGGTCTGATCCTTTCCTGTTTAGATATTTGTTGGCCTTCTTGCTTTTATGTTGAAAGATGTAAGGATGCTTAGAAATTTTATCACATTGTAGGATTATCAGAGCCTTTTTGGTTGAGGAGCAAAAGATTGTGAAGAAGGTATTGAAGATCCAAAAGGCAAAGGAGAAGCTAGCCTCAAAGAGCTAAGTTACATTGCTGGAAGCCTGAGGATTCAGTCACATGTTTAGTTGAAGAAAATTTTGTTTTTGATTGATGAATTTGTGAAACTAAACCAAATGTTTCTGATGTTAGTTGTTAGTTGTTAGTTGTTTCAACTCGAGTATTTGGCTACTTCAATGTTCACTTCGTCGACAAATCAACTTCCGTTTTGCTCTTTGTTGTGATATTTAATTATTTGCAATTCAACTTCCGTTTTGCTCTTTGTTGTGATATTTAATTATTTGCAATTACTACGCACCGATATGCCTTGAAGTATTATTTTCCTTTGATGTCAGATTCTTGTGCATTTAATCCTGATTTCGTAGTTGAGCATCAGAGTAGCCAAGTGCAATACAGCTTTGATGCCAGACGTTTATGGCCATTCCATTTCTTTGTGCTACGTTTGCAGTGTGATATGGTCCCTAGATAGTAGGATTGGTAAGGTGAAATGTAATGGCAGTTTGTGCTGCTCTTTTGTGGTCTTAGCAAGTGTAGAGAAAATGCCATTTTTTCGTAAATCCTTAGGACTAGTTGCTATAATGACTGGTCTTGTACGGATTAATAGTTTTACATAAGAATTGCTTGAATGTCAATCAAAATTGAGTGAGAGCTTTAAATCATTTGAGTTCTTACAAGATGATTAGAATGGAAAGACGGAGAGTTGTTTCAATTGCCACATGGGTTGAGATCGGATCTGTTAAATGTCAACTTTTGTATTGAGTTTTCTATCACATTCAACAAATTAGGTTGACGCAGTTGGTTAAATTTTTATACTTATATTTTAAAAATTCTACAGGTTGACGCAGCTGGTTAAATCTTTTCACTCATACTTTAAAAATCGTAGAATTGAATCATATTCTTTCATTTGTGATGTGGTATTGAGTTTTCGTTAGTCATTCCATCACTCATGAAGTGATATTAAGTTTTCATTAATCATTCTATAAACAAAGGATTGTTTATCCCAATACTAATTAGTACATTATTATGTTCTAATCTGACTCTGCCCATGTCTCAACTCAAGCATATTATTAATCCTAATATAGGCCTTTTGATCTAACTTCCAATCCCTATACATGATCTTAAACCATTTTCTTTCTCTTATTATTAAGTGAACTAGTAAATGTTGTAGAAAATATCTTTACACTAAAAGGGCACGTTGCCATTTCAATCCTCTCAGCTTCAGCACAAATACCCAATATAGCTAAGCTTCAAAGTGAAGTTTCATACCATTAGAAGTGCATTTTCGAAATTTCACCTTCTTCATCAGCTACGAAGGAGACACCATTGGCGGAGGAAATGCTTGCATTATTACTATGTTACAATGTCTTAAAAGAGAACCTGACCCTTATCTAGCTCAAAGTGGTTCACACTTCACATTACTTCTGCTCAGACATACCTGTAATTTACCCCGTCTTGTTTCGAACGCTGATTACTTCCAAATTTTACAGTTCCGTTTCGTTGATGTCATAGTTTGGTCTCAAACAACAAGCATAGATATAAAATGCGAGTGTTAGCTTGCGATTCTTGGTACCCAAAATCTCATGAAAGAATCAGTATTCTGATTCCGACCCGATTCTTGGGTCGGCGGGAGCTCTGCTTTGATGGCATGTCGTCTGCGTGCGCTTCTTCTCCACCATCATCAGATGACGGCATTGATTCTCCGCTGCCCACGTCAATCCCAAGGTTTATTTCCCCCACTTTATCTCTTTTACCATGGTGAAATTAGCTTCTCGATAAATGTCTTTTATGGAGGTTTGCAGCATAACTGTTTTTGTTTCTCCAATAGTGGATATATATACAAATGTGATTATTCAAGCACCATTTTTTTCTTAATGGTGTGCAAGACCAAATTCGTATATGTTCGATTTCCCTTTAGTTTCTTTTGTGTCAAAAATGTCTTTTGATTTGTACACAGAGTCAGTTTGCTGGCTTGTATTAGCAACATAAGTCGTGTCTGTGTTTTTGTCTGACTGAGATGCAATAAATCTATCATACCTTCAGTTGCTTATGCTATAATGCCGTGAAAATAATAGTGAAAACTACTAACTTGTCATTCGTAAAATGACAAATAACATTTTTATTTGTATTTTTTTAGGATTGTTAGAAATAACTCCAAGGATTTGGGTCCAGTACTATGCAGCAAAATTCCTTCCATAAGTAGGAGGATGTTATTTGCAAGTGCGTTCTTCTGTTCATGGTCTCATCCTTCAAGGTACTCATCAGGTTCGCACTGTTTCTGCTTTTGTGTTCCATACACTGACTTCCTATTTCGTTCAAGGCTTTCCTGATCTAGTTCGTTTAAGGCTATGTTTTAGATGGTATGCTTTTCCAAGTATTTGTTGAATGGATATTATTGCTTAATTCATGCTTAAAAGAGTTCTGTAGAATTTGGCTTTTGGGGCTTGTTTTCTTGGGATGCTGTTCTATTTCAGGTCTACATTTACCTTGCAGTTTTGCCTAGTTTTCACATGCAAATGTGAATGTCTAAGAGAAAAGGCAAAGACTCGATGGGGCTTGATGTAACAAATTCGCATCTATTCTTTCCTGTGAGAATGTCATTATTAAGCTATATGTCCTGACGTTTCAAGAGGCACACCTTGGAATTATTAAGTATTTCTATTTTCAGTTTGATAAGTTCAACCTTATGGATTGATTTACATCCTCAACAATACAGAAAGTGGCCTGATAAAGTAAATGAACATTGTAACCAGAATTTGATCATGGGCTTCTGTTTTAAGTGAGTGTTGTTCTATGTTTGCAACCTTGTATGACGGTTGTACTGATGGCGTGGTTTACAGCTCAAGCATTAGGGGATCCATCTGTGACAATTGAAGACGTAACTCCTTCTGTCTTACCTTCGGGCTCTCTCTTCCCTACTGAGGTTCTTTTTTTTCACTATTCTTTTGAAAAATAACACTAATCTTTCTATCTTTTTTCCAATTGATGTCATGGAAGTTGAAATGAGAACTCTCTAATTTTCAGGAAAGGATTGTCCAACTCTTTGAGAGGAATACATACTCTGTAGTCAACATTTTCGATGTGACACTTCGCCCTCAACTTAATATAACTGGTGTGGTGGAGGTACTGAATGTCAACTACACTTTTGTTGACTCTATTCTTTTTGATATATGGGAGGCGGAGTAACCTTATTAACTAAAGCATGCTCTAAAGTTACTTCACCTTTGCTCATGCTTGTATGATAAGTTGGTAATTTGATGATAAACGTTTTGCCAATTTTTCTTGTTGACAGATTCCTGAAGGAAATGGTTCTGGCGTAGTCTGGGATGAACTTGGACACATAGTTACTAATTATCATGGTAAGGATGGTGAAGTAATTTTTATGAATACCATCTTCATTTAGAGCCAATTGATTAAGAGGCTCAAAGCAATAGATTAAATTTAACAAGGCTCCTCTTTTCTTGCTGCCAGTAATTGGTAATGCTCTTGCGAGAAATCCAAGCCTAGGTCAGGTTGTTGCACGAGTCAATATCCTAGCGTCTGAAGGGTGAGGCTGAATCTTTGACATGTATATATTGTTTGGGTTAAATCTTCGATGCATCATTTTCCTTTTGTTTGTCTCCTTATTTATCTTTTTTTTTTCTGAATAAGGGTACAAAAGAACTTTGAGGGAATACTGATTGGTGCTGACCGTTCAAAGGATCTTGCTGTTTTGAAGGTCTGCTTACTTTTTCATTACATTACCCGTGAAACTCCACCTGATTTGTTCGGGATTTCGCAGGCTCTAGCTAGACAAGTTTATTCCTGATTCCTCTGATGATATACCTATTATTGACCAGTTTTTACATCAGTTTTACTTTTATTCAATCAGTGTATAACCTGCAAGCGGATCACAATGCAACTCATACCAGAAAGCTATAACTCGCTTTCTGGTAGAATTTTACTTTTAACCTTAATTATACCAGCTTCCTCTAAACTTAATTCATATAGGCGGTCAATCGGAAAGCATTTTGTGGTTGTCTGTGCAGAGCTAGAAATATGGTTTGCTCATATTAATCATTTATGAACATTAAGTATTACATAGTGGGAGTTACCAACATAATGTGCTTTATTGATAATATCTTGAAGACATGTCCATGAGTACAGTTATTTGAAAAATATTTGTTTTACTCTCTCATTTAGAAGTTTATCCTAATCATTGTTAGCACATGATTTAACTGACATCATATCTTCACAACTCTCTCAACAACAAACAAGAACTTATCTCAAATTTCATGAGAATGTGTTATCTTTTACTGTGTGTTATTAAATTGTATCAAAGTTTTATTAGCCATTCACATACGTCAAGTTGGAAACTTAAAGCTTATGATAGGTTCCGATTCGGCTGCACTCTCTGAATTTGCTGGCTGAGTGGATGTCTTTAATTCTGTAGGTGGAAGCCTCTGAAGATCTGCTGAGACCCATAAAAGTGGGACAATCATCTTCTCTTAAAGTTGGTCAACAGTGTTTGGCAATTGGGAATCCCTTTGGATTTGACCATACCCTAACTGTTGGAGTTATTAGTGGATTGAATCGTGATATTTTTAGTCAAACAGGAGTCACAATTGGCGGTGGAATTCAGACAGATGCAGCTATTAATCCTGGGAATAGGTGAGGTTACATTTGTTCAAATCAAATTCCATACAATTGTAACAGTATTTACTCTGTCACCTAGTTAAGTTGTTCCTTTTACTTCTTTTGCAGTTTTGCTGCTTACGTTTTCCTCTTACTTGTGGCAGTGGAGGTCCTCTATTAGATTCTAAAGGAAATTTAATTGGTGTTAATACTGCAATATTTACTCAGACGGGTATTCCTCTCTATCTTGCATTTTCACCAATGCATTATCATAAAACTTTTTTTATAGGAAAAAGAAAAATCATTTGTGTTGTATATACAATTACACTCAATATGCTCCCATAAATTCCATATTTGTAAAAAGTATATCTCATAATTAACTAATATCCTAAACTCATTCTTGGTATGCCAGGGACATCAGCTGGTGTTGGGTTTGCCATCCCATCCTCAACGGTTCTTAAGATTGTACCTCAATTGATCCAATTTGGCAAAGTAATTTCATTGACTATTCTACTCATTTGGTGTGAACAAATGAATCCTTGCTCTAATGGAGTAAGTTTATAATCGACCCAGCAATCAATTGAAGCCTCTATTTTTTGAATTTTAGGTCGTTCGAGCTGGTATAACTGTAGAGATTGCATCAGACCTGGTTGCAAATCAACTTAATGTTCGAAACGGAGCTCTTATTCTGCAGGTCTTCTGGCGTTTTACTTGAATTTGCTACCAACTAAAAAGTACATCCAAATTGTATTAGTTTCAAGATCATCATGTATCTAATCTGCTAAAAATGATTGAAACTCATGCTTTAGGTTCCTGCAAATAGCCTCGCCGCCAAAGCTGGGCTACTTTCAACCACAAGAGGTTTTGCCGGTAAAATAAAGCTCGGGGATATCATTGTTGCCATTGATGATAAACCCGTGAGTTTTCCTTTCTCGAAATGTTACATTTTGTACTTTGCGGCATTTGCTAAATTTCTTGGGATATCCTGAAAAAATTTGGCTAACTTTTGCATGATTATATTTGTGATTATTCTTACATGATCTATGTTCAGGTTAAGAACAAAGCAGAGTTGGACAAAGTGTTGGATGAATACAATGTAGGGGATAAAGTAATGTTAAAGATACAGAGGGAAGGTGAGAAGTTGGAGCTGCCTTTAGCATTGGAGAAAATCTAGTATTATCAATTTTTGGTTAGAATTGTATACCAGGAATAGCAAGCACACCATACTAGAGTCTCTAACAACAAAATGATGAGGTACTTACTGTCTGTTCTAAATTTATCACTATATAAGATTTATTGAGGCAAATTAGTCATCTTCACATCATAATACTAAGTTTAGAGACATCCCTCCCTCTTATATCAGAAGCATTTTATTCGGAGTGTCGAGCAGCGAGAACGCACATCCGTTTTGTGGTTCATAGAAACTGGTAAATTTCATGTACAATGTAGTGAACAGTGACGTATCTTACACTTCCATTTTCTATTTCTATTTCGTGTCATAATAGTGCTGAGCAGTGTTAGTTCCATAGTATTATTGAAGAAGTGTTCATCAGGCCATATCCCTTGTGTGAGTAAGAACTTCTAATCATGATAATACTTTCTTGTTTACCTCTCTGTCTCTTCGTTTTCTGAGTTGCTATGAATTTTTCTGTATTTTTTTAGGAAACTGGAAAAGCATCCATCCTATTTTGGGATTATTGCAATTACTGCCCCTACAAATTGTTTTAGCAAATTTAGTCTTTATATTTTCGAAAAATAGCTCAATGATGCCTCTTGTTATACACATCTTTTAATTTTGACATCTTTATCAATCACTGGTGTTTTATTATTCAGTCTATTTTACGTCTTCCATTAAATTTCCTGCATGCATATTAGAATTGATGTTTCATGCCTTCAAGGTTTTATGTTCAATTTCAAGAATTTTCAAGAACTGTTTTTCTTAAATAATTTTATGAAATGTATCGGATGGTTATTAGATCGAAAAAGATTTAGAACTCGAGAATTTCGTAGCAGAGGGCTAAAACCTAAGTCTTTCTACCTCTCTCTCATTGATCAACAACGGCAGAGAGTGCAGTTGGGTCAGATCTGATCATTCAGTCAGATCTAGACAGATCAAATCTGAAATAACTGTTTTTATATTAAAATATTAATATTTTTTTTTCTTCGTATGTATGGATCCGAATCTTTAATTTTTGTCAATTTTAAAAAGTTCAAGAACTAAATAAACAAAAAAATTATGAGGATATGTGATTACAAAACGATGGAAGGATTGAGAAACAGTCATAAGAAAATAATGTATCTTATCATTATTTCTTTTATTGTGAACAGAAGATATCAGTATTAATAATGATTTATTAGAACTTGTTTCTTTCCAAAATTGTATTAAACGTCAATTTAAATGGTGCAATCATATTCATTAATCAAAGAATTTTAGAGAAATAATTTACACAAAGCTTACATCAGCTCTGGGGGCCTCTTTATTGACATTTTCCTAAACTACGCAGACTATGATAGTGATATAGGAAATACTTGAAGAACTCATTCATTTTTTATATGTATTCCAATATAAAGTATATGCTATATTCCATATGTCTTGCTCTCATTCCGTTATCATCGAATTATATTCACCGGCTAACATTATCACCTGAATGTAACATTACTATAAAACATAATGTTAGTGAAACGACTATCAAGAGAATGTAACATTACTATAAAACGTAATGTTATTGAAACGATCACTTTATTAATCATCTTGAGGTCGTCGTTCGGGAAAATATATTAAGTACTCGACATTAGTCGTTTATTTGAACATGAGATCTCATATTATTTGCGTACATGAAATATATAGCGGATAGCATGTTCATATATGAAACGATAAATGATAAGGAAGAGAAAGAGTACTTTTAAATATAGTGGTGAGTCACTACCTAGATATGATATGTATTCGAAATAAACATATATGAATGATATAATTTAATTTGTTTGTGTGAGATTAATTAGAAAACATTTTTCTTTTGTCTTTTTGTTGTCCTTTTTTGTTCTCTTTGCTTCCAAATCTCTAACACTGTTAAATTGCAATCTACATCTCTCTATCAAAATGATATCACCCAATTCCAATAATCTTGTAGTTTAAATAATACTGCAATCTAATTGTTTAAATTATTTGTAAATAATCTTGAATGTGAACCATAGGAAAAAAATTAAACAATTATTTTTTTTCTTTTTGTAAATTAAAACAATTTCAGGGAAATTAATTAATCACTTATTAGAATTTAGGACGAAAGGCTAAACCTTGATTGCAGCTTCAGAATATTTTTATTGTTCTTAAGATGGCTACAACATAGTTTTTACTTCTAAATTCTAATAGAAGATAAGCTTTGAATAGTAACTTAGCAGATTAGCAAATAATTAAGATTATAACAGTGATTAGATGTGATAAGAGGTTGCTTTCAATGTTGCAAGAATAATTCAGAATGATGATTTATATGGCAACCAAAAAAATTATTTTTATTTATAAATAGCGCTTTGATTATCAAATTATGTGTAGATGGTAGTTGCTATTGTTGACTCCAATCTTGACAACATGCAATTTTTTGTTGTAATTTAATTTAGGAGAGATTAATATGGTTTTAACTTCAGTAGAAATTACTTAATCTAATAGTTAAGCTTCGTGATTTTGAGTTAAGTGCACATTAATTAATTATGTCTAACTATTAGTGCATAAATCCTATCAGAAAATATTAAATTTTTTAATAAAATAAAAAGAAAAAATCTAAAATTAATTATAGTTTTATTTACTTATTTTATTTTCTGATACTTATTTCTCCATTCCAATATAAACAGAGAAGAAAAATCTCTATCAATTCTTACATTCAAATGACCAGAAATCTATTGAACAATACAATTAAAAACCAATTCCTTATTTATTAAGAAATCAGTCTTAAAACCATGAACTTGTTAGGTCCATATAATTCAACAACTGTTTACTTTTAAATAATATAAAAATATTTCCAAAATTTTATTTTAGAAAAACTTTTAATAGTCTAAAGTGGATAAATTTATGTAAACTCTCTTAATTCTTTCTTCTTTTTGTTTTTTTTTTCATTTAACTAGTGTATCCCTAAAATTTTTAACCAACGAACTAATCACTGTCGAAGATATAAATTGCTGGCTGGTGGGGATTTTCTCCGATGTATTGAGGCTTGAACTTAGGATATTTCACTTTAATTTACTCGAGTCATACGACTTGAGGTAGAGCTCCCTACCACAATACTATTTGACCAACCCCATTGGATTCCTCTCTTATTATTTCAACACAGTAAAATCTCAATGTCATTCATAACTTAGATGTCAAATTAATCAACTTAAGCTACAAAGTAAATTTTAAATAGACAAAAGAAGAACAGTTAATATCATAAAACCCGCATCTACTTTAACTTAATATCACTTTTTTACTGTCAAAGTTACATTACTAACTTAATATCACTTTTTTACTGTCAAAGTTACATTACTAACTTAATATCACTTTACTTCATGTAAATGTTATCATCCTCTTTCTTAATGATACTTAAATTTTCTCCATCCATCAAATAACCTCCATGACCGTGAAATTTCAGTTAAGTATCTCACATGCGTGACACATGTCATTTTTTTTTCTAAAACTATCCTTATTTTCGATCTAATAATTGAAGCTACTACATTCACGATTTTCCCCCAAAACAACAACGATTTCTTCTCCATCTTCATTGATTTGTCAAAAATAAGTTCATCTAGCTGAGATTCAGCATGTCTTGATTTCATATCATCCTGTATGATTTTATCTTCTTAAGGTTTAATTTTCATGAATTTTTTAAAAGGATGTTTTCATGAATTAAATTTTCATCTTATTTTTTCATGATTCATGAATAAATACAAAGCTCAAAATCAAGTTGTAGAATACATCGTCTCAAATAGATAAAAGAAGAATTACAAACCAAGTGATTAAATTAATTGAAACCACACATATAAGTGGACAAATAAATGTAAAAGTTCTGCATAGAACATGGGGGGTATTGTTTAGGAGGTTAAATGCTCACTCAGAAAGAGGGTAGAAAATGCTTTGGTTAGAAGAGAGTTTTGACTCATTTTTCAATTTAATTAAGTTGCACCCATGGATTCCAAAACTGTAAGTCAAATTATTAAGTAGTCAAGAAAGATTATTAACTGACAAGTTGGGTTGATACAGTTAGTTAAGCCTCCACACATGTACCTTAAAGTTTATGGGTTCGAAACATATTTATTCATTCTCTATAAAATTTATAATGTAACTTTGACAAAAATAAAAGATTATCAAGTAGGAGGCTTTATTTAGGGAGATTAAATGAAGTTTAGAATCCCCAAATAGTCTCTTCTATTTTGATTAATTAAATATAATTAACGTGTTAGGTTTTGTGAGAGAATAAATTTTGTTCTCTCAATGGACAATGGAGGTGTAAATACAATATACAACTATACGTATCACGTATGTGGTAGGACGTAGAATATGCGTATAATGATCTTGCATTATCTAAAATTAAACAAAAAGAAAAGAGGTTATTATGTTAAGTGAGTCCTGTTCACCATATTATCATACTAAATAATCTCAAATAAGAATCTACAAAACATCCAAAGTCTCCACTCTGACAGGTTACGTATGGAATGAAGACTAAGCAAAAGGTCTGAGCAAATGAAATAGACTAGTGTTTTGGATTCCATTCCATATTTCCTCAAAATGGGTTTCAGAAGAATTCCCAGAGAATTTCTTATTAAAAAAACCCATTTTTTTTAATTTAAGAGAGAAAATTAAAATACTTTGACATAAGAAGGTTTCCTTGTCGTTTTTGAATTTGTTGAAAGAAATAAGAAAAGGACATGAGAAAGAGTGAGAAAGAATTCGGTTTTTAAAATCCCGAAACATTGCTGATTCTGTAGTCTTTTAGAGATCTTCATTATTTGGATTATAAATTCCATGAAAAATTTACATTGTTTTTATGACAGAAAGAAAAAGTCTCATTCTCTTGACTTGTGCTCCTTGGTAGCTGTTCTTATTTCTTTCAAGTCATCCTTAAAGGACGGCTAAGCCTTAGGAACTAAATCCCTTTTCAGGGAGCAAACAGTTGCTTTGATTTTAGTGAAACTGTACTGTTAACATCTTCTTCTCCTTGATTTCATCTCATGCTAACTTCTTCAATTCAAAAACCTTTTCATCTCCTCTTTCACTCAAATATTACTTCTTTTTGAGATTTCCATTTAAGGGTCTGCTTTAGTTTTCTTCAACTTTTACTTGTTTTAGTATATAGCTTTGATTTGGTTCATAGTTCATACACAAAGCAAAAGTTGAAAGGAGAGAGGATATGGATGACAAGATTGACGACGTGATGTTGCCCGGTTTTCGGTTCCATCCGACCGACGAAGAGCTTGTCGGGTTTTATCTTAAGAGAAAGATACAGCAGCTGTCTCTTCCTATTGAGTTAATAAAGCAAGTTGATATCTATAAATATGATCCATGGGATCTCCCAAGTAAGATTCTTTATTCTCAAATGGCTTTATTCTTCAACTGTTGGCTTAATTTTATGCATATCGGTTTAGTCTTTTACGTTCTTTACTGTCAAGAACCAAGAGAACTTAAATAAGGCTTCACATTCACTTCTAACGTTAGTTTTTATCCCCTGTTTTTCTACAAGAAGAGCTGGCAAGTACAGGAGAGAAAGAATGGTATTTCTACTGTCCAAGGGACCGAAAATACAGAAACAGTGCACGACCGAATAGAGTCACCGGAGCTGGATTCTGGAAAGCCACTGGAACCGACCGGCCAATTTACTCGTCAGATGGAAGCAAGTGCATTGGTTTGAAGAAATCTCTAGTCTTCTATAGAGGCAGAGCTGCCAAAGGCATGAAAACTGATTGGATGATGCACGAGTTTCGCCTACCTTCTCTGCCAGATTCAGTACCGGCCAAAAGGGTCTTGGATAAAAGCCTTCCTGCAAATGTATGTGCTGAAAATTTTCAAACTCATTCTGAGAAATCCTTTCTTTTTAGTTTTAAATTTGATGAAATTAGTCAATCATTTGTATTTTCCTGGAAAAAAAGCAGGAGTCATGGGCAATTTGTAGGATATTCAAGAAGACTAACTCAATGGCACAAAGAGCTCTTTCTCACTCTTGGATCTCGCCATTTATGGATAATACTACCACGGCACCAGATATATTCAATGAAGCTGCTGGACACATTACTCAGTTCAGCTCCGAGAATATGTCTTGCAGCAATAATGACTTGCAACAACAACCACCCTCTACTGCTAGTTTCTCTGCTTTAGGCATTCCTTCATACAGATACATAAACAACCCTGTTCTTAATAAGCCTCCTCTGTTTCATAGTTCAAATGGGAACATTTCTAATGGCTTTGTCTTTTCTCCATTTGAAGTATCAGGTTCAACCAAATGTACATTTGACACTAATTCCGTGCTTTTAAACCAAGCTCCAATGGCTTTAAGTCAAGCACATGAAAGTGTAGGATTTGAAGGGTCGGAACAGCAGCTGAGTGCTGGCTTCTCTATTAGTTTTTCAGAGGAAATGCAAGGGAACATGGCTGTTGGGGAAGATGAAGAAGGGTTGGAGAAGAACACAGGTGATTTTCAAGTTAATGGTCAGTGGGAAACAATGAGATCAATTGGATTTCCTTTCAGTTTGAGTTCAAGTGATGGGTGGAAACCTACTTTGCCTTGGGATTCACCTCCATGTCCAAGTGAGATGTCCACGAACTATTCCACAAACAAATGTTACACTTTATCTAATTCATCTTAGTAGGAAAATAGGTTCGTTTTATCTTTAGGTGATTGATTAAGTTTTGGAATTAGTATTTGAATCTGTACTCTGCTGTACTATGTCCTGTACAGTTTCTTGTTTCTCAGTTATACAAGTTTGGGCCAGTAGATTGTTCTTAATGGTTATCCTCTCTCTCTCTCTCTCTCTCTCTCTCTCTCTCTCTCTCTCTCCCCCCCCCTCTCCCTCCTCTCTCTCTCTCCCCTCTCTCCTCTCCTCTCTCTCTCTTTCTCTCTCTTGTGTGTGTAGGGGTGTTCAAAAACCGTCAAGGCCGTTTAATCCGAACCGGTCCAAACCAAAATTGATCGGTCTGGACGGTTTTTTCTTATTAATAATCGGTTCGATCCTCCTTTTAGAGAGGACCAAAATTTCGGACCGGTCCAAAATTTTTGTTAGTTCTGGATCAATCCGACATGACCGACCATATATTATACATATATATATATATATATATATATTAGGGTTTTAGGTTAAATGAAGTGAAGTCTCTGTGTCCCTCTCGACTCTCCCTCTCCTCAGCTCAGACTGCTCAGTCAGTCCCTCTCGCCTCCTCTCGCCTCTCCCTCAGCTCAGACTGCTTCTCGCCTCTCCCTCTCGCCTCGTCTCGCATCTCCCTCTCCCTCTGCTCGGTCCCTCTCCCTCAGCTTAGACTACCTCTCACCTCTCCCTCTCCCTCAGCTCGGACTGCCTCTCGCCTCTCCCTCTCCCTCAACTCAGACTGCCTCTCCCTCTCTCTCAGCTCAGACTGCCTCTCGCCTCTCGCCTCTACCTCTCCCTCAGCTCAGTCACTTTCCCTCTCCCTTAGTCTGTCCGATCTGACGGTTGATACTCAATCTGGTCAGATTTTTTCCAGATTTATGGTCAGTTCGGTCCTCCATATAGGAGGACCGTGATTTTCGGTCTGGTTTTGTTTTCCTCCAAAAATCCAACCAGGCCGACCGTTGAACACCCCTATGTGTGTGTGGCGTGCCTTTGTCTCTCTCTTTCTCTCTCAAACTGGGAAATATTGATAAAGCAGTATTCAAGTTAGGATCTCCAGTTCTCATGCAACAATATTCAAGTCATTTATCTGTTGTTTATCTTTTAGTAAAGGCACACTACAGTGCAGACAGAATATGGTTGAAAGAAATATCAGTATCAAATAACTATGCTAGTTTAGAATGCATGTTCAAGTAAACCAAGGACACTGTAGTAGAAGATATTGCTAATTTGCTATGAATTACTGTGGAGATGCGATATGCAACTCAACTGTACAAAACAATCCGTATTTCATATTGCATAGATGCATTTTAGTCTCATGAAAGTAATGAAACATCACCACTTGTGCGAAATGAACAAAAATGATTGGAGATTTCTATACATCATGCTTTACTAGTGAATAAAGCACAAAAGAGGTTGCTTTAAGGCAATCAAAGTTACAATCCCATATACGGATCATGGAGTATGAGCTCAGTGTGTTTGTACACTTCTTGATGGCAAGGATACCTTGCTCTGCTCCACCATTCCAAAAGAAAAATGTTCCTTTTCAAAATATGGGCTGATCAGTAACTTTTCAATGGAATTTCTTCTTCGATGGACTGCAAATAGAGAGATCAATATTTTGCATGGACAAATGACAAAGCGTGGAAAGCGGTAGGATTTTGAAAGACTTACCTCCTGAGATGGTTAGGATCAAAAGGTGGAAACTCAGTGTTTAAAAAAGTTTGATATGGAGACTGGAAGTAGCCATCACAAGTAACTAAAAAGTCTAGTCTCTGCACTTCCATATCGCACACAACGCATTTGTGCTGAAGAGTGCCAGCCGTCCTTATGGCCTCCACTTTACAATCGTTGCACCACAGTGAGTGTCGGCAGGGGAAGTTGGCCCAGCACAATTTAGACTGGTTGCATCCGAAACACATTCCTCGCAACATGCTTGCTTTATACTTCTGTATACAACACCCCAAAGCCATTATACTGTAGTTCAAAATAAACTACTAATGTATTTGCACAAGATTTATAAGTTTAGTTCAGTGCGCTTACATGGTAGAAATTAAATTCACGGAGAAAGAACACAGACAAATTGTTTCTTCTCCTAGCAAGGGCCTCCAATACAGCATGCCTTTTTTGAGGTCTAAGATTATTCGCTTTAATCCTGTTTACTTTCACTGACTGGTCATCATTATCTCCTGCAACAGCATCACCCTCGTTTCGTAGCCATGGCCGAGAGTGAAAGAGAGGGTCTAGTTTCAGTAGTTGAGGAATTCTTGAATTCACACTAGGCCATGAACCATGTTGAGATGAATCTGGATTCTTATTATGTTGGTTATTCTTCTCAGCACAGGTATTAGGGGGGCTGAGATTTTCACAAGAAACTGAAAGAACCTGAACACACACGGTAGCATTAGAATTATTACCGTTTTTCTCAACAACTGAAACAGCATTTGAGGGAGTATAGTTCATTCTGAGTGTATGATGATGCAGGTGCTTGAAAAGCATAGGAGGGTTTGGCTGAAGGACCAAGTGAGTGGCAGGTCCACGTTTACCTATGGGAACAATCTTAATGCGACAAATGCTAGGGAAAGATTTCACAAAGTCACTCAACTTAGAGTAGCCGAGAGAGCCATGATCTAGTTCTACACCAAATGTGGCCCTGAAATCACCTTTGAGAGAGGAGAGAGGATAGTCTCCTTTCAGATGCTTAGACTGATTTACTAAGAAGTCAGGCAACCACTTCTTGAAAGTACGAAGCCACTCGGGTTCCTCGGCCTGATTTGAACTTTCATTACCATAGATTACTCGATTAACCAAAGTCATTTGTTCATCTCTTACACTCTCCTTGAGAATCTCTACTAGAGGTTCATACTTGTCTCTCTTTTCTTCAGGTGTATTTATACGGAGCTCCGAAGGTAGAAAGCATTTTGGGGCCATGCTTTTAATTTCAACCTGCTTGCCCATTATGTTGACGTAGTGTGCCTGAACTGCAACTATCGCAGATTTCTCGTGTTTGAAGGTGACATAGCCAAATCCTCGAGATTTTGTCAAATTCGCTTTTTGAGCTCCAACAACTACAGCTTCTTCCACTGAGCCAAATTGTTCTTCAAAATATTTAGAAAGTGAATCTGCTTTAAAGCAATGAAAAATGTTTTTATGATGAAAAAAGTACATAAACCTACCATAGTACCAATTCTTTGCTTATTAATTCCGAGCTGCTTTATTCATTTTTACGTTGATAAAACTATTTGGTTGCTAACCTGAGTCCACCGAAGAATGGAGACCTCCTACAAAAATTTTCCGTCCAATTTTTTCTCCAGGAGACCAAGTTAAGCTTGTTCCCTGAGTCATCTGCCTCGGCACCCCTTCATCATGCATATAAAAGCACTTAGTTCCTCTAACACACCCACCTGGAGATTCAAAGTACTTACAGACTTCTGCCTTTGTCCTTGAGCAGCAACTGGAATTTACAACACAGGAAATTAGGAGAACATGCTGCAAAATAGAAAAGATATGTATGGAGGGAACAACTAATACAAAGTTTTATGTCTTTGACCAGGATGTCACCTCTCGATGCGGCTGTCCTCATCTGTCATTGACAGGAGTGCTGCACAGGTCTCTGAAATTATCTCATTACCTTGTAACCAAGCACTATATTCACGCTGCATGGGACTAGTTCGATTTACTGCATATTTGAACGGAAGACATACAAATGAGATACATGGGTCATCTTTTCTCCTGTAACCAATAACTCATTTTCCTCCCCTAATATTGTCATCTATTCGGAAGGCCAGGAATAAATATGCAAAGATTTGTCTTACTGAGGCTAATATTGGTCGGATTTAGCATGAAACGCATGTCCTGTGACAATGCAAAATCCATGGGTCTCTGTCGTCTAAAAATCATGACAATAAAAAGGAAAAAGAAAATGTAAGCATCCATAATAGATTTTGAGGCGACCAAAGAAAAATACAACATTCTGAGCTAGATGAAAAGGTTGGTTGATCAATTGTTAGTTACCGTAAATTGAGGACTTCGCTGTTTGCTCCCCATTGCAGAAGGAGCTCAGCACAGTCAACGTAGTCATTCTTCACTGCAAAAAACAATGGTGTTTCTTTCATTTCTGTTTTATAGTTGACGCCATCTGGGTCCTCCAGTAGAAGAATCTGTTGGTTATATATATGTAAGAACTCTTGTTTTAATTTGTAGCAAACTGAGCAAAACGAAACGGGCAAGCTGAAGAAGTAATACCTGCAATGCTTGTGAATTACCGGTCGCGGCAGCGAAGTGAAGTGCAGTTAACCCTAACTTATTCTTTTGGTTGACCCTGGCACCATGGTTCAAAAAAAGATGCAGGATCCTGTGAACAAAAGGGCAATCCTTGATTCAAAAAGGAATGAATTGTGTGCTTTTAGTATTCTTATTCCCTACATTTTATGTCTTAAGGGAGAGAAAGAGAGATACTTTATCTGCTGTGGAGAAGAACCCCAAGAAGTCTTTAAGCACCAGTGAAGAGCTGAATTTCCTTCAGCATCAGTCTCGTTTACGTTGATGTTCGTCTTCAGAAGCAGCTCAATGATGGCTTCATCTCCAGCCTACAAGAGCAGATATTGCAAGTTACCGTTACAGATTGTATCACCACCCGAATGTCAGTTTGCAATGCGTCCCTCCGTCCCTCAATTAAAACTCTGGACCTTTGGGCTTCGCATTCAACACTTTGTTCTACTTTAAGCGTTGCTCTCCTATTCTGCTAAAATTATTAAGAGTGAAAATTGAAACTAGATTCTATGAAATCTAGGTACATAATCCAGATGAAGATGAACGATGCATAAGCGACCAACATATTCCTATACGTCCATTAGAAAAGGAGACGCATGCAGCATAATTCGAATTCGAAAAGGAGTTTCTTCCCGGCTGCATCTCGCGCACTGCACCTTGTGGACTGATGACTGCCGCGTAAAAAAAGCCCAAATGAAGCGGGCCGAAGATTTGCTAAAATGGCTTTATCAAAAAAATTGGGCCTCACATTGGATTAGGTCCTAGTCGAATCCATCAAATTTATTAGATGATGAATGATCCAATCGTCATCAAATCTCTCTTTTTTCGGAGGAAAGTAAATCGTACCCGGCATGCACGGATTATTGGGGACTTTATGCCCTTGTCCGGGACCGTACTACCATATTCAGCACCGAAGAGTTGAAGCATCTCTATCTCGCGGAGCAAGAGCTTCCTTCTCTCGGCGTTTTCGGCCGTCGTCGTGGTACAGTTCCGTTTGGTAGCCTTAGACGGCGACATAGCGCGGAGAGCTTCTCTCATGACGCATTCATAAATGCTCACCTTCTCCTTGGAACCTGAATCAGCATCATGCAACTCCAAGACAGAGTCGATGACTTTCTCAGGGGCTGCTATAAGCAAAGCAGTAAACGGGACAATTCGGCCATGAACGGCGTATCCATTTGCCAACTCTGCTAACTCCTTCGTTTTCTCACTAAGAAGCCTTACGGCGCTCAAATCCTGCAAGATCCAATAGGGATGGGGTTAAATGCTGATAAGCATTTTTTTAGCTAGTAATCTTAAAAAATAATTTCTTTCTAGTTTTTCTCCGACTACTTTCAGAGAACCTTTTCATTAAGAAGAACGACCAAGTCTTCGATGGAATTTTCCTCAGGAGTCCAAATCACATCCAAACTGAAATATCAAAAGGAAAAGAATCAACATCATTATTGCACTCACAAGAGTTTATGAGAATAAGGTAATTAAAAATAGTCAAATTAATGTGATCAGACCATGAAAAAGCAAACTTTCTTTAACAAGGAATTTAATCTGTGGGTTCATCTCGGGGTACGGGTTACGCCTTTTACCTTATATACCAAATCGAAAACGACGTGTTTTTTGGACCTCACCTTGCGCTAGAAAGCAATAGCTCCAGAGGAAGCTGCGCGCAATCGTCCTTGGTCCTCAGGTCCGTACGAGCTCGCTTGCGGAGCAACAACTCGATGCACCGCGACGCATGTGAGTCGGCAGCTATGTGTAACGCATTCCGCCCTGTTTCGTTCATCTCGTTCACGAGGGGTATGGCCCCTAACTCGCCATTGACCAGTGCCATGGCGCACTCTACCGAGTCCAGAGTACAGCAGAGTTGGAGGAGCTTCGCTGCAGTGGTCCTGTCGATGGGCTCCAAAGAGGTCTGGTAAAGTTTCTTTGAGTGAGTCACGAACTCAACCTTGTCGTCTAGCCAAATTGATTTGATTAAGCTCCCTTCGGCCGTGGAGATATCGAATTTTCTCGCTGACAGAGCCATTTTCCGCTTTCAAAGCAGAACAGCCGCTTTTTCGAAGGGCGTTGAAGATCTGGCCGATTGATTGGTTTGATTTTCGCCTATCCTTCGATTTGAGATCTTAAACTATATATTCAAGCAAAGTGAGAGCATAACAGTTTAAATGCAAGTAACAGTGTATTCTTCAAAGAAATTTTCATAAAACAGCGCAAAAAAAAGTAAAAGCCTCAATGTATTTCATTTCACTAGTTAAATCACTCAATATTGCATATCGAACATCATAGAAATTTCCATTTCACAGAAAATGGAGGAGAAAAAATCAAATTATCCACGAACGCGTCAAATTTCCTGAGAAATTTCCAAAAAAAAAAAAAGAAAAGAAAAAACAGAGAGACAGAGAGAGAATCTGGTGAAAAATCCATACCGCAACAGCTTACAACGTTAGACTTAACAAAACTATAATAGCGGACTCATTTTCTTAAATTACTTCAAATCAAATCTCACTCCAGATTCATCTGAAAACCCTAACTTAAACTCCCTCTCCGAATCAAACCAAAAACCTCAAAATTCTTCGAAAAAATCACACACATCTTCACGCCTTTTCCAATACTCTGGTTCTAATGCGAAGCAAAGGAAACTGTAATTCTGAGGTTCTGACCTAAAAGATTCCAACGAAAAAGCTCAGTCGCAGTGGCAGGGGAAGAGAGCGTTTCATAGTTCATTTGTTTGTTTTCTCTATGAAACAGGGGAAAGACAAGGGAGGGAAAAAGAGGTGACTTCGGCTTTTATAGTAACGGATTTCAAATGATTAATTAATTGGTTTACATAATCCTAGGACGACACTGCCCCTATTGTATTCGTAGGTTTATTCCAATTTTGGGCCTTTTGTAGGGGGCAGATCTGGCAATGAACGTAGAATATGATACTCTTACCCTGTCGTTGTCAATAAAGGAATGATCTAATGAGAGTTAGACAGATGGAGAGGTATAATTGGTGAATTGCTTAAAATGAAAAAGATAACCTCTTCAAAGGTGGATGGGAGGAGCAGAGGAACGCATAAGGAATCAGGATGCATGCTCAGAAGGTGTCTCCACGTTCTGCATTAACAGCTAAGGACTTGTTTGGTTTCTCAAAAAATTTACGCTTCTCTTTCTTATAACTCTTTGACAGAAATTAGATCTAATTTATTAAATTTTAATATTCAACTTCATCAATCCAATCTTGACAAACTCATGTATTACAATTCAATATCAACAGATTTTGGCTAGGCATGCATTCACTTCCTAGGTGTTTCACCCAAACTCCGGTAGTCGAAATATTTTAGCCACATAATAGTATATGCACCTTTTATGATATACTATATTATATATATATATATATATATATATATATGGTTGCTATAATAATTCTTTAGTCATGTAATATGTTATATGTAAGTAAAATATATATTATAGAATTTCTTCTCCTGAAGATCTGCAATGCTAATCAAAATTTAAGGTATAATTTTGTTTTTTTTCATTTCAAATGTCACTTCTTTAAAGTTTTACATACTAATTTTTATATCCATAACATCAGTACAATTTGGTAAAATAAGAGTTTCAATTGGTAAGTGCTCACAAAAAGCTTAGTCTTGATGTTACACATTCATGAATAATATTATATCACGATTTTTAAATCACTTTATGTTTATTTTAAAAAAACATATTAGTAGTTGCAAAATCAAGCGTAGTTTCTTGAAAGTTATATTTTCTAACAGAATTTGAGATGTTCATTATTTACCTAATCAAGCGAACTCATTTGGATATGAAAACTTTAGAAAATTTGTTTAAGATATCAATGTTAACTCTGTCAAAACTTCACATAATTTCTATGTGTTTTAAGGTGTCAAACAATTCGTCAAAGCATTTTAAAAAGAGTTTGTCGTCGTTTATCTTAGAGATTACATTTCAATGTTTTTAATCTGAAATTTTTTAGGGTTATTCTAAATATGTTCATTTTGATATCTTAGAAAATTTAGAGAAACAAGATATCCTTGTAAGTTTAAAAAATGTTGAAAATGATTGTTTAATCATAGTAAAAACAGATTGGTAGATCTCGGAATTTTAGGTTGATTTTATACCAAGATCTTTTCTTCTAAAATCCTCGCAGCATGTTTTCTAGCATCATCTTTAATGATTCTTCATCATTTAAGCTAAATAATTTAAGATCAAATTAAAACAAAAAATTGCTCAAACTTATACCACCTTCACTTTTATTATATAAAATCTCTTCACTTTTATTATATAAAATCTGAAGAGAAAATGACAAAAGAATGCGAGAAATTTCTTTGAATCACCCCTGTTTTCACAAACTCCAGCAGGCACCCCTCCTTAAAACCCATTACTTCTCCGAAGAAACACATAACATGCTTCCCCCAAAATTCACCCAATCCTCCAAATCGTTTTCAAAATCCAAGACCTCCATCAATCTGAAAGTTTTGACACAGATCTGAAAAACAGAGTGGAAGAAAAGAAATTGAAGAAACAAAACATGAGTTTTTTGCTATAAGTAGACCCTTGCACTAATAATCATTTTACAGACTATTACATTCATTTTTATTTATTCTAGCTCATGGCCCACATTCAATTCAAAATTTGTTTCACAAATTTTAAACGACGGCTTGAAAAAAAAGTGATGATTACATGAAACTCCATCCCTTCGTGTACCATAGTTGTCAAAATCACGATCTGGATCGTAGGATCGTACAAATTCTATAATTTCAAAATGATTCAAATCGAGTATATAATCGGAATCAAGTAGGATCATGGCATTGGTTGTCAGGATCGCAATCCGGATTGTATGATCCTACGATCCTACAGGGGCCCAATGATCTAGATCGCATACAATAGTCGCATTTTAGTAGGATCGTATCAGGATCGGGACCCGGATCGTAGGATCGCATAGGATCGCGATCCGACAACAATTTGATAAAAAATTTCAATGACAATTTCACATGCTTCTTTTATGGTTTTATATTAATGGTGATGACATCAATGATGGAAGAACCAATGAAGACATTCATTTTGATGATTAAATATTATTATGTTTACTTGTCATGAATATTTTATATTAAACTTCTTTCTTCAAAACTTAAAAGTATGAGAATTCTATTTAATATTATGTTGTTTTAGATGACTTGGTGTTATTTTTATTTAATAGGTAGATAACTTGGTGTTATATAATCATTCCTTCAATATATTAAAGTATCATTAGCATAAATATATTTTCTATTAATAAATTATTAAAATTTGATAGGATCTTACGATCCTCGATCCGATCCTACGATTCTCGATCTTATGCCATTTCACCGATCCTAGGTGGGATCGCGATCCTGACAACCTTGATCGTGGTAGGATCGGAACATGATCGGCCGGATCAGAACAAGATAGGTAGGATCGGTCGGATCGTACTC
Source organism: Datisca glomerata (assembly GCA_003255025.1). Classification (NCBI taxonomy): domain Eukaryota; kingdom Viridiplantae; phylum Streptophyta; class Magnoliopsida; order Cucurbitales; family Datiscaceae; genus Datisca; species Datisca glomerata. The sequence continues at coordinate 243,655 of QANY01006498.1, read as the reverse complement.
ATGTCTTAATTTGGGTAGTTTTATTGGGCTAACATCAAGAATATGTCATTTTAAGGGAAAAAATAAAAAAATAGCCCAAGATAAAATAAAAAAAAGTAGCCATCTAAATTAAAAACAAAACCAAAAATCCGTGCAAAAAACCGTCATCTACGAGTGCCAACGAAATTTGAATTTCCATCCACAAAGTTGATATAATATATACTGTACATATGAATATAGTATAAAAATTATACAGGTACGTATATTATATACTGTAAATATTATATAAATTATCAAAATTTTGAGTTATGGTGCGCGTGGTGCGAAAACTTCCTTACGTGTGGGAGTCTATTTTTTTCAAAAATCGTGCAAGGGGATCATTTTTTATATATTTATTCTTGTGACCAATTTTTTATGAATTTTTCTTAGAAATTGATTACTTATTAACATAACATATTTTTTTAATTATATCAAATGTTGTCAAATGACTGGTTGTTAAAACTCACTTCTTAAGCCTCCTTAAATCCAATTCAATGTAATTGAAGCCCACCTCTAAGTTAGTATGTTGTCATAAATCAAAATTATTAAATCTTTTTAATATTCTATGGGCTTTCACTCATACTTTCTCACACAAATCTTTGAATTATAAAACTTTACTGGAGTGTTTATGATATTAAGAGTAAAGTAGTTTTAGTAGAAACATTTTTGTGAAAACTTAATTTTATAATTTCAATTTTGAGAAACTTAAGAAACTAAAATTGAATCGTTTTTGTTACTGTATTCATTAGAATACTTGAGTGAGAAAATTATGATCCTGACAACCTTGTTACCTCACTTACATTACCCTCATTTCTCTCTTACTGTTACTATCTCTCTCTCTCGAAGTCACAACATCTCTCTCTCTCTCTCTCTGGCAAATCCTAAGTCTTCGTCTCACACAGTAAGGAAAAATAACAAGGTAAGTTTTCGAGTTTCTCAGTTTTTGTTCTGGATTCTGAGGTGTTTTTTCTAGGTTTTTTAGGTGTTTCTTCTGGGTTTCTGAGGGGTTTTTCCTGGATTTCTTCGTTCCTATTTTTTGTGGATGTCCGAATCACAACAAGGTTGTTTTTTGGGTTTCTAATATTTTTTCTGGGTTTGTGAGTGTTTTTTTTCTCCTGAGTTTCTGAGTATTTTGTTCTGAGTTTCTGAGGTTTTGGTCTTGGTGGATGTCTATTTTCTAGGTCACACGAGGGTCGTGTAAGTCTCGTGTAGGCTACATGAGGACTATATGAGGGTCGTGTGGGATACACAAGGGTCATGTAATCGTCATGTAAGCTACACGAAGACTATAAGAAGGTCGTGTAAATCTCGTGTAGGCTACAAGAGGACTACACAAGGGTCGTGTAAGCCTCGTGTAAGCTACATGAGGAATACACAAGGGTCGTGTACTCCCATGTAGCTACACGAAGGTCGTGTAAACCTCGTGTAGGCTACAGGAGGAATACACGAGGGTCATGTACCTCTCGTGTAGCTACGCGAGGGTCGTGTACCCCTCGTGTAGGCTACACGAGGGTCGTGTAAAGCTCATGTAATCTACATGATGGTCGTGTATGTCTCGTGGAGGCTACATGAGGACTACACGAGGGTCGTGTAAGCCTCGTGCAGGCTATATGAGGATTACACGAGGGTTATGTAACCTTAGTGTAGGCTACACGAGGACTACACGACGGTCGCGTAGTCTACACTAAGGCTACACGAGGATCGTGTACCTCTCAGGTAGTCTACACGAGTATCGCATACATTTTTTTATCTTATGTTTGCCTTGAATATTCTACAGGTTATGGCTTCATCAAAGATGCAAATAAGATACGTCCATGACGTTAACACAATTTCAAAAGCAAGAGTCAATGCAAAGTGTGATACCCTCTGATTTGATTGGCTAGTGTATTCATATTTATAAACTCCATGAACACGCCATATCAAGGCTCCTTGTACATTGAAATAATGAAACTTTTCATGAAGATTGCCCCTCGACTAGCTCAAATGATGAATATTTATGAGAGAAGACAGGAGGTTAAACCCAAAGATGAATGGAAATATGAGATCATGAAGTGTACACAAGAAAAGAATGTGTAAGTGAAATATACATATTTTTGAAAGTTCACTTAAAATTTCATGCATATTATTTAATTGTATGTTTTCATTTCATGTGTTTTGTAGGTTCGATTGTGAGGTATTTACTCTTAAGTTTGTCGAAACCTTCGTATATGGGAAGAACCTCCAAGAAATAACTCAACAACAAATGCTAGAATATCGAAGATGAATTGCAATTGAGTTATTTGCACAAGGCAATGTTGTACCGAAATAATATGGATATATTTTATGAATTTTTATTTTATAAAATTTTGAATTATGGATTATGAGTTTTTTTGTTACTATATGTTTAGTGTAGGCTTCATGTAGCCTACACGAAGACTTCACGGGCATCGTGTACACTTCATGTAGCCTACATGATGACTTCACGGGCATCGTGTAGACTACATGATGACTACATGGACATCTTGTAGTCTTCATATAGACTACATGATGGTTTCATGGGCATCGTGTAGACTACACGATGGCTTCATGGGTATCGTGTAGACTACACGAGAACTCACGGGCATCGTGTAGTCTTCATGCAGACTAAACGATGACTTCACGGGAATCGTGTAAGATTCATGTAGGTTAATTAAACTTTATGACATTATTAAATAACAAACGCAATTATATTTTTATATTTAAGTGGATCGGTCATCTTGATGAATTCAAGGGCATCGCACGAGCATCATGTAGTGATCGTGTAGACTATTCGATGACTTCACGGGCATCGTGTAGTCTTCATGTAGGCTACACGATGACTTCACGGGCATCATGTAAAATACACGATGTCTTCACGGGTATCGTGTAATCATCGTGTAGACTACACGAGAACTTCACAGGAATCGTGTAGTCTTTATGTAGGCTACACGATGACTTTACGGGCATGGTGTAGTCACCGTGTAGACTACATGATGACTTCACGGGCATCGTGTGGACTACACTATGACTTCACAGGTATCGTGTGGACTACACTATGACTTCACGGGCATCGTGCAGTCTTCATGTAGCTTACACGATGACTTCACGGGAATCGTGTAGGATTCATATAAGCTAATTAAACTTTATGACATTATTAAATAACAAACACAAGTATATTTCTATATTTAAGTGGCTTGGTCATCTCGATAACTTTACAGGTATCGTGTATGCTTCAGTAGCCTACACGATAACTTTATGGGTATCGTGTAGACTACACAAGAACTTCACGGGAATCATGTATGATACATGTAGGCCGCGCGATGACTTCATGGGTATCGTGTAGGCTAGACGATGTCTTCACGGGCATCGTGTAGGCTACACGATGACTTCACGGGCATCGTGTAATCTTTATGTAGCCTACACGATGACTTCACAGGAATCGTGTAGTCATCGTGTAGACTACATGAGAACTTCACGGGAATCATGCAGGATTCATGTAGGCTACACGATGACCTCAAGGGCATCGTGTAGGATTCGTGTAGTCTACACGATGACTTCACGGGAATCGTGTAGGATTCGTGTAAGCTAATTAAACTTTATGACATTATTAAATAACAAACACAAGTATATTTATATATTCATATTTAATTTAAGTCTAGAAATATCATTATTTATATTTAAGTGGCTTGGTCATCCCGTTAAGATAGAGGAATTGGATTTTTGCACTTCTTTCTCACTACTTCCTCACCTCTAGATGGAATTCTCTATGTTATAGGTCTGCCACATTGCCGCCTCGTTATAGGTGGCAATACCACTTTTTCATGAACCTCGTGATTGATGACCCAATCTGCTTGATCTCCGAGATGATGTATTGTTTTCGCATACGCAGCAATTAGAGCCTCATTTTTATAGAACCTCAAACACGTACTGTATATAGAAATATTGCGTTGCCGACATGCAGCCAACGCATGCATGCGTGGAATTTGATCAAGATCAAATTTTCTGCACGTGCAAATCTTAATATGCAAGTTTATCATTGCTTCCCTATCCCCACCCGCAACATGAAACTCATGGATGTTGAAAGAAAACAATGATAGTGTACGTGATGCAAGATGCTTCTTATTAAGCTCAGTCTCAACCTAATTGTCATCTGCGAGGTGATTTGACAGGCAGCCATTTTGCGTTCATAGAACCACTGTTGTTACATATCACGGATATTTTCTATAAGGCATGTAATGGGAAGTTTTCTAGCATCTTTCAAAATGTCATTCAAACAACGATGTTTGTAGTCATTATATTATATCATCTTCCATCAAAACAGGAACGTGCCCACCTCTCAATTCCCCTCACCGACACGTATTATGAGATATTTGGAAATGTATTTGTAAAATGAGTCATAAGCCGATCAAATTCTGAATAATGGTATACTTTTGTTGCTTTCAAAAATAATGCGACTGCATCCTCCTTTTTATAAATTGATTTGATATTTGTACCCATATGGAAGATGCAAGCTCCATGAAGCGCATTAGGAAAGATAACATGTACAACATTTAGTATACTTATATACCTGTCGGATATAAACACCAAGTCTTTCGAATCATCGATTACATCGTGAAGTTTATGGAAGAACTATTCTCATGAATCATTATTTTCTGAATCTACAATTCAAAATGCAATGGGATATACTTAGTTGTTCTCATCCTTTGTTGTTGCAACAAATAATACCCCTTTGTATTTGGATTTTAAGGCGGTTGTGTCAACAACAATGAAAAGTCATATACAGCTAAAAAATCCACGAACAGAGGGTCCAAGAGCCATGAAAAAAATATTTAAAATGATCCTGCTCATCGGTCTCTATGTGTGTTGTTGTTCCCTGAAAAATATTTAATATTTCTATATTAAAATCGGTAGAGTACATAATGTATAGGATGCATACACGAGGTCCGTGTAACCATGGTGTAGACTATATGATGACCACACGAGGTTCTTGTAATCATCGTGTAAACTATATGATGATTAAGAAGTCTGTATAGCCATCGTGTAGACTATACGATGGCTACACGAGGTCAGTGTAGGCACCGTGTAGACTATACAAGGTCAGTGTAGGCATCGTGTAAAGTACACGAGGTCAGTGTAGGCATCGTGTAGACTACACGAGTACTACATGAGGCTCGTGTAGTACTCGTGTAGACATTATAATGGTAAAATAAAAAATATGTGCTTGAATTTTTTTATTCTAACATGTGACAATATGGTGGGAGCATCTTATAGTTGTCTTCAGGAGACACTCGAACTAATTCTAGTGCATATTCCCTAGCCCTCCATTCTTAATGGTAACCTATGTTGACACTGAAATCAAGCCAAACATCTTCAATTATGTCTTTTGGCCTATATATACGTCCGACACCCACGTATTTGGACCGTATAGAATGACCAATCAATGAATATATAGCATCATGGTTTTCATGTCTCAATAGTTCAAATGTGCATGTATCTGTATCGATGAACTTTGTAGCTTTGAAATATGGATATTTTTTCAATTTCATGACCTGTAACCTCCATTGGCATGTTTTCTCAACACATACAAGTACCAATATTAACTGTTTTGACTTGAAGATGTAAAACTCAAAATTTCTCCGGATGGCGATCATACGAGTAACCTTAAGCAGCCTGGCTTTATCGGTGTACAAATCATCCATATTTATTGTGTATGATACAATCTGATTCAAATCAGACCGTTGCTCACTGGACCCAGGCCGTTGTTCATTCAAATCAAGTTGTGATGACAATGGACAAGTGGTCTCGAGCTCAAGACCAGTATTTAAGTCTGGAATTGTTGAATGGCCATCTCCACTGATGGCTTCATCATGGTCATCTCCATGGAATGCATCATCATACCCCCCCCCCCCCCCCCCNCCCCCCCCCCCCCCCCCGATAAAAATCATCATCTCCATCAACATCAACATCCTCATCCTAAAAAACATTATAACTGTCATGACCAAAACCATCATCTTCATGATAGTTTCATTCAAAATGATCAACACTCTCAAAGCGAGGAATGTTTTCATGTAGAGGTTGTTGTGACATTTATGTTTCAGGAACCCAACTTTGATAAAACCCTATAGTTTCAGGAACTCGAGGTTGTTGTGACATTGTGGTTTGAGGAACCGAGCTTTGAGATGGAAAAAATTTAGGCTTGGTAGTTACAAATAGTGGGCTTCTAAGTGATTTTGATACATTCTTCTTAACAAAGAACTATAAATCTCTATCTTTTAAAATTTCAGCAGGATGGTAGGGAACATGGCTTCTATAAAGAAATTTGATGGGCATACTGTACTTTGAGGGGTCTATTTGGAGTTCTTCATGTAATATACTCAATAGCTCGTGGTAAGTGCAGTTAGTAGATATCTCCAATAATTTGGTCTTTTCTCCACTAAAAGACCATGTTGTACCATTTTTCACCCAATCTCTATCATGGATTACAAAAATTCAAACTTCACATATATTTATATATACATCAATGAAGGAACTCAGTACAAGAAGAATACATAATGAAATAAAATATTACACGATAATCGTGTAGCCATCATGTACTCATCATGTAGTGTACATGAGGCCTTCACGAGCATCATGTAGTGTACACTACACGATGATCGTGTAGACCTCGTGTACTGTAATAAGCCCTACACGATGATCGTGTAGTGTAATCATGTTGTGTACACGATCATCATGTGGTCATCATGTACATTACACGATGATCGTGTAGTCTTCGTGTGGTGTAATAGATTCTACATGATGCTCGTGAACTGTTGAAGAAGTTCTTAATGTACTACACGATGATTGTGTAGTGTACACGAGGTCTACACGGGGCTCGTGTACCCTGCAAGTAGTTTACACGATGACTGCACGAGGCTCGTGTAGTACTTGTATAGACCTCATTTTACACTACACCATCATCTTGTAGGGATCATGTACAATAAATAAACTTCAAACAACGTTCCAGAAAGAAGAAAACAAATAAATATTCTCAGAAAACTCATGAAAAACCCATGAAAGAAGGAAGAAGACAAGTAAATATTTTCAGAAAGAAGAAAATAAAACTTATACATGTTTTAGAGAGAAAACTAGCAATCATTTGCTGTTGCAAGAAGAATGAAGAAGAAGAAGAAAACGAAGAGGAAAATGAAGGAGAAGTCAAAAAGTGAAAAATGAAGAAGGAGAAATAAGGTGGGGTGTGGAGGTTTTGAGTATTAAGTGACTAGACCATTACATTTGATTGGACAGCTTGTAAGAAGGGCAATGTGAAAAGCAAAAAGTGAAGTGAAGGAAAAGTGGGGGAAAAGTGGGTTAAAATCACGGTAAGTAAAAATTAGTGTAAGGGTCAATTTATGTAAAATGGTTAGCGTAAGGGTCTATTTTAGTAAAAAAAACCATAAAACGCATTAAACTCACCAAATGCAACAAATAGAAAGCACCAAACACACCTTCAAGTAGTAGAGAACCTTAATCGGCATGATGAACTCAGATGCAGAGATGGCGATGGAACCCTAATCGGCGATGGAAGGAACTCATGCAACCGAGTGGGATGGACGAGGTGGAACTCAGATGTAGAGATGAAAGAGATGGAATGGAACTCACTACTCAGACGCGATGCAAGTGATGGAGGAAGCCACAAGGGAAGCTAGAAGCCAAAAGGGAAGAAGAAGAAAAAAGAAGCAGAATCAAAGGGAAGATGGAGAAATAAGAAAGGATAAGCAGAATCGAAGGGAAGGAAGGAAGGAGAAAGGAGAAGCAGAATCGATTCATCGAAGGGAAGAAGCATTATGTCATAATGTTGTCGATGCATGATAATTGTTCTAAGGAGGAGCATAGTCTTATTTTACTTTCAGAAGATGATTTTGTTATAACGTTATTTCATAACGTTGTCGATTCATGATAATCATTTTTAGGGGGCATTGTCTTATTTTACCTTCTGGAGATTATATTATTTATAACTTATTTTGCAAGATGGTCATGTAAGTATAAATTTGCATGTGTAAACGTTCGTATGTTGTCTAAAAATTTAGAACGTTTATTTTTTGTATTATGACTATATTTTGCAACGCTTCTTTCACTTTTGTTATAGTTATCTTATAATGTGACGTGTGAACTTTGATTTCAAGCATATAACACATGTAATTAGGTAAGAATGCATGTTGCATTAAAACCTACAAAAGAAAAGTTGTGTGCCATTAGAATTACTTGCATCATAAGTCAACAATTATTGAAGGACTATTTTTGTTATGTTTTAGGTGCGAACTTATATGATTGCTACTGTAATGATGATATGCATGAAACTTTTTTGCCTTTTTAGTATATTTTTATATTATGTTTTTTTTTTAATTTTCAGATGATGAGGATAAATTCAATATGGAGGAGGTTTTGAGCCTCTAACACTAAGTGGGGGCTAATAAGTTTTTAAACACTAGTTTGATCATTTTTAGGTTTTCAACATTGAAACTAACTCTCTTTGCAAGCCAAAGGATAAGTGGTTACTCAAATATATAATTATGACAGTGAGTCAAATATGCAAAAAGTTTCGAACTCCAAATTATCAGAAAATAGTAAAGCTATAACCCTACAACGGAAATAAACTTCATCTTTTAGGCAACTTAAACATTTATTTAGTCTCTATATTCGTTGAATTCAGCTCTCTGTGTAAAAAACCTACTAAAAATGAGCTTTTTTAGCATTTTCTTTTTTAACTCTGGCCTATATTAGTCAATTGATCATACACAAGTTGATGGAAAGCTCCAAAAACCTACTACCTCTTTATCAGAAAGCACCATATTCGAAGCTATTAATTATAGTTGGTAACAAAGTTGGAAGGATGTGAATAATGAGAACATATAAGTACAACAATACTAGAGAAAATGAATGAAGTGTAATTTCTAATGCACTCCACTGAATTCTTGTAGTTTTAAATCAATGTGTCAAACTAATGTTAATCCTACGAAGAATCACATAGACTTTCCGCTGACATGTCTAGGACATGCAGTAGATGAACAGCAGCCATTGATGATCAGCCAAGAATAAGAAAGAAATGGACAAAGAATACTAAGATCCAAAATCAGGCAGGCAGAAGGCTGATTTATGGTTAGGGACGAATAAGGGACTTCATATAAAAGACAATATTATAACCTCACCCTGCTAAGAGCAGAAAACAGAGGGAATATGGGTAAATGCCAATGTCTAAAGATCATCAATTGCTAGATTGATGGCCCATGACGCTCAGACAATTTATCTTATAAACTTGAAGTTGAGATAGTCCCTGTTTTTCACACTTTTTTTTAAGTACTGTTTTTCACAGTTGCATAGAATTTTCCTTGCAGATGGATATAACTTTACCAGTGAAAATAAGAATTCTGAAAAGTTGAGGAATTGGAACTGTCATTGCAATTCCCAACTGAAAAAACAATATGCCACAAGTAAGACTGTCTAAAAAGGATAGCTTTAATTGATGCAACAAAGAGGGGCAGGATGAAATTCATATAAATTCCCACTCAATCCTGTAGTAATTCAATGGAAATCAAACTCAGCAGGTGGAGGGTACAATCACAATAGGCCCCTGAAAAACCCCTTGTTAAATGACACAAATGACAATTTTTCAAGCAAGGTACCTATACAATTTCCTATCCACCGTATCCCTCTCCAAGAACTCGCGCTCAATAAGAGACTCGATTCGTTTTTTAATTACAACAGGATTGGGCAAGAACCTCGACTGTAGCTGCTTTGTGACCTCTGTGACAATATTATTGTGATCCAGTACTCGCCTTGACTTCATGATTCTGACAATTGCTGCTTCAATCTGGGGCTTCCTGTCTTCCTCCACTCTCTGCCTGGTTTCTTGATTTTCTGGCTCAGACTCCCTTTGCGCAACCACGGTACCAATCTTCACTTTGTACAGCTTACTTGTAAACTTATCATTGAAAACGAAGGCATCATCCTCTGCAATGTCCTTACTCATGGGCTCCTTCCGCAGAACATTCCTCCCTTTGACACAGGCAAGGGACTGCAGACACCTCTTCAAATCTGCAGCAGGTATTTCAGTGGCCTGCTCAATGTCCTTATAACTCAAACGATCAGCGTTGTTAAACAGCATGAGTACACACATCTGGTATGTTGATACGTTCAGCTCATGCTTCTGACCCTTCCCAAATGTTGCCTTCAAATCAGCTGTACCCATATTCGTTTGCCAGGATAACCTCCGCCCAGTATGCGTCCCAAGATAATAACTTCGAAATTTCTCACATATACCCAGAATTTCAGAAGGAAGGTTGCAAGTCGTACTGGGTTGTGTGGGCCATGATCCTGTAGTGAGGACCTGGACAGCAAGTGTGGGACTATCTCCTAATTCTGAACCGTGTCTTGCATAGAATCCCTGCATTGTATCCTGAGATGTCTTCATATCGGTGAACATACCCTCCAACTTAGAGGTAAATTGATATCCACACTCTGTTTTTAGTTTGACAATCAAACTTCTTTCTGCATCATCAGAGACAGTTTTTCCTGAAAGAAGCCTCTTAGCTAAATGTTGCTTGTAGTACTTCTCAAACACATCTTTCTCTTGAAGGTAACGGAAAAGCATCATGACCTTATCAAGTACTACTTCTATATCCTCCTCACTTACCCCTCTCAATCCTCTACGCAGCTTGTCATCTACAAACAAAGAAATAAACTCTGGGGACCGAGCATTCAAGTTGATGAAGTATTCAAATGAGGAATTTAAGGCATTCTGAAATGTCTTGTCATTACTGAATGCTGAGCTGATAATCCTGTCATACTTATCCTTTAAATCTAATAAACGTTGCACATAATCTACAGGATCCTTCAACCTTTCTGGATCAGTAACAAGCTGCTTACCCGTATCCCGAACATACGAAGTCATGACTTCTCTTACAATTGATAGCCCATTAGCCACCCTTCGAAACAAGTTATACATCCTTCCCAAATCCTCAAACCTATCATCCACAAGCATATTAACTAAACCTGAGTTCTCCATATGGACTAGTCTGTGCATGTGACTTTCAATCATCTCCTTTTCCACAACACTAGTTATCTTGACTTCACTTCTAGCATCCAAGTAATGGGACACTCTCTCTATTTCTTCATTTAAACGCCTCTCAGCCTTCTTCAGATAGTCCCCACAATCACAAGATTCAATAAATTCTTGAGATTCCAGACGGTAAAAGTCAGCTGAGACCTCAAGAAAATGCTTCTCAAAGTCTTCTTGATAAACAGAAGATCCCAGATCCATGAGCATCTTTACAATATTCCTCACTAAACCCCTATTTATAACTTCACCACTCCTTTCTCTGTGCACAAGTTCAAGAAGCGTATCACGAAGCCTGGTCTGGGTTTTGCTTGAGTGTATAACAACATCCCTCCATAGATTCAAACCAAGCTCATGTACTGGGGTTTTATGACTGCTTGGGATGAAAGTCCTATCCATGTACATCAATATATCTCTAATCATTTGCAATGCCTTGTTATGGTCGGCCCATTTCCGATTCAGTTCGTCCAAAAACAGCTCTCCCTGAGCACCCTCAACGGATTTGGATATTTCTTTCAGATGAAAGGTCATAGTCATTACCAGCCCAGAATATAGTTTCTCCCCAAATTTGTGCAATACCATATTGTATGCATTCCTGAATATACCAGATGCTAAGTCATTATCGGAAAAGGTGTGCAAATGTTAAACAACAAGAGGATAAAGTAACCCTGAAAAGCAGGTGAAGAAAACGAAAAAAAAAATCTTATTTCCACTCCATGGAACACCAAAATATGAAATGGGAGCGAATCACTCTCTCAAATAAAATACAAATTTGACAGTATCGTTTACCCACTGTAAACTGAAGTGAAAGTTTCCACTCATAGAACACCAAAATCTTATTTCCACCCCATAAAATCGAATTTACTTAGACTGAAGTGAAAATTGCGGGATTCTAAAGTGCGTTCTAGAAAAATATTAGCATTAGTAGAATATGGCTATCATGGCATACAATTTTGCTTAAACCAAGTTTCTTAACTTGATATATGCAAATTACACATGCATAATAAAACATCGATGACAAAGCCTCAAATACGAAACTATCCAAGAATCAATTACGATAGTGAAAAGCACCCGAACCGCAACAGTTACAGAAATGTTCTCCCAACGTTATGCGGATGAAACTATCTTACTACCAAACTTTCAAAGAACAATCCACAACAGCTACCTGACGATTAACGTTCTTCCTCATCAAACCAATAACCAGCAAGTATCTATCAGATAAGGATCTTTACTCGTATTTAATCGGCAAAGCAAAGTTGCAAACCTGTAAAGCTCTTCGAAACTGAGCCCACTTGCGTTATGATTATATATCTCATGAATCGCATGCTCCAGAATCTTCCACGTCTTCTCTGCATATTTCGGATCCACCTCAACCCGGTGCTTAAACGCCTCAATCTGGAAGTTTCTCTTCTTCTGACCACTCATAGTTTTAAAAAAATCCACCGAAACAAGCCTATCGCCCCAATAACCCGATCCACGATCTGAATCCCGTAATTCTTGATCTCCGATAGCCCTTCAGCCTGATTGAGATTAGCTGATGCAGAATCCAAAATATGACCTCCAGTTTTTTTCACGAGTTAGAGAAATAAATGGAGGACCAAGAAGATGTCAAGTGTCCCTTCAAAGATTAACGGCTCTGGTGAAAGTTAGGGTTTGAAAGGGGACGTGAAAGTTCTACCTAAGATGAAGGAAAATTTGGGAACGAAATGAAAATGAAGAAGACCAGATAATATACTGAGCAGAAGAAAAAGAAAACCAAAAACAAAAGCAAAACTATAAAGCCACTCTTACGATGTCCTTTTCTTCCCACAAAGGTTTAGTCTTTGCCTCTTTCCAAACACACACATTGTAACAATGGGCCGGCCCATTACAACAATATGCATTTTTAACCGCGATTTTGATAAAGAATAACTCTATTATCGAAATAATGTACAAAAATGACATTTGAAAAATATTATATGGTTCTCATATTATCGCTAATAGACATTTTACATTATAAGCTATAAATTATTACAGTTTAAACTCTAAACTATTTAAAACTCACAGTTATAACCCTTTGTTTAGTCACTGTAATTTTTATTAAATCATGGATAACTATATTCCCTTATCAAACACTCCTCAAAAGACAAACTTCAAATCCACCATCTCCTCTTCGATTACTCCATTCAAATTTTACCATTCAAATTCTGAAACAGCATCGTCATCAGTGTGTCAATGTTTTACAAAGTCTTGCAGTTTTATAGGAAGATTCAAACAGAAGAAACCAACAGTGTTTAACGAGTGATGGGGCTAATAATAAAGGAAACAAAAGGATGGTGTTTAGTGTTTACTCTTTCGACTTGATCTTGATAAACTATTTCTTTTTTCCCCATTTTGTGAATTACTGCATTCACCATGAGAGAAATATGAGAAAACTCTCATATTTCAAAATTACCAAAAAAAAATCACTTATTAGAGAAAAAAAGTTAAAGTCAATTGCAAACAATCAAGAGAAAAGAGTTTAATGTTCCAATTGAAGTCCACAAATCCTAAAAAAAAATTAATTAGCCACAATTTCAAATGATACACCAAGGGCTTAGTTGGGGCCTCAAGCCATCTTAAAGGGGCCTCAAATCTTAGGTTTTAAATTAAAAAAATAGCATGATTGGCCCTATTTAATTAATGCAAGTAAGTAAATGGTCTCTTTTAAGATTTGATGTAATTCATTAACAGAGCTAATCATTTATGGGTTTTATTGTTTTTCCAAATTAACACTATAGTATGTTTACAAAAAAATTATCCTCCTCATCGTCTCAAAAATGATTCCTTCATCTTAGATTAGAAGTCATTAACACAAAACTATGAAGGTGAAAATATATGAACTTTTCAGAAATTATGTTTTAATTTCTATGTTTTGTGAAAAGAAATTACAGTTTGAATGTGAAAAGAAATTACGGTTGTTGATTAACATAAGGAGAACATGCAAATAAAGTTTATGGTTTAATTTTGAAAGTTTAACGTCAAGATCATTGCAGTTTAAAGATCTGGTTTATTACGGTTTTTAACACTTTTAATGGTGAACACAGACTAGTTTTGTAAATTAGTTAATGGAATTTTATGAGATAAGGCATTATTGCGATAAAAATTTAACAAAAAACTAAAAGAATTATTAATTTACTCCTATATTTTGTTTACCATATATCAACCTGATAGTAGAAAAATGACATATATACCATGATTTTCCTTTAAAATCTGGGCCAATTAGAGAACTAACCCACTATAAGAAAATAAGGAAGAGAATAGCTCAAAACTTAGTAAATTACACAAATGGCTGAAGTTTATAGTGGCCCAGCGTGAAAACCAAACAAAAATAGTGAACCAGTTAAAATACTCTTACTAACAAAAGGAAGCCATGGTTCCCACACGTAGTATTTCTGCAAAAAATCACGAAGAAATAAAATCCTAACCCCAAGCTCTCTCAAGCGGCGACATGACGAAACCTTTCGAAACGACATGTCCGCTGCAAAATCTAAAAGAAAATCATCGAAAAACTCCATCACAAACCTAAATCGCAATAAATTATCACGAAGCTACGTCAAAGCAACGCAACGTTTAGGAAAATCTTGATTGTAAGATGAAATTTCAGTTTTCATTTTTATATATTGCAACAATATATTTTCATAGTGACTTTTTATCATTGTATCTTCTTTTAATCACTGTTCTTCATTTTCTTAGATAATAATATATTTCAGAAATTTCATGATGAAAATCTCTGACTCACGATAAATTTTTTAAACTTCAATGTACTCACTAATTTTCATTCTATATTATGTTACTTAAGTTCATTATTGGTAGATTTAGTTATTGATTCATACTGAAGTTCATTTCTGGTATATTTAGTAATTGTTTAAACTGAAAAGTCATTTCTGGTATGCATTACTGATTTTCAGAAACAGAGGTATAGAGATTCATGTGATTGACAATAATAAAACAACAAATAGTATATAGTTATATGCCTTAGGTATATAATTGTGTATATATATGAACTTTAAACTTAATGTAAGGCGATTGCATATTGTTCATTATGTAAACATGCTTAACTGTATGCTAAAATGTATAAACTGACATGAAAAGCATTATATTGGAGTATTAAGATTGCAATGACACAACAATAGTATATATGTTTATGCCTATAGTATATAAACATAGAGTCATTCACTGTTGATTAGCATAGCTATGTTTAATTGAGCACATAAGTTATATCTGCATTTGTATGTTGATATTTTCTCTCATTACATAGACAGTTACTGTAGAGAAGTATAGTTAATGTTTCATGTATTACATAAAACATATAGGTAGTAGAATATTTATGTTTACTCACAATATATAATCAATGACTGTTTGGTAGGATATAAATATTTATTTGAGAAAATAAACTATGTTGCATCAGTATATTGATGATTATTGTAAGTAAATGTGCAAACTGACTGCTATGAAGTATTATGTTGTAGTAGTGTGATTGTGATGACAGATGTATATGCATGTAGTATATATGTTTATTCCTCTAGTATATAAACATATATTTAATGGATGTGAATTCAATGTACAATATTGTTTTAATGTTCATTGTCTCAGATTGCTTACATGTATCTGCAAATTTTGCATAAAAACAATGAGGGGAAAATATAGTGCCACAAAAAATATCAAAAAAATATGAAATACAAAAAAGAAACAAACAAGACAAGGAAAAAAAGGTGGTTGAATCAAAGGTACTATGTACACATAATACTAATTTATGGTTATATAAACAGATTTTTATATTCAATGATTGAATATATTTTTTATATATTAAAAACAACCAAGGAAAAGTAAGAGATTGCAAACAACTGAGACGTCTACGAGGGCAAGGAAAAGAAAATGAGAAACAAAGCAAAAACAACAACAAATTGAAGACGACGAGTATAAGGAGGCCCAAAATACTTCAACAAGTGAAATTCCAAAAGGGCCAAAATATGCCCAAACAATCAACAACAAACAGCAGCTGAGAATGAGGTAAACAATTAAAATAGTAAATTATAATGTACATATAGTAATTAGATATATATATGATTATTATGTTTTAATGTAAATATTCATGTTACTTGCTATTTTGTAGGACTATCTTGTTTTTATGCCCCATGAACTGTGGAAAGTAAACAAGAAAGTAAATATTTAACGGAAGATGGAATATTTGACCACGCTTAGATGGTGGTTAACTCATGAAGAGAGTGAAATCTTTAGAAAAACATGTTTAGGTAGCATGTTAAACATTAAAGTTTCCAAATACCTCCACAATTACTACCACATTTAACTAAGAGGCAATGATTCAACAACAACGATGAGCTATGTTTCAACATGTAATTAGATTTGAACTTGAGGAATTTGCTTTAATAACTGGGTTAACTGTGGTCCTTATCCATCAATAAACAAAGAAACATTACCAACGGTCGGTTGATATATGAAGCTTTTTCGAACATAAGGTCCATGTCTAGGAGAGCCTCATTTGCTCTTTTAATACATTTAGATACGTGGGACGGAAAATTAACATAAAATTGGCTAAGATTTTTTGTTTAGAGAACCTACTTCTACCTAAACAATTGGTAATCGGAATTGTTATTGACCATATGAAGATGGTCGATATTTATGAGGTTTTTTAGACATTTCCATGGGGAAGATTGTCTTTAAAAGACAATAAGTTTATTTAAAGTGTATTGAACAACTCTTCAGCAAAGGGTTTGGGTTTTGGTGGCTTCCCATTAGCCTAGATAATGTAAGCTTATGAAGTCATCCAAACCTTCACTGATGCATACAATAACATTACACAATAATCAGGGGAGGGAACCCCAAGGATGTGCAATTGGAGGGGGAGTGAAAAGCCCGACTGGAAGAAAATTCAAATGAAAGTATTCGACTTCGAAGAGGTAACTGTTTTTATTACATAATGTTTATAAACGGTAGAATATACATGTTCACTCTCAACATATATTGAGTTACTGTTATATTAATTTTATATGTAATACATAAATCATATAGGTAGTATACATAAATGATAAATCTTGATAATTAACAGTTGATTAACATATTTATGTTTAAATTGAGCACATAAGTTATATCTATAGTGGTACATTGCTATTTAGTCTCAGTATGTATCAGTTATTGTAGGGGTTACTCTCAGTATGTATCTTTGTAGGGGAGTATATTTTAATTTTTATGTATTCCAAAATTTATATAGATGGTAGTATATAAATGATAGTAAAACAATTGTAAGGGAAAAAATGTTCGGGTTAACGCCCACTCAATAATATTTTTGAGTAAGGCTCATACTCTCATTCTAGAAGAGGGGACAAACCGAAGACTCCTACTTGATTAAGGTCGCCATGATGACTAAGGTTCCTCCACTTTATCTGATATATACAATTATACTTTTATATACTAAAGTACAATAACCATAATAAAACAAACAAAACCATGCTTCTGTTTGAATAACAGAAGACTTAAAAAGAAATTACATTGACCTACTAGCAAGTTAGCAACAGATGCGGAGAATCGTATGAACACAAATAAAGGAATAGACATACTTTTTAAAAACAGGATCCCGCCATTTTTCCTGTATATTCCTATGCTTTCCTTTCTTCTCCTAGACTCTCTACTCTAGGGCTTGAAGGAAGGTATGTGATTTTCCCTTGACTTTCTGAAACTTTGCGCCTTTGCCTTTTTGACAAACGTTTCTATCGTGTTCTTATATTTCTTTAGGGCTTTGATTTGTTTTCTAATAAAATACAGAACTAAAACGACCCAAAACAAAGCAACGCTAAACGCTACGAGAACCAAAATGTGACACTAACAATGGCGGAATACTTAGAGCTCCATATGTCTTTCTGAAGCTCTGAAATGTCCCTATTGTTTTTTACAAATTTATTGCTTAGAAATTCTTGTATATTCAGAAATGTATTTCGATTTTATTTTTCAGGGAAAGAATGAGATGATATTAAAATTTTAGGGGAAAGGTTTGCATGCAGCCGTTTCTTTGAATTTTGACGACCCATTTCCCAAATATTTTCTTAATTTTTACGTTGTGCCTCATATACTAATGTTACTTGGAAGAAAAGCAAAATAATTTGTGCTTTTTTGTAAGTGGTATCATCATGTTTAGTATGTTTAGGGTCTGACTAGATAAATATCGAGGCCTAGCTAGGAGAATATTTTTAAAATGTTAGAAAAAAACTATTTATCTAAGCTTTTATTTAAGCGTGATTAATGTTTATTTTAAAATAGCAGTTCATCAGTTTATTAATTTTCTGATGTAATTCTTTGTGAATGAGTAATAATCAATTTTTTAATTTAATGAAACTATTTCTTAAGGTATTTTTTAAATGATTTTTGACTATAGTTGGAGAATATTTTAATAGTTTTGATTTAACAATAAGTAATGATAAACATAAAAAGAAAATCATGTTTAGAAAAAATTCCAAGTATTAAATAGTTATAGAAAACTATTATTATCTAACAATTTAATATTGCATATTTTAGAAAAAAAGTCACATGTATTATTAAAGGTAGTGGTATTAGAGTATAAATTGAACAATAAATTTTTAAAATAGAAAAACATGTAGAAGGAGCTCATGCAAATGAAATTAAGAGAGACTCAATTTTAAAGTGTTAAAGAAATTGAGAGATATATACATACTTATTTTTAAATATAATAAATTTAGAATATTAGAGAGATGATTAACTATATTAACATGCTAAAAAATCAAAAATAAAGCTACTTTATGTTTTCCTTTTGGTGGTAGGAAAACTGCAAAAATGATCAATTTCCTAGCTCAAGTCGAAACAATGTCCAGAAAACTATTTTATTACAAAAATGGCCGAACTATAATAAATATTTTATTTACTAATGTGTATTTTTGGTAAAACAATTATTTACTATGGTCATATCTCGGCCACTTTTGCTAATAAATTTTTTTGGCCATTTTTACAACGCCACCCCGAAATCTGTCTTTTCATGTTATTTTGCCTTTGGTTAATGTCTTTTTTTTAATTTGCAGATATGGCCGAGAATTAGAAAAGATATATTAGGTAGTTGAGATTATGAATGTTATTTTACTTTTATGCCCTTAATATAACTCCTTTTATTTTAGGTTTTCTCTTTTCTCTTCGTGACTTTCTCGCAGGTTTCCTTCAGCTTCTTCGCCGAATTCAATTGAGCCTCGTATTTTAAGCTTCTCGATTCTCAGATTTTGATCTCCTTATTCAATTCGTTTATTCCTTCATATATGTAGTCTAAATAGCATGTTATTTTTTGGTTGATTTGGTGTCTATTCACGACAAAATCGTTTGATTTCACAATTATATTTTGGGTGAATTTATCAACAATTTTATATAGTAGATTTATACGGAATTGATCAACAATCTAAATTAAGTACATTATTCGTCCGTCCTTTTTTTCTTACGCAATTATTCTTTCCTCTTTTTTCTATAATGGTCTTCTTACGACATTCTATATATTCAAGAGCATACGGGTGTATGTTCTATCTGATTTTAGATTTAGAGATTTTAAGTTCCATATATGTTTTATTCTAGATTCTTAATAAATTTGGTGATTGCTCTATTTTTTATGTCATAACCGAGTATATAATTATAATGTTCTTACTGTTGTTATTGATGAATCATATTCTGTAGATTTTATATCATCCCTGCTATAGAGCATATAGCTATATATTGTATAGTATATATGTACATTCTATGTTAATATTTTACTATCGTTATTGTTGAATCGTGTTTTGCAGATTTGTCAACTTTGTTTTATAGTGTATAGTTATATATTGTTTAGTATAAACATATATATGGTGTTTAAATATTCCTTTTACTTCTTTATTGTTATGCTTTTTAGGTATGATGGTGAATATACCTATTGTTGTTTTTATGATGGAAGGTGGGATGATGTGAGATAAAGCCATTGTTGGTTATAAGATAAAGTCATTGTTGTTCGTTAATGATGCATCACACGATGTTTTACTTGGTTTGGTATCTCAGCATTAGAGGTAGATCCTAATGATTTGTATTTGATGGTGAATGTTAAATCTAGATGATCAACTTCTAATTTTGTAGAGATTATTGTAGATTCTGACGTTGATTAGTATCTACTTTGATAAATAATGAGAAAGAGAGAAATTATATGTTAATTGTTACATCCCCCAATGGTAATAGGACATCTGATGTTGTTGTTAGTGGTGATATTTTATCGTCATCAGAGGCTGGGTCTTCATCTCAAATGGTTGTTCAATAGAAGTCATTTTCTAGCTCAAAATATGAGTTGAAAAGGCATTGCACGTGATAACTTTGAAGCATAATTTTCAATTTATGACTAGCAAGTCTAATCGTAAGCGGTATGTAGTTCGTTGTATTGTCAAGTCTCATAGTGGTGTGTACGTGCTTCACGTTATAGAGATGCTGCAATTCGACATGTTAGAAAGTATGTAAAGGAGCACACTTGTTCTCTTGACATTGTACAAAGTGATCACCGTCAAGTTACTTTGACCATTATCAGTGATTATATAAAAGATAAGTATATGTGTGGAGCTGGTGATTGCACACAACCTAATAACATTAGTCATCATATACATATAAAGCATGACATTAATAAAAGTTACTATAAAGATTGGAGGGCCAAGAATGGAACTCTTGATATGGTTTGTGGCTCTTCAGAGGAGTCTTATGTGATATTACATTCCTATTATTTTCACTTGCAGAAGAATAATCCCGGTATGGTAACTTATAGACTACTACTACTACACACACACTTACACACATATATATTTGCTATTATGATTTAATGCATTACTGAAATTTATTTTATGTGTTTAGTAAAGATTTTTATATGTTTTAGGTACTATCACATATTTACATACTAAACGTGATGGTAGGCTAAAATATTTTCATGACGTTGGGGCCTTCGTTAAGTTGTTGTACGCATCGGTGTTGATGGAACATTTTTTATGAATAAGTATCACAGTACACTTATGATTGCTCCAATGCTTGATGGTAGTGACCAAAATTTTCCATTAGCTTTTGTGAATTCGGAGAATGATTTGGTTGGGATTGATTTATAGAGAAGTTAAGTTGTGCCCTTGAATTTCATGAATGGTTGATAATTATTTTTGATTGACATAATAACATCTCAAAGGTTGTTGTAAAGTATTTTTCAGATGCTCATCATGGTTATTGCATGCTTTGTCTGCTTAACAATGTGAAGATGATATATAAAAGGTTCAAGCGTGATAGTTTATTCTATAAATGCGTGAGGGCATAAAGGACTGTAGATTTTGAGTTGCATATGCGATGTTTAAAAGTTATTGTTCTGCCTATATGGTCTTACTTGAGTGGAGTTGGGTATGAGAAATGCACTCGTGCATACTTTGTTAGGCTTCGATATAATGTGATGACTTCAAACCTTGTGGAGACATTAAGTTCTATTATAAAGGATGTTAGATCATTTCATGTTGCTTGCCTTATTGAGTATATTGGACAAAAGTTGCGGTTATGATTTTATGATCGAATGACTACTGCTAGTTGTATGTTTACTTGTTTGATGAAAGAAGCAGAGAAAGATCTACGTGCTCAATTTGAGCTGGCCCATACTATGGATGTGGGATTTCTTATGTCTATGTTTCCTTTCTTTTTCTTTATTGTTTTCATTTTAGTTATTTGCATTCATCATTTAGTATTAATTATGTTTTATCTTTGTAGGTTTACATTGTTGATGTTAATACATCGCAAGTTTTTTGTGATGATATTGAATAAGTTGTCAACATTACAAATAGGTGGTGCACTTGTAATATGTGACATCTAGATCTACCCCATTGTTCTCATGCGTGTGCAACATTTATTAGGAGAAACTTATCCCCAAGTCCATATGCTTCTAAGTACTATACAAAGAGTGAGCTTGAAGCTACATATGTAGCATCTGTTTATCCTATTGGCAATGAATGTGATTTGTTAGTTCCCAACGAAGTCAAAGATCAAAGGATTTTACCCCCACGTGTGAGACGCTATTCGGGTAGGCCAAAGAAGAAAAGGTACTTGTCTTTTGGTGAAAAGATGCCTAAAAATAGTTGCAGTACTTATGGTATTTTGGGCCATAATAAGGAGACTTGTAAGAATTCTGATAAAGATAGTGAATGAGGTGCTTCAAAGAAGAAACGCTTGACTTGGTGTGGGTTGATGGTTATGTTTTTTGTTTTGTTAGTAAACTAGTCTTGTTTTGATGGATTTTTTCCTTAGTTAGTATGGAGTTTACTTTAAATATACATTTTTTTAATTTTAGCTCAGACAGGTCAATGACCAAGTGAATTTTATGGATATTGATTACGTACTCATAGTTTATATAAATATACTTATAGTATATTATTTTATGAATCATATAACTTCTTTAATTTCTTTTTTATGTATTGTAGTCATTTATTTGATTCTGCTTTCATGTATCTTTGCTTGTTTTCACATGTATTTATAGACATATTCTATAAAACTTATATATCGATACGAACATGTATGGTTAAATCAATACTATGGTAATTGATTATGGACTCAAAGTATAAGAGCTTTTACTCGCATGCATATACTTTATCAAACCAGTCTATTTCAAGATAATGATTTTCAATAAGATCTTATGCATTGATTCAATCATATTATGATAACTGAATATTATGGGTATTGGTTATGTACTCATAGTATATTAACATTTCTCACCTGTATAAACACTAATAAAACAATATTTAGCAAATGAATTTCATATCTTTCAAACTATTCAATATTAAATTCCATAAAAGATTTCTTCAGATTAGTGAACTATTCGTCAGACGATCATCATCTATCACCTATTCATATACCAACAATTAATCATAATGTCATAAAAAATACTATCCATCCATGTGTTTTATTAGTAACTCAGCAAGTTTGAAATCATAATAATAATTAACCAACAATTTTAAGAAAATTTCATTCTTCAACATTCAATGGCTGGGAAAATAAGTCAAAGTTAGGTAACTTAGATTCTATGGCGGCACCGTTAGTTGTGCTGCTAGCTTGTTTGAAGTTGCTGGCTGTTCATTTTGCACCGCTGGTTATTCTGCTAGCTGCTATTTTTGGGCCATGTTCATTAACCGATGTGACTTCTTTATGTAAGTCATTGTTCTCTTAACAAGGTGTCTTCTTTTCTTGTTTTCTTGCATTACGTGCATGTGAACATTAATATAGTATATAACAATCACTAAATATATAAGTTGCATTGTCAAAGAACTGCATTTTTATATATCAGATCTACACATGCAGATATTTACTCAATACAATATAAGTAGTGCATAATTGCTGACTATCAGAAAAATTATAAATATATGCATGTTTAGAATTACCTTCATGGGCTGCTCTTTAATTGAAGTCAAAGGCTGATCAACATCCTATAAATATTGTTAACATTAGTGCATAATTATTTTCACATTTGTTCATACCTTGTTGCTACAGTTCTTTGTGTTTTCAGCATCTTTTCATCCATTTTTTGTATTTACAGCCTCTTTGTTTCCAGCACCACTATCAGCGTTAGCAACAATATCATTAATGTTGATGTTTCCTCCAACATCATCATTATTAGCTCCATCAGCAGTAACATTATCCTTCTCATTCATGTGAATGCGACACACATCATCATGCATGACATTTAAATTAGTTATGCTATTTTTCAATGCTTAATATATAAATTAATTTACCTTTACAGCTTATGTATATTGTGCAATCTTGAATAACATAGTATGAATCTCCCTCATTTTTATATCCATGCTGACCATGGATATGTTCATTTCATTTTACATTTTTTCATCTTGTAAATCTTTTTTGCTAATACAGTCGTTGTCTGTTTGTTTTGAAATTTTTTGGGTTTCCTCATCAATAAGCCAAATGATCCAGCCTCTGAATTTTCTCTATCCATTTCATTTGACACATTTTTTCTCTTCTTAAAATGTGTCGTGAGTGGTGCGTGAATCTCCAATTGTGTCATGATAATTGGTCTAACAGTAAGCTGTAAAGAAATCAAGCATTATTTAAAAAAACTGTCACAAAATACTCATGGCAGGCTCAAAACAATAAGAAGAAATACAATGGGTAATATACTACTTCAAGTATAGTTCATTTTCTAAATAAATATTATTATTCTATCAGACAGATACTAATTATAAACTGAGAGTCAACATAAATATTCTACTGCCTTTATAATTTATTAAATACATGAAATATAAAATATACTTCCCTATATAAATTGACTATATACTCAGAGTAATTATCAACATACCACTGCAAAATATAACTTTATGTGCTCTGTTTAACATAAATATGCAAATCAAAAATCAATTTCTATTGGTGTGAGTTATCATTTATATACTATTGTCTATATAAATTTTGGAATACATAAACATTAAAATATACTCACCTACAATAAATTATACACACTGAGAGTAAATAGCGATGCACCACTGCAGGATATAACTTATATGCTCAATTTAAACATAAATATGCTAATAAACTATTAATTATCGAGAGTTATCATTTATAAACTACTGTCTATATGATTTATGTATTGGATAAAACATTAACATAACAGTCACTCAATTTATACGGAGAGTAAAAAAGCATATTCTACTGCTTATATATGTTGTAATGAAAAATAGTTACATCTTCAGAATCAAATACTCTTATTTGAATTTCCTTCCAGCCGGGTTGTTCACCCCCTCCAATTGCACATCATTGGGATTCCCCCCTTGATTATTGTGCAATGTTGTTGTATGCATCGATGAGGGTTAAGATGATTTCATAAGCCCACACTATCAAGACTAATGAGAAGCCACCAAAACCAAAGCCCTTTACTGAAGGGTAGTTCAACACACTTTTAATAAAATCAATTATCATTTCATAAGACAATCTTCCCTATGGAAATGTCTCAAAAACCTCATCGATATTGACCATCTTCATGTGGTCAATATCAATTCTGGTTGCCAGTTTTTAAGGCAGAAGTAGGTTTTCTAAATAAAAAATCTTAGCCAATTGTATCTTAATTTCCCAACTCGCATATCTAAATGCATTAAAAGAGCAATAAGGCTTTCCCTAGACATGGACTTTATGTTCAAAAAAGCTTCCCCTATCAACTGGTCATCATGTAATGTTTCTTTGTTTAGTGATGGATAAAGACCATAGTACAACCTAGTTATTAAATCAAATTCCTCAAGTCTAAATCTAATTACATGCCCTTCTATGTTGAAACATAGCTCATCGTTATTGTTGCTGAAACATTACCTCCTAACTAAATGCAGTAGTAATTGTGGATGTATTTTGGCAAAGTTAATGTTTAACATGTTACCTAAACATTTTTTTTTCTAAATATTTCCCCCTCTTCATGAGTTAACCACCATTTAAGCATGGTCAAATAATCCATATTCCCGTAAATATTTACTTTCTTATGTGCTTTCCACAGTTCGGGGGGCATAAAAACAGGATAGTCTTGTAAAATAGTAAATAACAAGAATATTTACATCAAAACATAATAATCATATATATCTAATTACTATATGTATATTTTAAGTTAATGTTTTAATTTTTTACCTCATTCTCAGCAGTTGTTTCTTGTTGATTGATTTCGGCAAACTTTGGCTCTTTTAGAATTTCACTTGTTGAAGTGTTTTGGGCCTCCTCAGACTCGTTGTCTTCAATTTGTTGTTGTTTTTGCTTTGTTTCTAATTTTATTTTCCTTGCCCTCATAGACGTATTAGTTGTTTACAATCACTCACGTTTCTTGGGTTGTTCTTGATATATAAAAATGTATTCAGTCATTATATATAAAAAATGTTTATATATGTATAAATTAGTGTTGTGTGTAAATAATACCTCTTATTCAACCACTTTTTCCCTCTTGTCTTGTTTGTTTCTTCTTTATATTTCATATATTTTTTTTGTGGCGCTGTTTTTCCCCTCATTGTTTTTTATGTAAAATTTTCAGATACATTTAAGACTTCTAACACAATGAACATTAAAGTAATATTGTACATTAAATTCACACTTATTAAATATATGTTTATATACTGAAGGCATATACATTTGTTATCGTAGTTACACTACTACAACATAATACTTCACTGTAGTCAGTTTGTACATTTACTTATAGTAATCATCAATATACTACTGCAACATAGTTTATTTTCTCAAATGAATATTTATATCATACCAGGCAGTCATTGAATATATACTTTAAGTAAACATAAATATGACGTTGCCTATAAGTTTTACGTAATACATGAAACATTAACTATACTTCTCTAGAGTAATTGTCTGTATACTGAGAGAAAATATCAATATACAAATGCAGATATAACTGATGTGCTCATGCTAATCAACAGTAAATGACTATATGCTTATTTACTATAGGAATAAACATATATACTATTGTTGTGTCATTGCAATCTCAATACTCCAATATAATATTTCCCATGTCAGTTTGTACATTTTAGCATACAGTTAAGTACGTTTACACAATGAACAATATGCAATCACCACATTGAAGTTAAAGTTAATATATATATATATTTATATTTATATATATATATATATATATATATATATATATATACAATTATATACCTAAGGCATATAAGTATGTACCATTTATTGTTCTATTACTGTGAATCACATGAATCTCTATACCTCTATCTTTGAAAATCAGTAATGCATGCTAGAAATGAATTTCAGTTTAAATCAGTTACTAAATATACTAGTGAACTTTAGTATGAATCAATAACTCAATATACCAGTAATGAACTTAAGGAACGTAATATAGAACGAAAATCAGTTGATAGACTGAAGTTAAAAAATTTTACCATTAGTCAGAGATTTTCATCATGAAATTTCTGAAAGATATTGTTATATACGAAATGAAGAATAGTGATTAAAAGAAGATACAATGATGAAAATTCACTACGAAATATACTATTATATATGAAAACGAAAACTCAAATTTCATCTTACAATTACGATTTTCCTAAAAGTTACGTTGCTTTAGCTTCGTGATGATTTGTTGCGGTTTAGGTTTGTCATGAAGTTTTTCGATGATTTTCTCTTAGATTTTACAGCAGACATGTCGTTTCGAAGGGTTTCGTCGCATCGCCGCTTGAGAGAACTTGGGGCTAGGGTTTTATTTCTTCATGAATTTTTGCAGAAATGCTACGTAAGAGAACTATTCTTCCTTTTGTTAGTAAGAGTATTTTCGTCAATTTACTATTTTTGTTAGGTTTTACTGCTGAGCCACTATAGAATTCGGCTAATTGTATAATTTACTAATTTTTAGGTTATTAACTTCCTTATTTTCCTATGGTGGGGCTAGTTCCCTAGTTGACCATTTGAAATAGGGTTTTTGACATATGTAGCCCTCTTATATAAATAATTAGCAACAATGACTCCTAAATAATTGTAGCTGCAAAAATGACCCAACAACTAATATAGCTCATTAACTGAAACAAAAAATATCAAAACTAACCCTCTGCATAACAAAAGACCTCTCTCATTTCTCTCACATGCGCGATTTGCATCTTTTTTTCTTCCTTCTCTGCCTCACGAAAAAATACTCCCATCTTCCTTGCAAACTTCAATTGCAGTGTCTCAGAACACTCGCTTGCTTTTTCGGGAAAAATCGATCTCCTTTAAGAGAATTCTCACTTTTTCAAATAAATTTTCTCCTCAAACAATTTGTTGTGTACTCTTTCCTTAAGAAATGATACTCTCCCACTTTAATTTTGGTTTGGAAAGTGATTTTTCTTAGCTTAAGGGTTGTAGCTCTTTTATTTCTATGCTGAGATTTCTATATTCACAAATTTATTTCTGTTCAAATTGGGAAGAAGAAAGGATTAGTGGCATTTGATACTTTCCTACTTTAATTTATGCTTATAGCTAGGATAACCCCATTAAAGCTTCATGGGAAAGACACCGGTTTTCCCCAGGTCTTTGTACTACATAGAAACCCAATTATGGGTTCTTTGTCGAGTTAGGTCCTTGACTTTTCTATTTCTGTTGCATTGGGTTATAATCTTTTTAAGATATATCTTCAATTATATTACCATACGTTTTCAATATTGTGAATTAAGTTATTCTTAATTTAATATTTGATGAAATTATATACATATGTACAAATCATGTATACATATATTTTTTACTAAATTAATGTGAGATGATTATTTTTCAATAGCTTAAACTAAAATAATTTTAAATGAATATGTGAAAAGACAAAAATATAGAAAAAATGTTAGTGTGATTGTACACTTGTGACTTTTGTACTAGTTAGACATATATTTATATGATCTTGAATTGGTTGTTTACCATGCTAGAACTAATATTGTTCATAGTATGTTACAACTTGTAAAATTATTTTTAACCACACATTTTTTTATCAAATATCAATATGACAGTATAAAAATTTAATTGTTCCACTAAGTAATATTTTTCAATTTTTAAATATGGATACACGAGACTAACAATGTTGGAATTGATATTCATTAGAGTATGTTGCATTTAAAGAATCCCTAGATCAACAATATGTTTACAACCTGTAAGCATTTATTAACCACACACATATTATGCACAATGTCTAACAATATGCATTTAAGCGCTCCACTAAGTAATAATTTTTTATCTACATATCAATACTGAAATTATTAAACAAAATTATAAGTGAGAATAACTAGTAACTAAATTTTTTGGGAATGAGACATCAAGATGAGGTAAACAAGTGAGACTCCATCTTCGTATTTGAAGGCAGAAAACATATGAAAAAACTAAGTCTATCATAAATAAGTACATATAATTTGTTGTTAATGACAATGTACTTAGTTAACATCACTTGTAAATGAAAGCACTAAACTTACATTACTTGTAAACTCAATATTGTTTACGTGTAAACTCAATAACGTTTACTTGTAAACATGATTATGTTACATTATGTAAACGAAAAGATGTTTACATTACGTGTAAACATAATAATGTTAAATGACCTACAGACATGGTATTTCCATTTTGTAAACATATAATTAGTTATGTTTTAATTTTTACTTTGACTCGTGAAATATATTTTGTACTACTTAGACATACATTTATATGATATTGAGTTTATACAATGCTAGAACTAATATTAATCACAGTATGTTGCATCTGCAAATTGTATATGTTAAAAAAATGTTTACAACTTATAAAATGATTATTCACCATACAAATATGCAGCAAATTACACTGCATCTCCAAACTCAATAAGTTAAAAAGATTTTACGACCCGTAAACATATTTTTTAACCAATAACATTTTTTATTCAAAATTTAAAAAGACACTTTCAGATAGTTCTACTATTTCCAGAACAGTACAGAAATTGTCACTATATCATCTTCTGGTTTTTGGTTCCTCTACTATATGATTTATCTGTTGGGTGTATAGAATATAAATATAAGTAGAGACTAAAATTTAGAAGTTAAATATATAATTTTCAGCAAAGTAACAACATTACAATAGTTTTCGATGCTTACTGCAGAAACTATTAGAATATTTTTCTAACGCACAAAGCTATTGCTATAGCTATGTTACAATTCTCTCATGAAAAATTCAAATTGCTTGTACTATGGAATGCCCTATTTATAGATGTGATTAACCGTATAAGAAGAAACTTCTACTAACTTTCATCTATATAAAAATAATTTACATTAGTTGATTACACCAAGTGTCCAAGAGCTTTCATGCACGAACCGTCTCTTACTTGGGAGATTGACACACAGCCCAATGACGTGGATGTCTCATCACCAAGTATGGAGTTTGCTTGTTTAATTTAGATTCTTCAACTTATTATTTTTTATTAAAATTGGAAAACAAGGTCAATGATACTCTAGAATTTCTTTTCATATGTATAAGATATTCAAATTGAGATATGAAGTCTAAACTTGCTTGGTAAATCTTCCCTGTAGTGATGTTATTATCACTAGTCAACT
Organism: Datisca glomerata; assembly: GCA_003255025.1. Classification (NCBI taxonomy): domain Eukaryota; kingdom Viridiplantae; phylum Streptophyta; class Magnoliopsida; order Cucurbitales; family Datiscaceae; genus Datisca; species Datisca glomerata. The sequence goes on along the minus strand of QANY01006498.1, from coordinate 213,478 downwards.
TTATGTCCATGAATCTCTCATAGTTCCCCAGATCCAAGTCCACCTTGATGGACAGAAAATCAAGTCAAATTTCACACAGTTGTAGGCCGAATTGAACAAAAACCCACCATCTTGGTACTTAAAAGGGTTATCGATAAGATGGAGAAGATGGACAAATTAAGTTTATGCATGTTGTAGAAGATTGACGAATTAGGAAAGTGGTTTTTATTTTTTTCAACAGAAAGTTAGTTAAAAATGACAAAAAAATTAAGCTCAACAAAAATAAAGAATTTCTAAACTTAAAATATGGTCATTTTTATATCGGTTATTGTTATATATTATTTAATAAAGAAGATGATCTACTACATCCTTTAAAAGAAAAGGCCCAGAGCAAGTTCTAAAGTCCAAGCCCACCATTGTGCGGTAAAATGGTAATTTGATGTGGTTGTAATTAGGGTTTTAGGGCTTGCCCCATAGCAGCTCATTGTTTTCTTCCGTCTTCTCGTCTCTCTTAATCAGAACCTCGTTTCTCTTCTCTGCATCTCACCGGCAGCTGAGGGAGCCATGGTTCACGTCAGTTTCTACAGAAACTGTAAGTCTTTTGTCTTTTCGGCTAGTCATTTATGCGTGGCTTCCTGAACATATGAGTGTAATATCTATCTTGTTCCTTTTATCACATATTTATTATGAGATACCAATGTGTAAGCTGCAGATATAGACATGGTTGTTCTATCATCTGATTGCCTGTGCCTATGGTTTTGCTTTGGCATAACTAGTATCATTTTTTTCGAGGGTGTTGCTGTCATAATATTCATTGATCCAAAACTTCTGACTCATATTCTGGGTTTTGGAGTTTATAATTTCACATTTTCACTGCGATTATCTTTTGGGAAATGAATATACGGGGAGAATTAAAATCTTGGATTCTTTGTATCCCAATGGTCTCGTTTGATGATAATACAGAGAAGTTAGTCGGCCTGGCACTGTTGCAAGCGCCACCATTTTCCTCTGGTTTTCACTCTTGGGAACAAAATGGAATTGTTCTAGAAATTCTAATGATGGGACTCCTGGCGGCATGGTCTCCTTTCAGCTGGTTTTGATATTTTCATTTTCATCAGTGCAAGGTGTTGTAATTGTTGTTGATGGGATGTCTCTATCTACTTTTGTTTTTACTTATACTTGACTATGGGTGAATATAGATGGAAAGACTTTCAAGAAGCCTCGTCGTCCATACGAGAAGGAGCGTCTTGATGCTGAGCTGAAGCTTGTTGGAGAATATGGGCTTCGTTGTAAAAGGGAATTGTGGAGGGTTCAGTATGCTTTGAGCCGTATCCGTAACAATGCAAGAATGCTTCTCACACTAGATGAGAAAAATCCTCGCAGGATTTTTGAGGGTGAGGCCCTTCTCAGAAGGATGAACAGATACAGTCTTTTGGATGAGAGCCAAAATAAGCTTGATTATGTGTTGGCATTGACCGTCGAGAACTTCCTTGAGCGTCGTCTACAGACTCTTGTCTTTAAGTCCGGCATGGCCAAGTCCATTCACCATGCTCGTGTGCTCATAAGGCAAAGGCATATTAGGTATAAGCCAATAAGCACTTTATTCATTTATATTAAAATGTGATCTAATTATTATTGCCACTATTTTGTACCTATAAGATTTTGCTTGGTAGTAAAAAATGCTCCTTTTTCTCTTACAGTAACATCTGATAATATGCTCTTAATGTATAGTTATTAGCAGACATTTTCACTTTACCATTTGGTGTGTGCTAGGCTGGTGAATTTTTACAATCGTAGTACTGGAGTAGTCTTCCTCTTTATTGCCTTCTGTCTCTTTTACGGAAGTGTTTTTATGTAGGTAAACACATTTGAAATCTATTCTTTTGGTGACCAATTTCACCGTTATTTAAGAAATTTGAATGCTGGATATATCATGTATTTTTTTTTTCAGTTTCTAGATGAGAGATTATGTAAATGCCTCTAATATAGTTTTCATATTATTTGTCTGATCAAGTGGACATGTATGTGGAATATCCCACAATATGACCTCTCCATGTGGCGAGTTTGAGCTGTGTGTAGTCTCTGTCCCGCCAGTGGACAAGAATTCATAATCTATAGTTGATTATTATGACATTGGAGGTGATAGGGAAAATGGTCTCCATGTTTGTATTTGAGAGCAATATCTAGGGAAAGGATTTGCTTTAACCATGGAGGATTAGTTGGCCTTGTGAAGGGTATTAGTTAAGTCTAATCTTTATGGTCTACACTTATTTCTTGCCTTTTCTTATTTCCTTAATGTCCTTATAGGGTTGGGAGGCAGGTGGTCAACATTCCATCTTTCATGGTGAAAGTTGACTCTCAGAAACATATCGACTTCTCTCTTACAAGTCCATTCGGAGGAGGTCGTCCCGGAAGAGTGAAGCGAAAGAACCAGAAGGCTGCTGCTAAGAAGGCTGCTGGTGGAGATGGAGATGAAGAGGATGAAGAGTAAAAGCATAGAATATCACCTCTTAGCAGCAAACTTGTCTTCTTTTATTTCCGGTCTGTCTCTTGAGTAGTTTCTTTGAGTTTCATTTCCAAACTTTTTCTTTAGCTATCGTTGGTATGCGTTTCTGTACTGTTTTGTTTGGATAAGGAATTAAAGGACCTGTGATCACCATATATTGTTTTCTAATTAGAGAAACTTGTGGAGATGCATCTTTCTTTAGCTGTATCATTTGACGATATCATGGCTAATGAGTCTTTCTTGTTACATTTCTGGGTAACACAAGTTTTGCTAAATCAATTACATTTTCGAACCAATAATTATTGCACTCTGAAAATCTATCCACGGTATTTTTCTGAAAATGCGTAAGGAAAAACTTGAAACTTTTCCGTACACCCTGTAATATTTCGAATCTATCATTCAGTCCCTTCTACACTTTACGGGTCTTCTAACTTTTATCTCAACTACTATCATATGATTGAAGCCGTGACTTTTTAATCTTCTTAATCTTCTTGTTTTCTTTTAATTAATTGTAATTCTCTAATCTCCATGTTTTCAAGTTTCTCTAATAAATTGAATGGTAAAGCACAAAACAAAAACAAAAATCAAATTTTCTAGAATGCAAGGCAGTAAGGCGTTGAGGCAGGGTAGAAGAAGGATAAATGGGTGATTTTGCTTCTTGATGAAATGGATGGTAGAGAAAATATTAAGGTTGGAAATAGAATTTCACTAATATTATTAATTAAAGCATAGATATAAGAAGTAAGAACAATTAAAAATTAAAAAAGATGGCCGACAGGTGGGTCAATGTAAAAATTTTGAAAAATTTGGTCTGTTTAAAAAAAGAAAAAGAAACTAGCATTCATTCACTTGACTACACTCTTAAAATCAAAGTTATGTGAGGTTAATCGGAGATGGGAAGGGCTAGAACAAACCTAGCTTTCAGAGGAGGCCTAAAACTATTAGTCTTCCTGCGTCGGTTATATCGAAAAACACCTAGATGTGGAGTCAGTCGTGAGACTGCCACAACTCATTTTTCAAAGTTACAACAAGGTTTTCACATGTTTAAAAGCTATCTGATTTGAGTACTCTTGATCATTATACTCTCCATAAATAAATGAAAGAAAAAAAAATAATCATTCGTAATGTTGTGTATGATGTAGAATAATTAAAGTTTAAGACTGGTTGAGGGACCTCATTATGCTTCAGTGCTTTTGGTAGGCATTTTTGGTTTTGTAAGAGAAGGACCATTTGCTTTATCCATCATATTCAGGGATTTTTTTTTATAAATTTTTAGTCAGCAATAATTATATATGTTTATGGTTTAGTTTTTTCATCATCGTTAAAACTTCTGTTTCATTTTTCAATCTCTTTACACCTCTCCTGACGTATTTTTATCATATATATATATATATATATATATATATTCTTAACTTTTATTACTAATATATGTGATATGTGATGTGATATGTATTTATGACAGAATATCTTATTTCAAAATTCTGTTGGTACTTATTAAAAAAATTATTTCTAACCATTGCTTATTGAAAATAATAAGAAACATAAAACAATAATTTTATATTAAAGCGAAATAATTATGCAGCCAGAAGAACCCACTTCCAAAGAGTGAGGTCCATTGAGTCAAGAGAGTACCCTTATTTCCAGCTTATGGTCTACTTATTGTCTCTCTAATTGCATTAAACGGTAATGGCCAGCATCACACATTTGTACTTTAAACTGTACAAGGTCCAGTTCAAGGAATTTTTTCACATTAGGTCTTTGTAAATACAAATTAGGACTAAACTAGTACGTTCACCAAAATGGATCGTGTCCCAAAAAGGGAACACAATAATACCAAAACCACATTCTTATTTGTTAAAAAAATCCTATTATTTTAAATTCTATTCCTTTGAATTTAAACATGTCGCCTACATTACTTTAGAGCCAAAGAGTGTCAAAGGGCCTACGAAAAGTACAATTAGAGTGGCTAACTAATGAGGATTAGCCGACCAAGTCTTTCCTCTTTCTGACTTTTGAACATACTTTCAACACTAAGCATCTTCTTCTTCATCATATAATTTAATCACATTTTGCGATTGATTTGTGACATTTTTTTAATGTGATATGTGTTGAATTTGGTGGCTTGACATTTTTTAACGACTGAGATGCATATAATAAGCAAATTGAAAAGTTACAAGTCTTTTGAAAATAAATTGCTCTTCAAGTTTGACAAATAAACTGTTTATTTGTCTAAACATATAATCATCCAAATTGCCATAAACCACTCACTTCTTCTTTCTCCGAATGAGTTTATGAAGACAGCAATTGATGAAATTGAACTAGTACCCATAAAGCACTTAGCTTCTGTAGGTGTGAATAAAATAGTACCTAAAAATGATCTAAAACATGTACTTATCATAAGTTAATACAACTGCTAAATAGTACTTAGTATCCCTGTCATCTTCTACTGTTCATCGCCACTCGCGCCGGTTAATGACAAATAAGGTGCAATCGCTGTCATGCAAGTCAAATTTGCAATTTATTTTAAAGGCTAGTGTTACAAACTCTAAGTAGGACTAGACATGAGTCGAATTCAAGCTCTCATGAGTATAGCAGGCTTAATCTAATCGAGGCCACCCAACTACTTCGTATTTAAAATAGCTTCCACATTATTAGTTAATGCATTGAATTAATAGATTTACACGTAATTTAAAATCGTGTGTATTATCTTTTGCTATAATAATAACATTATATATAGATACACAAGGGTAATTTTGTCAATTGATTATTGGGACTCCCTCACCGAGTTGGTTTGTGAAATCAATGTTATTTGCTTGACGTGCTGTGAAATTGATGCATGTTTATTAATTGAATTTGAATTTAAGATTCAGATTCATATACTGAATCATACATTTATTAATATTTAAATTTAGATTCTTGTGCCCCTTTCATATTAATTAGTATTAATTAAAAGTAATTAAAATTATTTTTTAAATAATATTATTGTAAAAAATATTAAATCAAAAATTGTTTCGGTACGGTTTCATATGAAATTATATATAACAAATAAAAAATAATATTAATTTAACGTTTCGGTTCAGTTTAAAAATCATAAAAATCTGAACCGAAACTTCGATTCGACAATAAAATCAAATCGAACACATATAAAGAACTGACCGAACCAGTCATTTTCAATTCAGTTCGGTCGGTTCGATTTAGTTTTGAACACCCCTAATTACAATTCCTCTCATATGCCAAATTCATGCACCCTCTCGTATGCCAAATACCAAGTGAAACAAAACATACCTAAAGTTTTAGTAGTTTAGTTGGTTAACTTCTTTGGGTAAATCTATTTTCTCATGTTCGATTGAGATACGCATTTGAGTCTCACGGAGTGGAAAAAATATTTTGAAATCTGTTATTTAATTATATTTTAAATAATACTTAATTTAGTTTTATATTTAAAAAATGATATAAGTCATTTAATATAACTGTAAAGAATTTTTTCTGCTAATCAAAGATTAAAGGAAAAACTATTGATAATGATAAACTTATGTGGATATTAATGAGAAGAGTTTAGGAACCAGAGATTGTAAGGGGTAAATGCTATGTATTATCTATGTTTGAGTTGTAATGAATGTCTGATTTATATTTAATATATTGATCTTATATGGACTTCTCAAATAGTATGAGTTGATTAAAATAATAATATAAAATGAGGCACTCATTATGCTTGGGGATTACACCCGTTTGTGGGGATCGCCCTGCTAGGTATGAGCCAATTTCCCTTTCTAGTTTCTCATCTGTCTCGCTTAGCCGCCAATTAGTCACAACTATTTAATGATTTTTTGTGTTTCGAGCCAATCAGTTACAACTACTTGATGGCCTGTCAATCTGTCTCATCCGAGTCATTCAACTTACCCAATCAATCATAACCTTTTGATTGTCATTTCGGATCCCTTTCGTCCAGTCCCGCTCTTATTTTTATCCTTCTCTTTTCGTTCTTGTACAGTTCGGCGAGTGCCTTCCTCGTTCAGATTAGTTCTCTGAGTCTCGACATCCTTTTTTCTGGAGGAGTGAATCCTCTTAGTCTTTTCCCGTTCTTGAAGGCATGCCNGCCCGCCCCCGTCCGTCAGTTCTCGTTAACTAGCCACTTTCTCTTGTTTTGATACTCTTTCTTGTTCTGATACTCTTTCCCATTTTGCAGTGCTGGTCCTATCCTTGAGGTGTTGATAATCTATTTATGGGTGCCTCACGATTTCAATCTTGTAACCTGTTTATATTTTTACGCTTTTCGTGAGCCCTTAGGTAGGTCCCCCTTGTCCACGTGGCAGTGAGCATTTTTTACCAGTCCATTTGCCCCCCATTGCTCTCCGGCGATGCTCTTCGAAGTGCAATGAATGTTCCCAGCATGCGTCCAATTTTAAGAGAGTGGTTATCTTTGGTTCATCTTTACCAATCTAGGATTTTCTTCTTTTTTCTTGCAAAACATTAATTGTTGCGCAAGAAAAGTCATGTATTTTTAAATAATAAAATGTCATACCATCATTGCCTTGTTTCTGAGATTGCTGACACGCTCCTCGAAAATTTCATTTGGTCTTTGTGTCATCTTATCTTATCGTGACACGCGTGCGTGCATGACTATTTTTTGTTCCCCATGCACGTCGTTTCATTCACCATTTTTGCATAGTGCGTATTTTTGGTCCGTTAGCTTTCTTCTTTCCAGTTGCCGTGTTACCATTGGCTTACTTGTTTAGGTAGATCAGCAGTAATCATTTGCCCTTTCCCTTTTCATAAGTAGTATCTTTTCACTTTCAAATTTATTAAACGTTTTGAACTCAATTTAGGCGTTCGTGGCTTATATCACATAGTGGTTTCCCTCACTTTTCCTCTTCACGTTTATTTCCACCTTCTGTAAGTCTATCTTCTTCCCTTATTCGTCTTCCTTGTTTCTTTCCTTCTTGCTTTTCTGTTTCACATTTTTTCCCTGGTAGCAATGGATGAACATCCATTTAAGGTCATTATTCCCATAGTTAGAAATAGGAATGAATTCAACCGTTTCCTTGTCCTTCATTGGGACGGCTTCCTATCAGACGTAGTATGCAATTTCGGGGAAGGAATCCCTAAATCCTTCTCGTGTAATCCCCGATATCAAAATTCTCTAGTCTTGATGTACATAGCCTTAGGTTTAAAACTTCATTTCTCTCATATTTTTCAAGAATTTTTCAGTACCTTCAACCTTGCCCCTTCCCAATATACCCCTAGTACTTACAAGGTTCTTTCACGGATTAAAACCCTCAATATGAGACATAATTTAAATATAGGTGTAGATAAAATCCACACCGTGTATATAGAGAAAAGGTGCAGAATGTCCTATTAATTAGCTCCTAACACGAGTAAGAAGCGAATAGGACTGGTCACTGACCTCCCTAGTGGGGTTAAAGGCTCAGAGGATGGGACTCCTCTTATAGGTGGAAACTGGGGTGGCGACCACCGTTGGGTCATTCCCTGGATCTAGGAAAAGTTTAGTAAGCGGTCGAAGCTCCCTTTTTTTCGCTTATATTTAACTTTGTCATTTCATTGTTGCATTTATCCTTTTTTTCTGTAAATACTAACATGTTTTTGTTTTGTGCTGAAAAAATATGAACAAGAGGTCTTTTACTCTGAAAGAAGTAGCTACGTGACACCGTGCCGCCTACAATTGCCCGTAACGGAGCTGGAGAGATCTTCTTAACCCAAGGAGAGAGATCGAAGTCGCGGTCGCACCCGTTCTGGTTGTTGAGTCTATTGCCCCCTCATCTTCTGCAACAGAAGTCTCTCGGGCCACCCCCGTTGCAATCACTGTTCTCGCTTTTCATCAAATAGTTTGGTCGAGTTCTTCTAAATCTTCAGAATCAGAGCAAGAAGAAGATGGGTTTTTCAAGAAGAATAGAACATGAGGCTCAATGGGAAACTGCATAGAATGAGGCAGAAGAACATGATGCAGTTTTTCGTTTTGCATATGATGAGCTTGAGATGTCGAAGCGTCTTAGGAGTAACTCGTGGGAGATACCTCACGAGAGAAAGCGCCAAAAGAATGGGAATGCCAGCTCGTCAGGTGCTTCTTCAAGGGATGTTACTCCCCCCATCCCTGATCTCCATGCTCTTGTTGCTAATCTCCCTGCCCCCATTGATAAGGTTTCCTATGTTATAGATAGGACTGCCACGCCTCCTCCCTCACCTGCTAAGAAGTCAGTATCCCCTTCCTCTGGTTCCCCACATCTGTCTGAGGAGATAGGTGTCTGGAGGTTGCGGCAATATCCCGCGGCTCCACTGATTCTCGCTTATGTCAGCTTCCAGAAGGACCCCAGTTCTTCAGACATGGTCGCAAAGGGGATCATGTCTGACACAGATGCTCTTGTACTCCACAAGATGCCCATCCATGACAAGGTTATCAGCCTGAGTCATTCTATGATGCAGGTACTTTCATTTTTACCTTTTTACACCCTTATTTTTTATATGTAAATTTCTTTCCAATTTTTTGACTAACACTTTTTGAACAGGCTGTGACTTAAAACAAAGGGCTATGTAAGGATATTCACACTACTGAGGAAAAGATAGCCGGTTGTAGGAGAAAGGTGATGGAGACCGCTAAGGCTTACGACGTCATTGCCTCCGAACGGGATGATCTTAAGAAGGTGGAGGTTGATCTTCAACGGGTTGTTTACCAGTTTGACTTCTGAGCTTGATACGGCTATGGCTAAACAGTCGAAGATTGAGTGGGCTTTTCGAGAGGCAAAGAGGATCGTCGAGATAAGCGGGGTGAACTTGTCCGTTGTTGAGGCAAAGTTAGCTAAGGTTGAGAACGCTTTGGCTAAGTCTCGTGAATGAGAGACTGGACTTGCGGTCAAGTACCAGGCCATGGTCGATGAGTATGAGCAGATGGCTTACACGGCGGGTTACCGCGATGCCAAGACTGATAAACATCCCCGTATGTCGCTGGTCCCACTTCCTAATGATCCCACTGATCCTCAGGCTGAGGTTCCCACTTCCACCGCTGAAGTGGCTGTTGATGTTAATCCCGAGTACGCGAAGACTTAGCATTTTTCCCTTTTTTATTTTCTCGTACTTTTTTTAAATCATTTTGTAATTTTTTACTTTTCAATGAAATGACTTATTTTTTCAATATGCTTTGCACTCCCTTTTGTTTTTAACACTTAATATAAGTTCCTCAATCAATTTTCTCTAGTCTTCTTGACTGGTAAGTGAATTTCCATGAGTAATAAAATACGCTTTCCCTTTTAATAGTTTCCACGGTTAACTTTTCAGACAGTTGAGTAAAAATATCAACTACTTAGTCCTTTAAACACTTGAAACTTTTTTCAAGGAATGCCTGGTCAAGAGTATGTATACCCGTTTTGGCCGTTTATTACAAGTGGGCCCGTTAGAATCGCCTGCTTCCATGTTTTTTCCTCCTTCAGTTATTTTTTCTTTTGAGAGTAGGGCTTAAGGGCTTTTCATGCCCTTTGTTTTTTTCAGGGAGTAAGACTTATGAACTATCCCTCCCAATGACTTTTTCTGTCCTTAGTTTCTTCTGGGAGTAGGACTTATGAATTTCCCCTCCCAATGACTTTTTTATGTCCTTAGTTCCTTTTGGGAGTATGACATATAAATTGTGCCTCCCAAGGAATATTTATGCCATTAGTTCATTGTAGGAGTATGACTTATGAAATGCCCCTTCCAAAGATTTTTTATACCCTTAGTTCATTTTTAGTAGTGATTCAGCTGAAGAGAGAAGATTGACGCCGCTATTTTTATGTGGAAAATTTTTCTAAGGACCAGGTCTCCTGTTTGAAATTTATGTTTTCTCAAATTCTTCTAAAAATAAGATCTCCTTTTCTGATTGTAACGGGTCATTCTGATTATGATTGCTTCCATTCTTCCCATTAGTTCATCAAGATCATTTCTCTTAGGAGTTCTCCATTTCGTGGTCGTTTAGCTCGGATCTGACGGTAGAGCTTCCAATTTCTACGGGAATGACCGCTTCGGCTGCGTATGCAATGCGAACAGGGTTTCTCCCGTTGTCTATCTCATGATCATTCTGTACGCTCATAAGACTGCGGGTAGCTAATTCACATATTTTCCTTTGGTGGATTCTAACCATTTCTTCAGGTTGTCATGTATGGACCGGTTTGATCTTTTTGCTTGCCCGTTCCCCTATGGGTAGTAAGGCGTGGAGAAGCGATCTCCAGATATTCACAAAATTTTTTACTAAGTTTTTGGTGAACTGAAGTTCGTTGTCAAATACCAATATCTGAGGGATCTCATACTTGCACACCAAGTTTTTCCATAGGAACCCTTTTAGTATTTCCTCACAGATTTTGGCAATGGCTTCAGCTTCAATCCATTTAGTAAAATAATCAGTTGCTACCAATAAAAAATGCTTCTGGGTAGGTGCCATGGGGAGTGGCCCAACAATGTTCAGGGCCCACTACATTAACGGCCAATGACTAGCCACAGTTTTGAGTTCTTCGGGTGTCATATCTGCTACGGGTGCGAAACGCTGACACTTGTCGCACCTTTTCGAATATTGTTTGGCATCCTGATGTATTCAGGTCCGGTAGTATCCTTCATTCATGAGTTTATGGGCTAGTGATCTTCCCCCAGTGTGGTTTCCACATATGCCTTCGTGAATTTCCGCTAACATATACCGAGCCTCATTTTCTCGTAGACACTTTAGGTACGGTCCTGCAAACATTTTTAATATATTAACCATTGCATACCTGGCACCCCGTTGTTGCACCTTTTTGGTAAATAGTTTATCTTTAGGAAGCATTTTTTCTTCAAGTAGGCGGATTATATCGTCCTACCAATTGGGTTCCCGTTCAACTTCTACATCAGTCACGTTACTCCACGAGAGCGTGATGCTTGGATTCTTCAAAATTTCTACGGGGACGTTCCTATATAGAGGAAGCGTAATGAAGATCCTAGATTATCAAGGGCATCAATGTACCCGTTCTCAGTTCTTGGATTCTTTTATCGTGCTGAGGAGATCCTTTAGCCATTGTAAATAATTCACCTTCCATTCATCTTTTGCTATGTATCCCCCTGTGACCTGTTTCACGATTAACATGGAATCACATAAAAATTTAACATTAATCAGCTCATATTCTCGTAGCAGGATACTCTCGTGATCAACGCTTCATACTCTGCTTCACTATTTAACACATTGAATTCGAAGAGATGGAGTGTTCTAATATTTCTATGAAGGGAGTTTGTACTACTAGCCCTCCTCTTGCTCCTCTACTGTTTGAAGCACTGTCAACAAAAAGTTTCCAAGTTCCAACTTTTCTCATTTGGGGGGTTTTCTGTTCGACTTCCCCTTCAGTGAAGTCTGCTACGAAATTTGCTAACGCCTGCCCTTTTATCAAAGTTCAGAGCTTGTAACTGATGTCGTACTGGCTTAGCTCAATTAACCATTTTGCTATTCTCCCGCTTGCCTCCGTCGAGTGTAGAAGGCTTTTAATGGGAGAATCGGTTAATACCTTGATGTTGTGGGCTTGGAAATAAGGTCTTAGTTTTCGTGCACAGTTATAATGGCCAATACTAGTGTCTCCATTCATTTATATCTTGTCTCTGCTGCTACAAGACTTTTGCTCACGAAGTATATAAGTTTCTGTTTCCTTTCCTATTCTTTGGTGATTACTACAATAATTGCCCCTATGGAGATGACTACGTATAATAGAAGCTGCTCACCGGAAGTAGGTTTTGAAAGTAAGGGGAGTCGTTAGGTACTCTTTAACTTTGGCGAAGGCTTCTTCGTAGTCTTCATTCCAGCCGCTCGCAGAGTTTTTCCACAACCTCTCGAAGAAAGCTTGCATCTGTCCGTTGATATGGATATGAACCTATTTAGGGAAACAAGTCTTCCCGTTAGCCTTCCGATTTATTTGAGGTTTCGTGGGGACCTCATTTCTATGATTGCCTTCACCTGGTATGGATTTACTTCGATTCCCTGTTGTGTAATTAGGTGTCCAAATAACTTTCCAGCCGCCACTCCAAAAGTGCACTTCTCTGAGCTTAGCTTTATGGAATTTTGCCTTAGTACAGAGAAGGCTTCTATAAGGTCTTGAATGTGGTCTTCCCGCTTCTTACTTTTGACCAGCATGTCATCAACATAGACTTCCATATTCTTTCTGATATGTGTCGCAACATGCGTGCGACGCGGAGTGACGATTAAAAAAATCATTTTTTAGAAGGAAAAAAAAATTTGGACTCGCCACTAATCATTTTAGGGTGTGATTGGTCACCCAATTTTAAGATGAAAATTTTGGTCTACGAAAACTCAAAGTTGGTTCGGGAGTCGTTTGTGTGTGGGGAATGTATTAGCACCCCACAACACCCAATATAAAATGGTTACTAAATTTAATCAAATACTATCCAATTGTTTATTTTAATGCAAATGTTAAAGAAATTCATTTTTGAATGTCCCATTTTGTGCCTTTTGTATCGTAAAAATGAACAAAATAAATTACCTTTAATGGGTAGTTCAAAGACCATTGAAATATTATTTTTTATATTCTTATATCCTTTTAAATCAAAGCATTATTAAAGTTATTCTCGGTATCCCAAGAATAACTCCTCACCTCAGTAGCTTCGAGAAGTTTGGTATCCCGAAAATCTCAAAGTACGTCGTCGGCTTTTGTTTAGTGAAAATTAAATAATGAAAGTAACAAAATTTAAATCTAATTGTTAAAATTATAATCCACACATACATGAACATTAACTCTAATAATAAGGGAATAATGCAAGAATTATATTATAAGCATGACGATATATAAGAATGCTAAATAAATAAACATGCAAAGAAAATAAATATTAATAATTACAATAAAAGGGAAGTAAAAGAATAGAGAGAAAATTATAGGATGTCAAATTATAGAAAACATAAAATGTTGAGATTATATAAAATATGCATAAAAAGTAATACATGCAAGCATAAAGTAAAAAAAAACTATGTAATAAATGAAAAAAAAAGAAAGAGAAAGAAATTAAAAATAATAATAATAATACATGCAGCTCTTACATTATTATTATTATTTTTAATTTGCAGCTCTTGCTGCAACAGAGGAAGACTTCCTCTGTTGCTCACTAATTTTTATGATATAATAATAATAGTAATAATAATATTATTATTAAATAAATAAATGATAAAAAATGAAAGAAAAATGATGAAAAACAATAGATTTTTTTAACATAAATATGTCCATTTTTTTTTTATTTTTGACTACTTAGTCTACTAATATCATTTTTCCTTCCTTCCCTCATTAGTCATTGCTAATCAAATAGCAAAGGGGGTGATTGTGGATGATAATTAGTTTAAGCAAGTGTCACAAAAATGATGAACATAATGTTTTAAAAAGAAAAGACTTGTAGGAACATTGAAAATTTCAAAACTTAGATATTTACATAATCTTGTATAAATGTTTCACTCTCTATTTTATGCATTGTTATGTGTGAGAGATTATCCTATGTGATCTTTGCATCAAATGTACACTTTCAATCTATTAAAAGGTTGATTTACATTGAGTTAATTTTTCCACCCCTCAAAATCTTCATCCTCATCCTCATTAATTGAGTTGATGACAAAGACATCTCATTATCCAACTTGTAAAAAATTATCAATGCATGAAATTAAAGAGTTAAGATTTAAAGTAGGAGCAATGATAAAGAAGTAACAATCAACTTATGTATGAAAAAAAGATACAAAAGATATCAACTACATGAATATGAAAAAGAGAGATGAACAAGATATATTATGAGTAAATGTACAAGACATTTAAACTACCTTAAGAAAAAGAATGGAAGAAGATGAAAATAATAGAAGTGTAGAAGCTCTTCCTCTCTCTAAAATCACCTCTCTTTCTCACTCCAATCCCTCTCTTTCTCACTCTAAAAAATGGCTTCCTTTTTTCACCCTCCAAAGAGACCCCCCTCAAGTGTAGACGTCACCCCTTATTTATAGGCAAAATTAGGGTTTGCCTATTTACTTTTAGTATTTTTTGCTCACTTTTTACTTTTTAGTTCTTGGACCACTTTTCTTATTTTCGTATTGGACTAGTTTTCAAATTATACATATAGTCTTAGACTATTATATGAGCCAAAACACAAAGTATGTATATTTAATGTATTAGACCATATAAAATACGGTATCTACAGTTGCCCCCCTTTGAGCACGCTTCTGATATCAGAAGGTGTAGATAAGTATTTTGATCGGTACAAGAAAATAATATATGAAGTAGGGGAATAGAAACCTCGACTAAATAAGGCTCTATGAAATGGAATGAGAGTGAAATGAACCTGGATAGGCACAGGCTTCGACCTCGCTCAATGCGAGTTCGATTTAGCCAAGATATTTGAAAGGAAACAGACCTGGATAGACACAGGTTTCAACCTCGTCTCAATGCGGATTCGATTTAACCATATTAATTGAAATAGATCAAACACTGACACCGGGCTTCGACCACGACAAAGTCGGGTTCGATTTAACCGAGATATTTGAAAGGAAAACGGACCTGGATAGACATAGGCTTCAACCTCGACTCAATTCGGGTTCAATTTAACCATATTAATTGATGTTGAAGTTTACTTATGCAAGTCTCATATGACAACAAAAGCTAGACCAATGCATGCTTTAAATGTTGGAAAGTCATATGTGAATTTCGAAAGAATTTCATTAAGTGATTTATGCACCTGAATTTGTCAGAACAACTAATGCGGTGCATGTCTATGCATTGTAATTCTTGAACATAAATGTAAAATAGTGATTTTGAATGCATGCATGATTGTGAACATTTATAAAAAAATTATATGATGATTTTTTTAGCCATATCTAACACCCTTTAGAACAATCACTTGGCCTAGAATCATGGACTCGCAATGAAGTATCGAGCATACTTTTAGGAAAATGATACATCCTTATTTATTAGTTTATGACCTAGTATTTAGCTCCATGTCAGTGGTGAATTCTCTGCTTCTCTTCTGTACTTCTAATTGGGTAATCCTACAATTGCGCTTTAGCTTTTGTCATGCGCATATTGACATTTCTCGTGATGACTTTTTAGATTTTACTTTGCACTCAGATCATCTTTCTTAGTTCCAATTTTTTTTCAATTAGTTTTCACCTAACCAAGTTTATGCTTCTGAGTTATTTCAAAAGTAATTAATGACATCTTAGAAATAAAAAGAATAGAAATAATGGAAATAATGAGAAGACGAAGTATATGTATTTGTCAACGAAAACAAAAGCTCTTCATTGATGACGAACAGTGTTTACAAACAAGGATTTGGAAAAATTATGGAATAAGAATTTATCCAGTATTCGAGACAACTCTTTGAAAACATTTTTTCAACTTTGTCTTCCCCATTCTTATAGCGATCAAATGAAATACTTCTTGATTGCATCAGAATTAAATGTATGTGGTAAATCGTCTCCATCCATGTTTATTAGAATGAGAGCTCCACCAGAGAAGGCCTTCTTGACAGCGAAATGTCATTCATAATTTGGGGTCCATTTTTCACGGTGATCCTTTTGATATGAGAGTATCTTTTTTAACACCAAATCTCCTCCTCGGAAGCATCGGGGACGTAATTTTTTGTCGTAAGCTTGAATAATTTTTCTTTGATATAATTGCCCTCTACATAATGCATTCAATCTTTTTTCCACGATGAAATTCAATTGCTCATATTGTGTTTGTACTCATTCGACTTCTTCTAACTTTGCCTCCATTAAGACTCTGAGGGAGGGAATTTCCGCCTCGATTGGAAGGACCGCTTCCATGCCATATACCAGAGAGGATAGCGTTTCCCCAGTTGATGTTCGGACTGATGTGCGGTACCCATGTAGTGCGAACGGGAGCATCTCATGCCAATCCTTATAAACCTCCGTCGTTTTCTCTATTATCTTTTTTATGTTCTTGTTGGCTACTTCTACCGCTCCGTTCATCTTTGGGCGATAAGGAGAAGATTATGATGCTTAATTTTGAATTTCTCACATAACTCTTTCATCATCTTATTGTTTTAATTTGTCCCATTATTTGTGATGATCCTTTCAGGTAGACCATATCGGTAAATTATATCCTATTTAATGAACTTAACAATCGCACTTCTGGTTACACTCGAATAAGAACTTACCTCCACCCATTTGATAAAATAATCTATAGATACCAAAATGAAATGATGCCCGTTAGAGGCTTTGGGTGTGATGGGTCAATGACGCCTATGCCCCACATAAAGAACGGCCAAGGCACGGCCATGACATGTAAAGGGGATGCGGGTACGTGAATTTTATCTGCATAAATTTGACATGTATGACAATCTTCTCAGAAGCTTTGGATGGATATTCCCCGTTCTTTATATACTGCCTGATGTCGTAATACCATAGTCTTGTGTCTGACTCTTCTTCAATGCTCATACAATGAGAAGGAAAATCTCGCTTCTCAATTTTTATGGGCTGAACTTCTTCTTTAAATTCTGCAGCAAACATGGACGCTAGAGTTGCCAGCGTATCTTCGATTCGATTATTCTCTCTGGGTATTTGATCAAATGAGATCACTTCAAAAGTTCAGCTTAACTTAGTGACATGTTTGCTATAAGGTATCAACTTAGAGTCTCTAGCTTCCCATTCTCCGTTTAGTTGTCGTATCACTAATAGCGAATCTCCGTACACTCGAAGCCTCCTTATCTTCATATCACAAGATGCTTGAATTCCCATGGAACATGTCTCATATTCTGCCACATTATTTGTATAGTCAAAGCATAGTTTTGACATGATGGGAAAATTTTTCCCTCAGGTGATATAAGGATTGCCCCAATTCCATGTCCTACATCATTAGATGCACCATCAAATAACATTGTCCACAATTCTGGGTCTACATATTCTTCTTCATTTTTAAATATGACTGAAACACTCTCATCAGGGAAATCAAACTTCATATGCTCATAATCTTGCATTGGTTGGTCTGCTAGATAATCAGCAAGTACGCTTCCTTTTATTGACTTCCTCGTGACATAGACAATATCATATTCTGTGAGTAACATTTACCATTTAGCAATCCGTCTAGAAAGTGATGGCTTTTCAAAGATATACTTGATAGGGTCCATCTTTGAAATTAACCAAGTGGTGTGGTATAACATGTATTGTCTAAGCCGATGAGCAACCCAGGCCAATGCACAACACGTTTTCACCAACATCGAATAATTAGCCTCATAATTTGTGAACATTTTCCTTAAATAGTATATTGCTTGTTCTTTCCTTCCAGAAGCATCATGCTGACCAAGTACGCAATCCATGGATTTTTCTGTTACTGTAAGATACAAAATATTGCAAGTATTGCTTGATCTTTACAAAAGCAATTTGACAATCATCATTCCATCCTTCTGTATCACTTTTGTGAAGAAGTTTAAAGATAGGTTCACAAGTTGCAATTAGCTGTGAGATGAACTGGGCTATGTAATTTAATCTCCCCAAGAAACCTCTAACTTCCTTTTGAGTTTGAGGTGGTGGCATATCAATGATGGTTCGAACCTTATCAGGGTCAAATTTTATTCCTTCCTTGCTCATGAAAAAACCAAGTAGTTTCCTTGAAGACATTGTGAATATACATTTTGTCGGGTTAAGCTTTAACTAGAACTTTCTCAACCGTCCAAATAGTCTTCGCAGAGTGACCATATGATCTTTCCCTTGACGAGATTTAGCAATCATACCATCAACGTACACTTAGATTTCTTTATGCATCATATCATGAAATAATGTTATCATTGCCCGCTAGTAAGCCACCCCTATATTCTTTAGACCAAATGACATAACGTTATAACAAAATGAACCCCACAAAGTTATAAAAGTCATCTTTTCACGGCCTTCAGGAGCCATTTTGATTTGGTTATACCCCAAAAAAAACCATCTATGAAAGAGAATGTTGAATGTCTTGTAGGGTTTGTTATGTACTAAGATATCGATATGGGGTAATGGAAATTTATCCTTGGGGCTTGCCCAATTTAAGTCTCTATAATCGAGGCACACCCTTACTTTCTCATTTTTCTTCAGCACTGAGACTATGTTAGCAACCAATTCAGGGTATTTTGCTACTTTTAGAAAACCCGCATCTACTTGCTTTTAACTTCTTCTTTGATCTGTACCAGCATGTCTGGCAAATGATGAACCACGATATCAGTGTATAGTCATGGCATATCTTGGTAAGACCATGTAAAGATGTCAATATACTCTTTGAGTAAGTCAATTAATTCTCGACGGCTTTGGCTTGTCATAGAAGTGCCGATTTGGACCTCTTTCGTCCCTCCCTCCAATCCCAAATTTATCACATCCATTAACTCTTGATATGGTTGAGTTATTTTTTCATCCTCCTCTACCATTCTTAACATTTCCGGAGATGGTTCAACATTATCTTCGTCACTTTCATCTGACTCTACGCTAAGAATGGGATTGTCAAAGTTATTACTTATGCTCTTGTTTTCAAAATCACCGTTCTCGAACTCTTGAAAATTCTTGAGAAGCACCGGTAGCTTGGTGACGTCCTAATTGTTAAGCTCATGATCTGAATCGTATCGAGAAGCCAAGTTCTCTGTACTTGCACTTGATGATTTTCCCAAGATTGCGGATATTGAAAGCTCGGTGATATCATCTTCATGGTTGTACTGCTCTACTATAACCGGTTCTTAGAATGAAATTCTCTCACTTCTAAAGGATTTAGAAATATGAGGTATGATCGCCATTTCCATATCGAATACCCTATTTTTGAGCCTAGCAATCCTCTTTTCTTTCTTTTGAGCTTCCACTCTCCTTCTATCAGCCTTGGTCAGTCTATATCCAAGCTCAAACCTTTGTTCATTCTTGTCCCACTCGATTAACTTATTTATGCCTTGATGCTTACCCCGAGTCCTTTGCCTGGCTTGTATCCCCCTTTTATCATCAACTTTGCCACCATCTGAGATGCTTTTGATAGGCTTGATGTTGGAGTGAGTTTCTCACTAGCAACAAATATAGTGTTCGCAACCTCAAATGATCGAAATGAGCACTCCAATGCTTCTTCTGCCGCCTAAACATACGGCAAGGTAGCCGGCTTGGATATCAATAAATCTTCTTCCCCATATATATAAATGAGTTTATAATCCATTATAAATTTCAGCTTCTGATATAATGAGGACGGTACTATCCCGGCAGAGTGAATCCATGGTCGACCTAAAGGAAAACCGTATGCCGGATTTATGTCCATCACGTGGAAAACAATATTGAATAGGCATGGCCCGATGTCTCCGACTACTTCTATTTGGGTACCGTCTAATGCTCATACTATCATCATGCTCGGTCGCATATGTGTTGCGTCTACAGAGAGCTTTGCTAGTGTGGATCTTGCCATTACATTAAGAGATGAGATATTATCAATCAATACTTTTGCGACAACATAATCCCCACATTTCACTGATATATGTAGAGCTCTGGTGTGTCTGGTACCATCAGTAGAGATTTCATCATCTGTGAAAGTGATAAAATTTGGTGCGGTAATATTTCCCACAATTTCACTCAACTTCTCCACCGTAATGTCATGACAGGCATATGCTTGATTCAAAACCTTCAATAATGCTTGGCGATGTGGTTCAGAATTCAGAAAGAGTGATAGTAAAGATATGCGAGCGGGTAAGCGATTAAGTTTTTCTATCATCTTATACTCGCTTTGCTTGATGAGCTTAAAAAATTCACATACTTTTTCTTTAGACAGTTCTCTTTCTTTCTCCATACCTCTTATTATATCTGGGTCTATCACTTGGCCGCCATGCATTTCTCCTTGGAATTCATGACCATTGTCGCTTTCTTTGGCCTTCCCTTTCCTTTGCCTTTCAAACTCATTACTTTTATTCGTTTTCAAAACTTCTGACGTGTAGCATCTGTCACTCCTCGTCATCCCACCTACTCCTGAAATATTAGTTATGGGGATATCGAGGTCAGAAGGATTTAACTCTTGAGTTTTATCGTTACCGCTTGTAATGACCTCATATCCGTACGTCCATGGTACTGCTCTTTAATCTTTGTAAGCAAATGCACCCGATATTTGAATGGTGATAGGAATCGGAGCATAAGACGTAGTGGTGTGAGTTGACTTTTCCTCGTAATGTATTGTGAGAGGTTTTGGAATATAGGAAGACATTTCAACATTAACTTCATATGATTCTTTAGTTATCATGAGGACTAAAGAGTCATCTTCCTGGTATTCCCTTTCTCTCCTTTATGACTTATTATAAGTATCTTTGCATCCAACAACTTTTGCACTTCCATTTTAAAATCAACACATTCCTCAATTATATGCCCCGTCACATTCTTTTGAAACAAACAATCAAAGTCATGCATATGCTTCCTATTAACGCCCTCATCCTCTGAGCGTGTTGGGTAGGTGTACCCTGCTCTAGAAAGAAAATAGAAAAGTGTTTCCATTGACGTGCTCTCATCTTCCACGTCCCTTTTTTCATATGAAAAATATTCCTCAATTGCATTTATGGTAGGATTCTCATGATTTGGTAGAGGGTTGGAATTGATATCTGGATTCTCATTAGCCTTTTTGAAATTCAACCATCCAACCTTGATCAGTGCCTGTACTCTACCTTTTAATGCCGTGATATTCTCAGTCAAATGTCCCACTGCCCCAGCATGATAATCACAGCGAGCAGTCGGATCATACCACCTTGGGTATGGTGGTTGTAGAGGTTCATAATGAATTGACACCAATTGATTATTCCGTATCAATAGTGGTAGGAGTTCCGTATACGACATGGGGATTGGATCATATTGAACAAAACATTGATTGTTCCTATTTCCCCTTAGAGGCTGATCAACCTGACCAACATTTTGTTAGTAAGCTGGTGGTCTGAAACCGAGTCTTGGGTTATTTTGAAATGTTGATTGTCGAGAGTGATAATTGTACGAAATTTATGAGGTATTTGCCACATATGATGTCATAGACTTGGGTCCTTCCCCGTACTTTGAAAATCCTGATCTTGGGTTCACAGCTTGTGATGGGTACCTGAAATTGATCATCTGTACATCTCATTCTTTTCACTTCAATGGAGGCCCTTTTTATTGATGATGTATCTGGTGCGATTTCCAAAATTCTTCCATTCTTTATCTCGTACTCAATCCTTTCACCGATCACTATGATGTCAGAGAAGTTGTTTGAAGTGTTTCCAATCATCCTGTCATAGAATTGAGGTCTCAAGGTGTTAATAAACATTCCATCCATCTCCTTTTCTGACAATGGGAGGTGTACCTGAGCAGCTAATTCCCTCCATCTTTGTGCATATTCTTTAAAGCCTTATGTAGGCTTTTTCTCCATCCTTTGTAAGTTCAAGCGATCAGGGGTTATGTCTATATTGTACTTATATTGTCTTAAAAAATCATCTCCTAGATCTTTCCACCTCCGAATATGTTGGTTATCCAATTGGATATACCAACGAGATGCGACCCGCATCAAGCTATCTTGAAAGAAATGAATCAGCAGCTTAACATCATTTGCACAAGCATCCATTTTTCTGCAGTACATAATAATGTGACTTCTGGGGCACGTACTACCATCATATTTTTCAAACTCGGGTAGTTTGAATTTATATGGGATGTTCACATCAGGGACCAAACATAATTGAGTGGCATCAATGGTACCGTATACATCAGATCCTTCAATAACACGTAATCTTTCCTTTAGAAAGTCTAATTTGTCTTTCGATCATGGGTCGTCACTTGGCTGGTAATAGGCTTCTGCATCTTTGGGTCATCAACATCGGTTATGATGATTGGCTCATTAGCGAGTTCGCCTTATGGAGTCAAAGCTTGGCTGTGACCACATGCCATTACGGATGGGTTGTACCCAATTTTCCCTGTTTGCATTGTTTCCTAGACATTTGGAAATGTATGATGCTGGATATTTATTGGTGGTGAAGCATGCTGAAACTAGTCAACCTGATGACGTTGATAGGTTGGAGTGAACCCGAGAGGCTAAAGTAGAGTATCGTTTGGCAGTTGATTTTGTGATGATTGAGCCCCTTGCGGATTTTCAAAACAGGCCTTTCCCTTACTTGCGGCGAGGAGTTCGAGGACTTTAGCCATTTGCTATTTTAGCTCCCTAATCGCTTCCTTCATTTCCTCTCGCGATTGCTCTCTTTCTTGCTCGTCCATGACCCTAACTTGAGCTCGAGTTCAATAGGGATGTCAAAGTTGTCGGGCTATCTTTGGAAAATTTCTTTAAAATAAATAAAAATAAAGCAATGAGATGTAGATTTTTGCTAATAAAAAAATAATGAGAGTAAATTTATGCATGAGAAATGATACTGCGCAAAGTGAAAGTTCTAAAGTAATCAATTTTATTCAATTAGTAGAGCCATCCACTACATTTGAGTATCTAGAAGTCAATTACATTACTTCACAATATGAGTTCATACAAAACGATCAAAATGACCTAAATCCCGGTTGACTTCTTCCAAAAACTTAGACAAGTTCTCCCCATTAGGATGGATGGGCAAAACATTTCTCTTAAAAAATGAAGCTTGTTCCGCCAAATTGCCCGCTCTCACAGCCATGCCTTTAAGCCATTCCACAGCCTTCCCAGATCGTTGTCGAATCGAGTTGTACTCTTGTTATAGCAACTGATAATCGTATCTCAGTATATCAACATTAGCATCATTGTTTCTTGCCAACTTCTCTGCCACGTTCTGATAAGCCCTAACTTGTTGCTCAAGGCTTGCGATGACTTTCAATAATTCTTCAGAATCATTTGTTGACTCAGTCTTCTTAACTTTCTGATTCTCTAAATCAACTTGCAAATTATCAGTGATTCGTCGTAATGCGTTATATTGCTCTTCTAACTCGATGATGTACGCATTTTTCTTATCAACAGTTCCATTCACCTCTTCTAGAATTTCTTGTACCAGTTTATTTTTCCTCTCTAACTTCACGATTTGATCCTCTTGTTAATAGATTATCCCTCGTATGTTCTCATTGTCGAGTGTCAGTTCCTAACTCTAAGTTTTTTCACTCCAGATATGCCCGATCCTCAACCTTATTTCTCAACTCTTTGAGTTATTCTTCAGCTTCGATTATGTATTTCTCAGACAAATTCACCTCGATTGCTAGTCGTCTATTTTCTTCTAAGAGGGCTAGAACTTTTTGACGCTCCTCATATAACTCATCTAACTCCTCCTTTTTAGCAATCTTTTGATGAACTTCTAGTGATTTGGATGATGGTACATCCTCAACTGGTAAGGCAATAACTACTTTGTTTCTATTCTCAAGCCATGCTTCATACTCCTTTGTTCAGTTCATACGATTCTTCTCATTTCGCATCCTTCTTGTTATTTTTCAAGCTCCAATCAGCTGCTGCAGTTTTTGTTCAATTTCTTAAGAATCGTAACTAACTTCAATATCTTTCAATGCATGCGTGGTGGGGACAAACTGTCTCATGTATAATTGACAGAGTGCCATTAGCGGAGCATAACTAGTACAACCCCATGGTCCCGAGAGCGAAACCCATTGAAAATCACCACATCTGTAGATCATTGGTGTTAACGGCATCCAATGGGCTTTCCAAATAACATCTTCATCTTTCAACTTGGATAGGTATGAGAGCCAAAGCCCTTTTATGGGAAACTGCGGATTCCATTTGGCCATTCCGAATTTTGTAATAGGGATCCTCGTTTTCATCCATGAACTTGAGAACTTAACTTGAGGACATTTGAAATCTAGCGGACATCTTAGATGGCTGAGAATCTAAATACACAAAAGATTTGAAGAGCCGATGAACTTTCCTTTTCCAGACACTCGGATGTGATTCAAAGAACGGATAGTCTCAGCGAGAATCGAGATAACAGGGTTAACAGCCTGTTCGACTTGAAGAAACATTTTTATCATCTATATAACCTTGGATCTTTGGAATTAACACGGTGCCATAAATACACAGAGCATAAAGAGTCATGCCCTTTTCCTCCTTCAAGAAATTTTGGGTGAGATCTAGGAGGTAATCCAACGGCACACACTCATTTTCCCATTTAATTTTCAACATTTTCTCAATCTCAAACGCATGGACAGTACCTAAGAGCTTAGACAAAGCTCTCTTCAACGTGAGCTTTTTGTCATAGTTATAAAATTTATCTGCATTTTGCAACGGGACATTCAGTAGTGTTTGATATTCTTCAATTATGGGAGTAAGATAGATTATTCTGAAAGTGAAACATCTATAATGAGGGTCCCATAAATGCATTAAAGCTTTAAGGACGGGAATGTTGACTACAATATACAACAGATAAGCTATGTGACCATATTTTCCGACAAACAAACTTTTCTGCTCTGGTGAAAAATCCTCCCATATCTTCTTCAATCTCTCCAAGTCAATGCGTGAAAACTCTATCTTAGTAATTGATGGTAGAAGAACAACGTCTTCCTTTTCCAGACAATCTCCTTTATATTTCTGCGATTCCTCTAACCATTGGACTACCGTAACTTGATCTTCTATCACACTCAGAGTGGGAGTCATGGTCTCTAAAATATGAATAAATTGAATACTTCTTTACAATCCCTATTACGCATCATGATGAATGTATGCAAAACAGAAAGATGAAGTCGGAAGTGAAACAATGAAGAAAAGACATGTTTGAGTGACACAAGACATAGATACATGCACAAAATTAATCATGATATCATATTTAAGCAGCAATCTAACGTTGGGCATGATGTGGGCTTTAAAAACATAATACATGTGTGGTTGGGCTCTAAAAAACTCTTAATAGGCTCCCAGGTTGTCCCCACTGTTATCCGAATAGAGTAACAGGGGCCCCCAAACGATATCCCGAAAGGATCGACCTGAGTGAGAACTTTCATGAGCCTTCACGGGAACCTCAATTCCACGAAAGAATTCCACTACTCATTCTCGCTAATCCTAAAGGGAAAGCCCAGGTATGGGGCTAGTGTATTTGTGTGAATATTAGGAATTATGCAAACAAACATACATCTAAAAACAAACTTTGTACAACTATAAGCATGAAAAAAGAAAAACAATGAATCAAATAAACAAACAAAGAGCCATACAAGAAAGACGATATGTCACAATGTGCGCGCGACGCAGAGCGGCAATTAAAAAAATCATTTTTTGAAGGAAAAAGAAATTTGGAGTCGCCACCAATCATTTTAGGGTGTGATTGGTCACCCAATTTTAAGATGAAGATTTTGGTCTACAAAAGCTCAAAGTTGGTTCGAAAGTCGTTTGTGTGTGGAGAATGTATTAGCACTTCACAACACCCATTATAAAATGGTTACCAAATTTAATCAAATGCTATCCAATTTTTTATTTTAAGACAAATGTTAAAGAAATTCATTTTTGAATGTCCCATTTGGTGCATTTTGTATCGTAAAAATGAACAAAATAAATTGCCTTTAATGGGTGTTTCAAAGACCATTGAAAGATTACTTTTTGTATTCTTATATCCTTTTAAATCAAAGCATTATTAGAGTTATTTTCGGTATCTCAAGAATAACTACTCACCTCAGTAGTTCGAGAAGTTTGGTATCCCGAAAATCTCAAAGTCCGTTGTCGGCTTTTGTTTAGTGAAAATTAAATAATGGAAGTAACAAAATTTAGATCTAATTGTTAAAATTATAATCCACATATACATGAACATTAACTCTAATAATAAGGAAATAATGCAAGAATCATATTATAAACATGACGATATAAGAATGCTAAATAAATAAACATGTAAAGAAAATAAATGTTAATAATTACAACAAAAGGGAAGTAAAAGAATAGAAATAAAGTTATAGGATGTCAAATTATAGAAAACATAAAATGTTGAGATTATATAAAACATGCGTAAAAAGTAATACATGTAAGGATAAAGTAAAAAAAACTATGTAATAAATGAAAGAAAAAGAAAGAGAAAGAAATTAAAAAATAATAATAATAATATAAGAGCTGTTTTGCAACTCTTGCTGCAACAGAGGAAAGCTGCTCACCATTTTTTTATAATATAATATATTATGATATAATAATAATAGTAATAATAATAATAATAATAATAATATTAAATAAATAAATAAATAGATGATAAAAAAATGAAAAGAAAAATGATGAAAAATAATAGATTTTTTAACATAAATATGTCCATTTTTTTATTTTTGACTACTTAGTTTACTAATTACCATTTTTCCTTCCTTCCCTCATTAGTCATTGCTAATAAAAAATAAATGGGATGATCATGGATGATAATTAATTCCAACAAGTGTCACAAAAATGATGAACATAATTTTTTAAAAATAAAAGACTTGTAGGAACATTGAAAATTTCAAAACTTAGATATTTGCATAATCTTGTATAGATGTTTCACTCTCTATTTTATGCATTGTTATGTGTGAGAGATTATCCTATGTGATCTTTGCATCAAATGTACACTTTCAATCCATTAAAGGGTTGATTCACATTGAGTTATTTTCCCACCCCTCAAAAGCTTTATCCTCATCCTCATTAATTGAGTTGATGACAAAGACATCTCATTATCCAACTTGTAAAGAAATCATCAATGCATGAAATTAAAGAGTTACGGGTTAAAGTAGGAGAAATAATAAAGAAGGAACAATCAACTTATGTATGAAAAAAAGATACAAAAGATATCAACTACATGAATATGAAGAAGAGAGATGAACAAGATATATTATGAGCAAATGTACAAGGCATTTAAGTTAGCTTAAGAAAAAGAATGGAAGAAGATGAAAATAATAGAAGTGTAGAAGCTCATCCTCTCTCTAAAATCACCTCTCTTTCTCACTCCAATCCCTCTCTTACTCACTCTAAAAAAATGGTTTCCTTTTCTCACCCTCCAAATATACCCCATTCAAGTGAAAACCTCACCCTTATTTATAGGCAAAATTAGGGTTTGCATTTTTTACTTTTAGTCTTTTCTGCTCACTTACTTTGTAGTCCTTGGACCACTTTTCTTATTTTAGTATTGGGCTAGTTTTCAAATTATACATATAGTCTTAGACTATTATATGAGCCAAAATACAAAGTATATATATTTAATGTATTAGACTGGATAAAATACGGTATCTACAATATGCTCGTAAAAGACATTGTTCACCAGCCTTTGATAGGTTGCACCTACATTTTTAGACCAAAGAGCATGAATTTGTAGCAATAGACGCTGTACTCAGTAATGAATGAGGTTTTTTATGATAAGGTTTGAACATTTTCACCTGATTGTAATCTGAGTAAGCATCCATGAAGTTGAGAAGTTCGTGCCCTAAAGTGGGGTCTACCATTTGATCTATCCTTGGCCGTGGGTATTCATCTTTGGGGCATGCCTTGTTTAGGTCAGTGAAGTCGACGCAGATCCTCCACTTCCCATTCTTCTTTCGTACCATCATTACGTTAGCTAGCCATTCGAGGGATTTTAATTCTCTAATGAAATTCGCTATCAAGAGCTTCTCAACCTCCTCTTTGATCGTTTGATTCCGTTTAGGAGCAATGCTTCTCTTCCTTTGTTTCACAGTGGGATCGTGTTCAATCTGTGGTAAATGATCTCTTTTGGAATGACGGGCATCTCTTGTGGTGTTGCTGCAAATATATCTTTGTTTCTCTTAGAAATTCTATCAACTTCTTTTTCTCATTTTCCTGAGACGAGCGCCGATGTTGATTATTTTATGGGTCCCTTCTTCCAAACATATGGTCTCTGTTTCCTCTCCTGCCTCGTACCTCAGGTTGTCTTGCCCGTTTTCCCGTGATTGATATAGATCTGCGAGTCTTTTTCCTCCGGCCTTCTTTGTAGCCTTTTTCTTTACAAATTCTAAAGAGGTCACCGAACATATGCGAGCCGCGGCCTGGTCGCCTCTTCTTTTCTTCACTCCCTCTGGTGACGAGTACTTCAACACTTGGTAGAATGTTGATGGTACAACCATGAACTCGATCATATAGTATAGTTAAACGAATCCGCGCGTAAGTTACAGCTCCTTCCGAGTAGTTGATGGCTCCGTTGAAACCGATTAGTAGCTGTGAAGTTCCTTGTATCCTTTGACCTCCCATGAACATTTTCTCCATGGTCGTTTGGTATAGAATGTTTACTGCGCTCCCCGCGTCCACCAAGACCCTCCTCAATAAGTAGTTGCCAACTTGTATTATAATGACGAGGGCATCATTGTTGTGTCTGTCATGTTCCAGATCAGTGTCGTTGAACACTAGTGGCGAATCCCCGTTGTCGTTTAGGAACAAGATATTGCAAAGGGTAAATGCTTTTTGTTATCTATGTTTGAGTCGTACTGAATGTATGATTTTTATTTAATACATTGGTCTTATATAACCTTCACAAATAACATGAGTTGATTAAAATAATAATATAAAAGGAGGCATTCATTATGCCTAGGGATTACACTCCTTCGTGGGGAACACCCTGCTAGGTATGTGCCCCTTTCCCTTTCTCGTTTCTTATATGTCTCGTTCAGCCGCCAATCAGTCACAGTCACTTGGTGATTTATTTTGGTTTCGAGCCAATCAGTCACAACCACTTGATGGCCTGCCAATTTGTCTCATCCGTGTCATTCAACTTATCCAATCAATCACGACCTTTTGACTGTCATTTATGATCCCTTTCGTCTATTCCCACTCGTCTTCTTATCCTTATTTTTCTGTTCTTGCATAGTTTGACGAGTGCCTTTCCCCTTCAGAACAGTTCTCCGAGTCTCAACATCCTTTTCCCGAAGGAGTGGGTCCTCTTAGTCTTTTCTCATTCTTGAAGGCATGGGTCCCCCATCCGTCAATTCTCGTTAACTAGTCATTTTCTCCCATTCTGATACTCTTTCTCGTTCTTGAGGTGCTGGTCCCGTCCTTGAGGTGTTGATAATCTGTTTATGAGTGCTTCACGACTTCAGTCTTGTAACCTTTTTTCACCTTTTTATCGCTTTCTGCGAGCCCTTAGGTATGTCCCTGTTATCCACCTATTGTCCTAATGGGAGTGACAATTTTAGGTTGATAAAATATTAAAAATTAATAAAATCTATTTAAGATAAAAAATTTGTTCTTACTTGTTGATAAAAAAAAGTTTTTATTATATAGTAATAAATCATGTTCTATTTTCTTAATTATTTAATAGTGTAAATTTTATAACATTTTATCTGTTAAAAGATTTTTTTTTGAAACCAATATTTGACAAAGCTGAAATATGAAATATTTTTCTTAAAAAACTGAAATAATAGTTGAAGCAAAATTCATTACGTTTCATAAAAAGAATGAATTTGAATCATATCTTCTGCAAATTTATAATAAAATTTTAATAAAAAAAATGAGAATTCCCTTCTGTAAAAGTTCAAATTCTATATAAATTTTTGGCACGAAAAACCAGACACAAAAATCATAGCTACTACACAGTAACCAGATTCTCTGCTTTACCTGAATCAATGACACAGTAATTTATATATATCAAAAGTTTAAACCCCTTCACTATAAAATACCCATATCTTACTCTTCTTTCGAACTCATTTTCTCCCCTCCTTTGACCTCTGGTCTTAACACATTCCTCTCTCTCTCTCTCTCTCTCTCTCTCTCTCTCTCTCTCTCTCTCTCTCATTCTGTGTCTCTGTTTTCTTCTTCCCTCCGGCAAAAGAAACTGAGGGAGTCTGGGTTTGATCAAACAATACGACATTGACAGTTCTTATAGGCAAAACGAGAGGGAAAAGGGGTACTCTCAAACTTTATCATATTCATTGCCAAAACACTTGACTTCCACAGCTTTACTTAGTCATTTCCTTCTTATTGCCAGTCACCCAATGATTCTCTTTGAGCTTCTTTCCTAAATTTAACATATCCTTCCCATCAGAAGCAGAGAGAAAGAGGGTCTAATACTTAATGGCAGAACAAACAGAGACTAAGACTTCATCTGAGACTGAGAAGAAGAAGAAGAAGGAGCAAAGCCTTCCCTTTTACCAGCTCTTTTCTTTTGCAGACAAGTATGACCGCTTCTTCATGATCCTTGGTAGCTTAGGAGCCATTATTCATGGCTCTTCCATGCCTGTTTTCTTCCTCTTGTTCGGCCAAATGGTTAATGGGTTCGGCAAAAACCAATCCGACTTGAACAAAATGACCGCAGAAGTCGCTAAGGTTTACAACCCACTTAATCAAAGAATTAAAACTTTTCTTATATTTTAGATCAAAGATCTGATTTTTCAGTACTTGTTTATTGCAGTATGCTCTGTATTTTGTGTATCTTGGTCTCATTGTCTGCGTCTCATCATATGCAGGTAACTACACACTAATTTCATCTAAATTTAATGGAAATCGCTTTGATTATCAAATTTTCTTGCGCAGGCTATGTGGCTCGTGTAGCCAGTTCACATTGGACCGGCGGGTCTTAGCCCACCTGTCCATTTCCACCTTTAATAATAGTCTTCCTAATTTAATCATTTTTTCAAATATTCTTATTTGCTATATTACGTCTTAAGAATTGAATTTTTTTTATAATGATATTTGGGTGTGAAATGAAATCCTTGGTGGGTTTAATTCAGAGATTGCGTGCTGGATGTATACTGGTGAAAGGCAAGCGAGCACGCTGAGAAAAAAGTATCTGGAGGCAGTGCTGAGACAAGATGTGGGGTTCTTTGATACTGATGCTAGAACAGGGGATGTTGTTTTCAGTGTCTCAACGGACACTCTCTTGGTCCAAGATGCAATTAGCGAGAAGGTTTCATTTTCCCTAATTTGGATTCCCATCGTCATTTTATACTTTTCCTACTTCCTGTCTTTTTTTTCCTGTTCACCATCCTCTCTCTCTCCTCTCCTTTTCTCTCTCTATCTGTCTAGGATTTATGTACTCGAGTCCGACTGTTAGGGTGGGGATGAGGTGGGGTGGCGCTACATGCAAATTACTCATCTGGGTTGCTGTCGTCCCATTAATGCAGTCCATCATTTTTTGCACTCTAATGGAGCACGTTAGCTAGATTGGATTAACGTGCGCCGAATTACACAATGGGCACTAATAATTCATATTCCTAATTAATACTATTTGGTATGTTGGAAAATACCATTTTTCTTAAGAAAAACAAAATTTCTTAAATGGTCTTCCTCTCTGTTTTCTCCGTGGACATTCTCAGGTGGGAAACTTCATACATTATCTGTCAACTTTCCTGGCTGGGTTGGTGGTTGGTTTTGTGTCAGCATGGAAGCTAGCATTGTTAAGTGTTGCAGTAATTCCAGGTATTGCTTTTGCTGGGGGCTTATACGCTTATACTCTCACAGGCCTCACCTCCAAGAGCCGAGAATCCTACGCCAATGCTGGCATAATTGCTGAGCAGGTGTGCTTCCCACTTCCGAGTTAAAATTACCATATTTCGCTGCCACTGTTTGTTTGCTATGATTTACTTTGTAGAAAGTAAAGTAACCCTCTACTGTCACGCTGTCTTAATTTCATATTATTTTGTGTCTTCTTTTTTAGCATGTAATCAAACAGTTTTCCTAGCATGCCTTTTAAATGTATGGCTTAATGCTTCAACATGTGCAACACTCATAAAAAGTTGCTTACTTTTGCTGTCTCACTTTAAAAAAATAATTCTACGGTAGTCTTAGACAAAACATTACATGAATCTTAAACTAATCTGTGAATGTAAACAATTTTGGTGTTCTGAATTAGAATGTCCCACTAGATGTGTTGTAATACTTTAACTGCTTGTATAGGCTATTGCTCAAGTTCGGACAGTTTATTCATATGTTGGTGAGAGCAAGGCCCTCAATTCGTATTCAGATGCAATACAAACGACATTGAAGCTTGGATACAAGGCAGGGATGGCTAAAGGTTTGGGTTTAGGATGCACCTATGGAATTGCTTGTATGTCATGGGCTCTAGTTTTCTGGTATGCTGGTGTTTTTATTAGGAATGGACAAACTGATGGTGGGAAGGCATTTACTGCTATCTTCTCGGCCATTGTTGGTGGCATGTAAGATTTCATTGTCTCTCTTCTCACGTTGATTTCCATTTCAAATCAATAGGCTTTTATTTATGTGCAGTATTGTTTATTATTACAGGAGCTTGGGTCAGTCATTCTCTAATCTGGGAGCATTTAGTAAAGGTAAAGCAGCTGGATACAAGTTGATGGAGATAATCAAGCAAAAGCCTTCTATAATTCAAGACGCCTCAGATGGAAAGTGCTTGCCCGAGGTTAATGGGAATATAGAATTTAAAAATGTAACCTTTAGCTACCCATCAAGGCCGGACGTGATAATATTCCACGATTTCTCGATTTTATTTCCTGCTGGAAAGACAGTTGCAGTTGTTGGTGGTAGTGGGTCAGGGAAAAGCACGGTCGTGTCTCTTATAGAAAGATTTTATGATCCAAATCAGGGTAATTAGAAGCTTTTCTCTTGGTATTATACTAAGATTTAAGGATGATTGCGCTAATGTCTTTGATATGTCTAGCAGGGCAAATTTTACTGGATAATGTCGACATAAAGACACTGCAATTGAAATGGCTGAGGGATCAAATCGGACTGGTGAATCAGGAGCCTGCGCTATTCGCAACGACGATACTTGAAAACATTCTGTACGGAAAGCCTGATGCCACAATTGCAGAAGTAGATGCAGCTTCTTCTGCAGCTAATGCTCATAGCTTCATTACATTGCTTCCTAATGGGTATAATACTCAGGTTGGAGAGAGAGGAGTACAGCTCTCTGGTGGCCAAAAGCAGAGGATTGCAATTGCTAGAGCTATGTTGAAAGATCCTAAAATCCTCCTCCTCGACGAGGCAACTAGTGCACTTGACGCAGGCTCCGAGAGTATTGTTCAAGAAGCTCTTGACCGTCTTATGGTTGGTAGAACGACAGTAGTCGTTGCACATCGTTTGTCCACCATAAAAAAAGTTGATACTATCGCAGTACTACAACAAGGACAAGTTGTGGAGACTGGGACTCATGAAGAACTGATTGCTAAAGCCGGACCCTACACTTCATTGATCCGATTCCAAGAGATGGTTGGGAACAAAGACTTCTCGAACCCATCTACACATCGTTCACGTTCTTCACGACTAAGCCACTCGCTATCAACAAAATCCCTTAGTCTCCGGTCTGGAAGCTTACGAAACCTCAGCTATTCGTACAGTACTGGTGCTGATGGAAGGATTGAAATGATGTCAAATGCTGAGACGGGTAGGAAAACTCGAGCTCCAAACGGATATTTCTTCCGCCTTCTCAACCTTAATGCTCCTGAATGGCCTTATTCTATTCTGGGTGCCGTAGGATCTGTGCTCTCTGGTTTTATTGGTCCAACCTTTGCTATTGTGATGGGGAATATGATTGAAGTTTTCTACTATCGAAATTCTGCCTCCATGGAAAGAAGAATAAAGGAATACGTATTTATTTACATTGGAGTAGGTGTTTATGCTGTTGTAGCATATCTGATACAGCATTACTTCTTTACTATAATGGGAGAGAATCTCACTACAAGAGTGAGGAGAATGATGCTAGCATGTATGAAATCGATCAACCTCTCTCAAATTAGCATTTTTCGTTTTCCACATTTAGTTTCTTGGTTAATTCAATTATGCATATTCATTTTAATGCTTTGTGTCTCCAGCAATCTTGAGGAATGAAGTTGGATGGTTTGATGAAGAGGAGCATAACTCGAGCCTCGTAGCTGCCCGCTTGGCTACAGATGCAGCCGATGTAAAATCTGCGATTGCAGAGCGAATATCGGTGATTTTGCAGAATATGACTTCTTTACTAACTTCATTCATAGTTGCTTTCATTGTGGAATGGAGGGTCTCTCTTCTTATTCTAGCAACCTTCCCTCTTATAGTCCTGGCCAACTTTGCTCAGGTAAATTCGAAGCCTTCTGCTTTAAAAAGCTCTATGTTCTTTTATATGTTCAAAGCAACGAATTTGGTGATACCAAACAAGCAAGCTCCTTTCTTTTTCTTTTTCTATTTTCCTTTCAAATAATGAGAGAATCTTAAAAAGCTAAAAAAAATGAGGGCATTTCTAGATGGTTGACCATAGGCTAGTGAATGTGAATTGTGAAAGGGTTGTCAGTTTGCCTACAAACTGATTTTTTTTACAGCTCTGGAATCTAAATTCATTGTATTCTAGTATTAAACGACAATGGCAAAAATTCTTACCACATCTGTCCAAGTCCAATTGCTGTAGCTTCTTTTAAGTCTAGGACTCTAGTCCCTTAGCTTTTCTGCAAATTCAACCGCATCCCATAACCAGAAACAGAATTAAAAGAAGAAGGAACTCTTTGAAAATCCTACAATGAATAACATAATCTATTTCTTGGGAAAAAACATAATCTATGATCGGTTAACAATTATGTAATAAAGAATTAAAGATTCGATGGCTATGCTTAAAAGTTGTTTCTATACCTTTTTATATCATGGGTTCTATTCTTTTTCTTTTTTATTGGGTAGGGGAAGTTCTTTTGAGGTTATTTCCCATATCTTTTTGGGGGTAATGTTATTTACAACATCTCTGGCTGATATTAAAACTAGCTTCTTTTTACTATGGTGATTTTGCAATATTTCATGGTGGGTGTCAGGTGGATGACAGTCATGGTCTATAACAGGACAGGGCCCTTATTCATTGTTGTCGTATTTTGATTATATCTGCTTCAAAATCTAATGGGATTTCAGAAATTTGGGTTCATTTTCAAACTGTTGTACTGAATCTCTGACGGTTTGTCTTGTGTGGTAGCACTGTTCTGAAACTGCGCATGCTTCAATACAGTAGCAAAATAGATTGATTGCAATAAAGGACCTAACTTTCTCCAAATTATAAATACAAATCTTTGTCATATGCCTGTCTTTGCAGCCTATAGGCTGGTCCTACATTGTTACTCTTGTTTAATTCTTTGTATTGTTACCTTCTTGCAACTAGAGGAAGAAAATATTACACAAAATGAAGAAAAAACCCTGAGTAATGAAATTAAAACACAGTAAAAGATTTTTTTAGCATATATAGTTGTAAATATGTAATAATGTGAAATTTTGCAGATTAGGCTTAAATTTGATATTGGCATTTGATTTAAACAAACATAATGCAGCAACTTTCTCTAAAAGGATTTGCTGGGGACACAGCAAAGGCACATGCCAAGACAAGCATGATAGCCGGCGAGGGAGTTAGCAATATAAGAACTGTTGCAGCCTTCAATGCCCAAAACAAGATCCTCTCTTTGTTTCGCCAAGAGCTTCGGGTTCCACAGATCCTCAGTCTCCGCCAAAGCCAAACGGCAGGCCTTCTGTTTGGCCTCTCTCAGCTCGCTCTTTATTCCTCCGAAGCTCTTATACTATGGTATGGCGCTCACCTCGTTAGCAAAGGCGTCTCGACCTTCTCAAAAGTCATCAAAGTCTTTGTGGTCCTAGTTGTGACGGCTAATTCAGTTGCTGAAACCGTTACCCTTGCTCCCGAGATTATTAGGGGTGGAGAAGCAGTTGGCTCGGTTTTCTCTATTCTTGATCGTGCCACCAAGATTGATCCGGATGATCTTGAAGCCGAGCCAATCGAATCCGTTCGTGGGGAAATCGAACTAAGACATGTCGATTTTTCTTACCCTTCTCGTCCTAATATCATGGTGTTGAGGGATTTAAATCTTAGAATCCGAGCTGGAAAAAGCCAAGCTCTCGTTGGAGCTAGTGGATCGGGAAAGAGTTCCGTGATTGCGATGATTGAGAGGTTCTATGATCCAATCGCGGGAAAAGTTATGATCGACGGGAAAGATATCAGACGGTTGAATTTGAAGTCAATAAGACAAAAAATCGGTTTGGTACAACAAGAACCTGCGTTATTTGCTACGAGCATTTTCGAAAACATTGCTTACGGGAAAGACGGTGCAACTGAAGCGGAAGTGATGGAAGCAGCTCGTGCAGCTAATGTGCACGGATTCGTTAGCAGTCTACCTAATGGCTACAAAACATCAGTTGGTGAGAGAGGGGTTCAGCTATCTGGTGGGCAAAAGCAACGAATTGCAATTGCAAGGGCTGTACTTAAAAACCCCACAATCCTTCTACTAGATGAGGCAACAAGCGCGCTGGATGCTGAATCCGAGCATGTACTACAAGAAGCACTAGAGAGGCTAATGAGGGGCCGTACTACCGTGCTTGTTGCACATCGGTTGTCTACTATTAGAGGGGTTGATAGTATCGGAGTAGTGCAAGATGGTCGGATTGTGGAAAACGGAAGCCATGGTGAACTAGTAAGCCGAACAGATGGGGCTTATTCGAGATTACTAAAGCTTCAGCTCCATCACAACTGAGATATTATATTGTCCAACCAACTTAATGCATTTGAATTGGAATTTTCAGTTAGTTGTAGATAATCGGAATGTGGAAATTATATATTGAGGACAGTTTCATCTCTAATGAAAAGCAAGTATTGTATTGATATTGTCTATGGTGCATAACCCTTTTTTAACCCTATCAGTGTGATGTTGTGTATGTCTGCAATCACAAAATTCCCAACCCCCAATCTACCTTTAAGTAGGGAAGATATTATGGAATAGCACTTTTTTTTATGAGAGATGAACAAGAAGTGTTTAGAAAACTAGTATTTTTTATTATACGAAGTTGATAAGCAACCAATAACTTTAGTCTCATTACTCTTTAAAATTCAGGTATTGAGCAGAGTATTGGGGCGTTATAACTAGTACATAAGTTTTATATCTAATCGAAGAATAACTTTCCAACATGTTCTCTTAGATTGTAACACAATAATTGAACTCAGTAGCATGTCAAACAGTCTAAATTAAAGTAGAATAAATAAGTCACAACCAAACTCTGATACTAAATTGAAATGTTCAGCCCAATCACTTCTTGTAACTTAAATGTTAAGTAAATAAGTAATGATGCCTTATAACTATTATAAAAGTGGCATATCCAATCGATGTGAGACTACAATCCAATATATGAAAAAAAATAGAAACCTTATTGTTGTGAGTGACATGTCTTATCTCATTCTCTTCAATTTAACAAAAATAACCATAGAAATTGTAGCCTATATCTCACGTTGACCTTTAGTGAAAAAGTGATCATATCAAATTAAACTAGTTTCATGTAAGCTACACACAACCAATCACAGAATGAGATTAATTGAGATTAAGCAAGCAACTACTATTGCTTTTTGGATGTCTTCCAAACGGCTTAGTCCCATTGGAGCGATCAAATAGTAATCAAGATTTTGGGATTCTTATCCAAGTCATCAATACATAAAATGATTAGTCGTTAGAGGTACATTTAATGCAGTAGGACAAAACGAGGCCTTATCATGCTTAGGTCATCCATATTGTGCTTGGATTTATCATCTCATGATTTTTGTCATGCTCCATTGTTTGTCAGAACATGAGAGAATTCTATTAAATTTATGATGTTATTTTCAAGAATAGGCGACACATATTTAGTTTGGGAAAAACATAAAACATAAAAAAATGTTAAAAAAATTAAACGTGAATTCTACCCAAATTTGAGCATCAATAGATTCAACACCTCTTATTTTGAAATTTTATCCCTCCTCCCTTATTTCTTGTTTGATTTCTTTGTGATACTTCATAATATCATAGAATTTTTTGTGTTTATCAAATTGCTTATTTATATTTAGGGTAGAATCAGATCTAGATTCCTGGAAATGGGCCAACAAGAATTCATTAGGTTCCCACTGGATTGATCATTCTTATCTAATGTCTCATTTCTATGGTCACAACCATTATTAACCTTGGTCTTATCAGCCTTTGGGCCTTAGATTCTAAAACTCAAAACGATAAAGTAATTTGCGACTCGTTAATCAATTAATAATTTTTTAGGCCAAGTTCATTGAAGTCTCCATAAAATTTGGAAGGCAAATTTTCTGCCTTTTACCTATTAATTCTTTCCAACAAAAAATGAGAGAAAAACAAATTTTAAAAACGAAGTTACGTAAATAGCCAGATAAGAAATTTTTGCGCCAAACATTTTAAATTTTTTCATGAAATTATTATTGATTTGATATGATTTACTAATTTATTCATATCATTCAAGCTTATTTTCAGTTATTTTTATCAAATTTTAATTGTCTAATCATTTACTTAACTCTCTTTATAAAATTCACAAATCTCGTAATTCTCACGTTCAATTCAAAAAAGGATGCTTAGCTAATTGGCGCATGTACAATTTCATCCACCGTTAATGTGTGCTAATATTGTTCTTTATTAAATCTTTCAAAAGTTTACAACATTAACACCATAATTTTAGGGAAAATTGTCTATACC
The DNA here is from genome assembly GCA_003255025.1 of Datisca glomerata. NCBI lineage: Eukaryota > Viridiplantae > Streptophyta > Magnoliopsida > Cucurbitales > Datiscaceae > Datisca > Datisca glomerata. Next base: position 174,731 of record QANY01006498.1, on the reverse strand, counting down.
AAATTATTTGGAATGCTGAATTTGCTGAATTTGCTGAATTTGCTGAATTTGCTGAATAAGTCACGGCTAACCAAGATTGACAAGAGAAGGCACGCTTAGGATCTCCCCATTTTGACATAATATCAGAGTCGGTGGGATTAATTATTGTTAGCTCTTGACCAAAAAGCCTTCTACTACATAGTTTCTTCTTCTTAATTTTCCCTTTATAATTAATTGCCCACTAAAACTTTGAATATACATTTATATATATACTAATTGCATTAAAAATAATGGGTTAAAAAACAGTTTAATCCCTTATTTAAGTAGGTGGGTCACAAAGAAAATCAATCTTTTTTTAAAATGTATCATAATTAAGGGATAAATTAGAGAATTCTCTAGAATTGAGATAAATGAAAATTGAATTTTTTTTTTGTGTGTGGAAGATAAAGTCCTTTTTTCCATAAGTCAAAAGCTGAGGCACCAGGCTTTTTATGAGTGTGTGTTATCATAGACTAGTAGCACTGAGTCTGGAGCCATGTTCATGATCTTCTTCCTATCAATCTATGTGACCCACGAGTGTCATAATCTTTGGCAAAAATTGAGGGAAAAAATTAAATTTATTTCAATTTAAAGTTTTCGAAAATATAAAATTCAATTTACTTTAAGGAATTTATTTAATTATTAATTTATATTTCTTTAAAGAACTTCAAATTTTATTTCATAATATAAAAATCATACGTTCGATTATCATTATTTTGACTGAGGTAAAACAACTAGAAAAGTAGCTCGTTGATAAATGTAGTCAATAAAAATCAGTACCATTAATTTCATCAAAGAGAAAAATAGGTATTAATATTATAGGATTTGGATCCCCAATAGAAGAGGTCTATCACATCTTACTCGTATGCCTGAAAATGAACGATCAAATCATCTCACCACATGTATTAATGTGACAAGATAATTTTTTTTTATATTTTATCATTTTCTTATTTTAAATCTTACCATCCATTCTTAAAATGGACAATCCATATTTCAAATAACAGGAGATGGATTCAAATCCATTAATATATATTTTATTAAAAATTATGAAGTTCAAAGTAGATGCATATGCATGGACATTATTAATTATTTGTCGGAGATTCAAAAGCACTTATAAACATCGTATTTTTAATATAAAAAATCATTAAATGTGATAAATATCTTATTTGTGGATATTAAAAAAGCAAACTTCAAATTTGGGTTTTTTAAATATTAAAAATAAAAGCACTTGTAAGTTGTGACAGTGTATATTTTTGAATTAAAAAACTAAGAAATCAATATAGGGATTGATTTGTCGGAGACTCATCATCTTTTACCATTAGGAAAAATGATTTAGAGTTATTATGAGTGATCAAATTTTAAGTGGTTAACTGACGTGATAATAAAATTTATAAATTAATTTATTAAATTAATTTATCAAATGATCTTAATAAATTATCAAACATTAATTTATAAATTATTATCATATCAATTAATCACTTAAAATTTAATCACTCTAAAATTATTCTCAGATTAAGTTTAACAAACTAGTTTTATATGATTAAAACAAGAAACCTAAGTTCGAACATTGGTTGCTTCAATGTAAAGGTAGTAATTAGCAAAATGCGCATGTTTTGCTTAAGAGAGAACCTCAAAAAATACAAAAGCTAATGAGAAAAGGTTTTTGTTCCTTTAATCAATTATTATGAGGGATCTAAGCAAAATCTAACTGCCAAAATATATTTTAGAAAGAATAATTACTATAATTAGCCTTTGTTATGGGGTATTTTTTTTAGTCAAAGCATATAAATTTTATGGAGATTCATGCACTCATAATATGAGTGTGTGAACGTAACTTATCACTTTGCTAGTTTGATATGAAAGATTTTATCAAAGTAACAAAAATTTCATTGATTTATTTCTTTCATAATTAACGTGTAAATCACGTTAATTATGATATTGATTAGTACCATGTAAGGAGAGAGACGACAATTAGATATATAATTTCTGTTTTTTATTTCCCCATCTCCTAGGCTCGATCTCTAGTTTTTATTTTTTGTATTGCATAATCATCGGAACTTTGAGTTTAATTGAGTTTAAGAAGCTGCTAATTCACATTATCACAATCTCTAACACGACCAATATAAAAATTTGATTTTGAAACTAAGATTTGTGCTCTTTCAAATTATGTGACCACTTTTATATTACCTAAATCCATGAAAAAATTAATTTTGTTTTATATGTAATTGGACCATAGAAAAAAAAAGAGCGAGAAAAATAGAGTGAAGAGGAGACATAAATATAATAAATTTTTAGATCATACTTGCTCATATACCATAGAAGAATCCTAGGTTGAAACTGTTCTAAAATCATCTATTATATATAATATGATAACTATTTTTGTTTTGTTTTTATGCATAAACTAATAATTTTTATAACAAAAGGGGAGAGGTGTGATCATATATATGGGTTGACATAGTATTTGAGCCTCGTACTCACAATTATTTGGGATTATTTCACATTAGTTGCAGAAGCGACTTGATGGCTTTATATGTGTGAGGGAAATACTCATCTCTTAAGCTAATTTTTAAAATTGAAAATGCTCATTAGCGCCGAACACTGGTGTCAGAGTCAGATTCAGGTTAACCAACAAGTCTCCAACAGAATCCGAGTGAAGTGAGTCGTCGTTGATGAATCTATGTGAAGCGAATCGACGATTATTTGACTCATGATCGAATGTTTGGTGAATTCGGTGAAACGAGCCCACAGTTATCTGATCATAGCACGATGTGTGTTGATTCCAAGTAAAGTGAGTCGATAATTATTCGTCTCAGGACCTGATGTGTGATGGAGGAGATTGTTGGAGTATTTCACATCAGCTGTGAAAAAGATTTATAGTTAGTTTATAAATAGGAGGGAAAACTTCACTTCTCAAATTATTTTTTAGGGTTGGTAATACTTAACCGCAGCTAACAAGTTCGTAATATCTTTGATTGATGTAGAATTTAATAATAGATTTGATAAAAACAAAGAAAAGCACCTTGCTCACCGTCATTAGTCATGGGCCCTAACGAAATAATAAAACTAGAAAAACTGTCAAACTTAGGTATAGTGCATAATGTATAATCATATGAAAACTAAAGTGATGGAGAAAAACATCAAATATACCCACAATCATTTTCATACGTTAAAAATATTGTTCTTTTTATTATTATTATTATTAATCAAGTGAGTACCCACAATTTTAAAACACAGTTTAACTACTTGCTGGTGGTTGGAAAAAATATTGAATTCTCTGTTTAAGTCACACGCCAACAACTACACACGCAGAGAATAGATAAATATGTATATATATATATATATATATAGAGGTATATATTTTGTGATCAAAGGGGTCCCCTAGATATATAGATGCATGGTGTCCAATTTTTCTAGTCGCACGTGACGGTGCTAGAAAAAAGTAAGGAAATTTCACATCCATGCCTGTTTTAGTAATGTGTTCTTCTTTATTATGTGTACTAAAACCTATGTATGCCACGTGTCATGTCGTGTGCTTTAGGGAAATGACATGTGACCTTAGCCTTTGACAATCTAAGGATTTCTATGTTAATAATGTCCTAAATCAAGGTCCTAATTAATGTAATATCTTATTTTTCTCATCGAAAAGTTAGTTTTAAGTGACAATTTAGATCTCTTGAATTGTTATTGAATGAAGTAATGAGTTCATATTAATACGAAAGTTCTCATTTTTTCCTACTTGTAGTATATATATTTTAGAAGAATCGATTTTTAAATGTAGATGACGATGGAAGAGGGACATCTCCTCGTGACAATGAATTGAATAATGTTGTTAAAGTTTGCATGTGAAATATTTTGTTTGATTTTATATTGGATAAACAATAGTTCTTGTAAGCTAGTTTTATTGTAAGGTAGCAAAGGAAATTATAATATGCAAATTGAAGATCCTTTTGTCAAATAAAGCCTTTTCTTTTCATGAATGGACCACTTATGACATGCCACGTCAAGACACGCATCGGTCTAAGTGGTGTTTGACTTAAAACCCTAATATATAGGAGATTGAATCTAATGGCTACGAGGGTAAATTCTAGTTGAGAACTTGAATCATTTATAGTGATCATGGATTTTCGTGATTGATTTCATCAATGGCCATAATTTTTGTTGGGGTCCTGGTATGGTACCATAACAAAACCGAGCTAACTAAGATCTTAGGTAAAAGAAATTCGTGATAGCGTGGCAGATTGTGATTCGGTAAAGAGAAAATGGGAGAGTCATGTAGGATGGAGAGGATAATTATCCTAGTAATCACATGGTATTGCGCATTGAGACATGTACAACAAGGTCCACTTTGATAGCTCAAAAACAAACATATTTCTTCAATCCCACTTGAGATCAAACCCCAAGTTGGGAACACAATAGACCACTTCACTACATTTAAGTCTTTTGCTCTCTCTCTCTCTCTCTCTCTCTCTCTCTCTCTCTCTCTCTCTCTCTCTCTCTCTCCCTCCCTCTCTCTCCCCCTCTCCCTCTCCCTCTCACAAAAACACCAAGCCTAGTCCACTGCTTTCTCCAATGCAGTTGTCTTCTTCACATCCAACATCACTGTCTATGTTTTATTTTACTCTCTCTCTCTATCTCTCTCTCCTAATTTCCTTTGTGGTCCTTCCTCTTTATAACTCTCTTATCACTTTCTCCATTCCTTCATAGCTTACCTATAGCTAATATCTTAAAAAGCTCCTCCATTTCATTTTCTCCTACTCATAGCTTTCTTCTTCTTTTCTCTTCTCTCCTAATTTCTCTCTTCAACCAGTGTCCTTTCCAAGCACACATACCTTTTTCTCTAACTCGCACATATAAATTGTCGTCCATTTAAGTGGTTGGGTGGTTATATAGTCTGAAAATATAGACATAAAGAAGAGAAATTTAAGGGAGAATATGTCTAGCAGAAGGTCGAGGCAGTCATCCACGACTAATTCTAGAATCTCAGATGACCAGATCATTGAACTCGTGTCTAAGTTACGGCGTCTCGTTCCTGAGATTCGCGATAGGCGTTCTGACAAGGTATATATATATTTATCACACATTCCATTTTATCTAAGATACTCTTTCTTAAAATACTTTTCCACTCTCTCATAACTTACACTTGCATAAGTAATTATCATGCAGCAAATTCTCTTAGCTAGTCATCACAACAAAGTGCAAGAATGTATATACAAAGGCAATGTACAAGTACTAAAATGTTAGCATCGTGCATTTAAACTAATTAACGTTATGCGTGTTTGAAAATATGTCATAAACACAATGAGCAATCCCTCTTTTGGTAGTCTCAATAATAAATATCCCACTTTTTTATTTAGATTTGGAAAATGCACGCATCATATATACATACATATATATATATATATATTATACACCATTTTCTTGCATTCAATATTTATATTTACCATTGTCTCAAAAGTATACAAAAATAAATTAAAAAGTAGACATTTTGAGTGTGAGGTTTGACCCAGAAATTAAGGATTACGATACCAGATAATAAGCACAAGATAATATTGAACATTCATAGAAACTAATTAGTTTCACGTTGACTTTGAATGAAAATGGTTAATTGCCAGTGGAAAACTCATTGTACTGTCTAAAATTAACTTAAAGAAATTAACTAGTGCCTAAAGTGAGATATATAGCCATAGCATGCCTACCCCTTTTTAATTAATTTAATTTGTTAAATAATAAATGTAGAGAAAATGACGTATAGTATTTTTAATTTGATTGAAAATTGACTTTCCATGTGCAGGTATCAGCATCGAAAGTCCTACAAGAGACCTGCAATTACATAAGAAACTTACATAGGGAAGTTGATGACTTAAGTGAGAGATTGTCCCAACTCTTATCTACTATTGATGCTGATAGTGCAGAGGCTGGAATAATTAGGAGTTTAATTACGCAATAAAGAGAAGTTAATTATGTTATGTTAATAATTTAGCTTTATAAATATAAATGGTTGCACTCCCTTCTAGGTTTTGGTCAATATATAGATCAAACAAAGGGACAAAGGGGTGTATTTACTATTAATATTAAGTTGATCTCTTCTGCGTTTTTGATGTAATTAAGGAGTATAATAAGAGGAGTTGCACTAGCAATTCCTCTTTCTAGCTTATATTCAATTAGAATATCTCATATGTGCACTCTTTTTAGCTTTTTGTTTGCAAGAAATTTGGTGAGAGAGAGAGAGAGTCAACTAATGTTATATTTTTTATAATATATGCTTTCAATTGTTCTTATGTATCGCTCATAACGTCGCTAAATCTATGGGCAATTATTCTAATATCCTCCTTAAGACCCTAAATTTCATACTTCATAAAATAATAAACAATTTAAGTACTAATAATTTTTCCTTAAAAGTTCCAAGTACTAATTGTATTTATTCTTAACTTTTTCTAGCATGCCATGAACCAATTATAATCAGAGCAAAAAGTGCTACGTCCTTAATTGCATGGTGCTCATGATAACTATATATATAGCTTCTTCAAAATTAAATACCCAACCCACACTTAAGAGTTGCATGCAATCTAAAATCTCTTGCATGGAAAATAGAAATAGTTAATATATACATATCTTGCTTTCAACATTCTGATATCCTCCAATTTGTTCAATGAGATATTGCTTTGTACATTAAAAATCTTGTTGATCATTTTAACCATAAGCTTTTCTAAGAATTAATTCATGTTAACATCAGTAGTTGCAGATTGTCCTTAGTTTACAGTTGAGATTGACAAGCAGTATGAACTCTTTCACTTAATCCTTACAAATCACATATTGTGAGTGTCAGCGCTCTCTCTCTATTTATATTGTAACAATGACAAGAACAAATAAGTTAGCTACTATAGTTAGGGAAATTAAAGGGTTATCCTCTCTATCAAACATGATACAAAGAGAGTAGAGAAAAACGTCTTTCCTTACTAGTGAGGAGAGTGGCCCTCCAGCTTCTCACCAATTAGGAGGTAAACAAATTCAATAAGACATTCTCATTATTCTAAAAATCATAAACGAGATCAAAATTAACATGTATTCACTATCTATTAGTTATAAGGAATGTCACATTATTTATTCAATTAAGTCAACTGGCAATTCAATTAGGTGATATTTATGAAGTAGTGGATGAAAATATAGTTGATTAGTTTTTCTTCTAAAAAGAGATAGGATGAGACAGAAAAAGAAAAAGAAAAAAATGAAAGAGAAATTTTTGTAAGGGCGACCCTTTGTATCGAAGAAAGACTTTCCTGGAAGTTGCATGCACGGCCACTTTTTGATAACTGAAAAAAAAAACTGAATTGAAGAGATTTTGAGATCAAGAAACTTTTTAACAAAATCTTGTACCATCAAACTAAATATATAAAAATGACTCTGTCGGTCGTGAAAAGACATAATAATTCAAACATTTGTTATAGTCAAAAATCTTTTTTTTTTTACAAGTAAAAATGATAAATAAGTAAATATAAATTACACCATGTCCTTTCACTTTTATTTATTGATGGACAATATAGATACTGACGATTGATTAAACTCTATCATCTATGCTAAAGACATGGTGAGTTTACTGATTCTTTATCTAGAACCTCTTTAAAATTTGTAGCTTTTTAATCAAAAAAAAAAAAACCTTCGGCACCACTTGAAATTTGGTAGGTTCACTCTTGAAATTTGTTCATAAAGTAAGGTAGAATAATTATTTATTTATAATAATTATTTATAAGACATTAATATTATTGAATTTTTATGAATAAATTGAAAATTTTATTTAAATTAAAGTGTGTTTATAATAAGTCGCTGGAACTTTTATCAACGAATGAAGAGTGATGACAGAAGCGTATCTAGACGATCTCTTCTGAGAAAGTTCAGAACGATATTCGCAGTTTTAGAATCGACTGAGCAATCGAATCCGATTACGACTGTTAAGTTGATCCAATAGATGTCAGTCTTGAGGCATGAGAGTGGAGACTCATACGGTTAACCTAGAAATGTTATGAACATGTTGAATAGACTGACAACAAATTAGTTTAGAGCTCAAAATAATTTATCAATCTCTAAATCTAATTGTTACACTTTAAAAGTATTTTCATAATTACCTTAATCCTGAGGTGAATTAGCTTAACTTAGTTAGTTGTAATCTTTGATATGTCAAATGAGTGAGTTCGAATTGACGAGCAATATCTCAGCTGTTAGGATTGTAATTCAATTAAATTGGAGTTACCTGATTCACATATATGAAAATTCGTGATTCGATAGTGAAAGCAACAATATCACCTTATGTTTTATTGTTAGGTGTGTGAATAAATTAATCTGACCAAGTATTCAATGAATTGAGTCATCGATTAAGACTTGTGAATTATACGAGACAATTCACTATTATGTCTTTTTTATTCACGATCAATAAAAGAGTTAAGTAAATAATAACAAGAGAGATAAAACGGTAATTTTATATTTCACTCTTGTTACTGATATTCAAGATAGGTATTAGGTTAAAATATTATATGGACCGTGAAAATAAAATGGTTTATTTACACCAACAGAAAACGTAGCGCGCATGAATCGAGAGTTGATTCAGTATCGAATCTATATTGGAGTCGTACGATATCAAGAGTAAATAGGTTGGGAATTTATGAAGATAAATTCACCGGGTATTTTAATTCTTAGTTTTGTTCAGGTGCGTCCATTCGATCTCAGAAATAACTCATGGGAACATGAATAGAGAAATGAAGTAAATTGGATCAAAATATGTTTTGGTGCCAATGCATATTTCCTACACTTATATGTGATGGGTGATATCACTTAATTAGTTAAGTGTGATTATATGTATTGAAATTAGTTAGTATTAGTTTCTAATTATTAGATAATTAGTAAATAAAAAATTAATCAATTAATTAATTGATAATGATCGATTAATTTATCAATTAGATTGATGAACCTAAAAACATTCAAAGCTAGGCTGGTAGCCAATGGCTACACCCAAAAAGAATGTATAGACTATGATGATACCTTCTCGCCGATGTCCATGCTTAAATCCATCCGAATCATTTTGTCTATTGTTGCTGTCCAAGATTATGAAATCTGGCAAATGAATGTCCAGACTACTTTTCTGAATGGCAATCTTGATGAGCGCATTTATATGGCTCAACCAGACGGGTTCATGGAGAAAGGCCAAGAGTGCAAAGTTTGCGAACTGTAGAAGTCAATTTATGGACTTAAGCAAGTATCGCGATTGTGAAATATTAGATTCGACGAAACTGTTAAAAACTATGATTTTGAACAGTTAGTGGACGAGCCCTGTATGTATAATAAGTTGATACATGAAGGGAAGGTGGTTTTTCTAGTCTTGTACGTAGATGATATTCTACTCATTGGGAATGATGTAAGAAAATTATCTGATGTCAATATTTGGCTTGTAGAGTAATTTAATATGAAGGATCTTGGAGAAACTGCATTTGTCTTAGGATTTAGATCTTTCGAGATAGGAAGAACAAAAAATTGACATTGTCTCAAGTATTGGATCACTTTAGTATGCAAAACTCCAAGAAATGATTTCTTCCTTTTAGACATGAAGTTAGCCTCTCCAAGTAGCAATCTCCCAAGACTCCTCAAGAAGAGGAAAATATGAAAAAGATTCCCTATGATTCAACCATAGGAAGTCTCATGTATGCGATGCTTTGCACTAGGCCAAACATTTGCTATACCGCGAGCATGGTGAGTCATTTCCAATCTAATCCTGGAATCGAGCATTGTAATGTCGTCAAGCATAATCTTTAGTATATGAGGAGAACAAAGAACTACATGCCTGCGTATTCAGGTACTAACTTGAATATGATAGAAGGTCCACTTCAGGTTCAGTGTTCATCATGAACGGTGGAACTGTTGTAGGAGAAGTATCAAGCAATCTTGCAATGCTAATTCTACCATGAAAGCTGAATATGTGGCAGCTTGTGCAGCTGTAAAGGAGGTTGTATGACTAAGGAAGTTCTTGAAGACTCTGGAAGTTGTTCCAGACGCTGACAAGCCCATGATACTTCTTTTGTGATAACAGTGGGGTTGTAGCGAATTCTAAGGAACCTATAAGCCATACGAGATCCAAACACATAGAACATAAATATCACATGATTAGATAAATTGTTCAGCGTGGAGACGTTGTGTTTACGCATATTTCGACAGTCAACAACCCGACAAATCCATTCATAAAGACTTTAAGCAGTAAAATTTTTTATGGTCATCAGGTGGGTTTGAGGATAAAATATTGTACACGTCTACTTTAGTCTAAGTGGGAGATTGTTGGAATATGTTCATAAAGTAGCGTGTAATAATTATTTATTTGTAATAGTTATTTCTCAGACATTAGTATTATTGAATTCTTATGAATAAATTGAAAGTTTTATTTTAAATTAAAGTGTGTTTATAAATTACTCAAGTTTTGGAACTTTCATCAACGAACGAAGAGTAAAGATAGAGGCGTCTCCAGACGAACTCTTTTGAGAAAATTCAGAATGATATTCGTAATCTTAGGATCGACTGGGTAATCAAATCCAACTACGACTGTTAGGTTGAACCAATGGATGCCATTCTTGGAGCATGAGAGTGGAGACTTAAATGATTAACCTAGACATGTTATACACATTGAATATACTAGCAACAAATTAGTTTAATACCCAAAACCGTTTACCAAGTTTTAAATCTAATTGTTGTACCTTAAGGGTATTTTCTTAATTACCTTAATCCTGAGGTGAATACGTAACTTGACTTAATTAGTTGTAATATTTGATATGTCAAATGAGTGAGTTCGAATTGGCAGACAATACATCGGCTGTTGGAATTTTAATTCAATTAAGGTTGAGTTACGTGATTCACATATGTAAAAATTTATGATTCCATTGCGAAAGCAACAATATCACCTTATGATTTTTTGATGGGTGTCTGAATAAATTAACCTGACCACATATTCAATGAATTGAGTCATTGATTAAGACTGTTGAATTGTACGAGACAATTCACTATTATGTATTTCTTATTCAGAGTCAATAAAAGAGTTGATGAAATAATAACAAGATGGGTAAAACGGTAATTTTATATTCCGCTCTTATTACTGATATTCACGATGAGTATTATGTTAAAATATTCTATGAACCGTGAAAATAAAATGGTTTATTTACACCAACAAAAAATGTAGCGTACGTGAATCGAAAGTTGATTCAGCATCGAACTTATAGTGGAGTCCTACGATGTCAGGATAAATAGATCGAGAATTTATGAAGATAAATTCGCCGAATATTTGAATCCTTTACTTTGTTCATGTGGCTCAATTCGGTCTCAGAAATAGCTCATGAAAATAGGAATAGAGAAACGAAGTAAATTGGATCAAAATGTGTTTTGGTGCCAATACATATTTTCTACAGCTATATATGATGGGTGATGTCATTTAATCAGTTAAGTGTGATTATATATATTGAAATTAATTAATTTATTATTTTCTAATGATCGGATAATTAGTATGTAAAAAATTAATTAATTAATTATTTGATAATGATCGATTAATTTATCAATTGGATTGATCAATCTCGATACAATTTAAACTCTAGGGAATATTGTAATTTTCAATAATTATGAATATATGAGGTAAATATTAAAAATTACATTTTATTATTATCTAATAGTAATGTGATTGCAGATAGATTTTGCATAATATATAGTTGCTTGTTAACAAAACAAAAGGAGAAAAAAGTTTAACTCTCCCTCTCTGTTGCCGTCGAAAATTAAATTGAAGGAGAAAACTTTTTATTTTTCTACTTCAATCGGTTTTGAGAGCTCACACTCAAATTCCTATACAAAATTCTCGTGAAATATATTTATGAAATTAACGGGTGGTTGTTGGTGGATGAAATTCACAAATCGTTCTTGCAGTTTAAGTGCGTGATTCAGATTCTGAAACTTGAAGAACACGAAAAACGCTCAAAAGAATTCCGCTAGTTCAGAAATTCTCCGATACAAAGTATAGGTGAAATTTTTTTCTAACATTATTTTCTCGTTTAATGTCGTATATGCATAATCACACGTTGTTTGGTTTTAAGTTATTTAATTTGATTAAATAAGTTAATTGTAATGTTTTTGATATTCCACCTACGAATTGTTCGTGGTTCAAATTTATTTTTAATTAATTTTGAAAGTAACCGGTCCCAACACCATCAACTTCAAAAATAGACATTTTTGTCTTTCAACTTTAATTAGAGGTTACTTTCAAAATTATCCCTCTATGTACTAAAGTGTTAACTTTCAAAATTAAGAGACTAATGCGTTCATGCGTTAAAGTTCAAGGATTAAAGTATCGAACACTTTAAATCTACTATATTTTTATGTTCTTAACCTTTCGAATGAGAACATAATTTGATTGTAACCCACTATAGTTTTACTTACATTTTTCATGTGAATAAAAAATTGCACAATGTGAGATACTCGGTGCGATAGTTGTCTTAAATAAAGGTTCATATATTTAATAAATTTTTCTTACCGAAGTAATTGTGCTGAATACATGAATTTAGTTTAAATAATAATAATATATTAAAAATTAATAGGTTCAATACTTAAAAATATGTGCTTTACTTTATGAACCTCTTAGTTTAGAAAATGTAAGGAAAATAATGTTTATTGCTTTGACTATTTGTTGATAACTCTTAAAAGAACTTAAATGTCATTATGATCGTTTTATATTTGTATTTCCTAACCAAATTTCATCAAGATGCTCTTGAAATTTTTTAAATTTCCTATATTGAATTGATTTTATATTAATTTAATTATATATTAAATTGAACATCACGTTGAACTAATCAACCAAATTTCAGAAACTTTTCAGAAACACTATTTTGATCTCATATTTAATTTGTTTTTCCCATAGTCCCCCATATCACTGTAAAACGATAGTGGAATAAAGAGCGAATAGGGGCTGTAATCTAATGGAGTCGTTTGGGTTGTCTATCACTATAAGAAAATCATTCATCAGCAGCAAAGAAATTTGTAGTTAATGTTGGACAAAACTTACATGGTGAAAATAATGTAATTATTTTTATTATGACAAAAAATAATTACACAAAGTATTCATTGGTCTAAAGACTTACAAACTCTCTTTATACGACCATACCACACTACACTACTCACACCTTAACCCACACTCACTATATTACTTTTTTTAACTCTTTGAACATTAACTTGAACACACTTATTTTTGCACATACAAAGGACCAAATGTCTTATTTATAGGCTTTCTAAGTCGGTTAATAACCGACTTTACCAAAGTGCTAGAAAAATCTAGCACATGGGCATAAGTCCAATGCTAGAAGTTTCTAACTCCTTCACTTAGAGGCGGTGCTGCCTCTAAGCCCAATGCTAGGAATTTCTAGCCCCTTCACTTAGAGGCGGTGTTGCCTCTACAATTCTCTCCTTCAGCACTGACTCATTTTTCCTCTTTCTCATGCTTAGTCGTTCTCTTAGCTTCTGAAACCTTGTAGCGATGAGTCCTTTAGTGAACAAGTCTTCTACTTGATCTTCGATCTTTGCTCTTCACTTGGCGCATCATCAGTTGCATTAGCCACATACTCTCCTAAGCTATAACTGCTGCTCTATACTCTGCTTCTGTGGTTGACAAGGACACCGTTGGTTGCCTTTTGTTACACCAAGATACAACTCTAGATCCAAGCTTGAACACATATCTAGTTATTGACGACGAGTATCATGATCTCCAGCATAATTAGCATCGCAATACCTAGTTATCTTAAACGCTTCACCTTTCTTATATAAGAGACCATAGTCAATAGTATCTTTGACATATCTCAATATTCTTCGTACTACATCCAAATGATGTTTCTTGGGATGTTGCGTATATCGACTCACTACGCCAACTATATATAAATTATATGGTCAAGTTAATGTTAGGTAAACCAGACTACTAACTAGTTTTCGATACATTGCCCCATCTTATAAGTCCTTGCCTTCATGAGCACATAACTTGGCATTGACTTCCATAGGCGTTGAGATGGGCTTGCACTCGACCATTCTGAACCTTTGCAACAAGTTCTTTGTGTACTTTTATTGGCAGAGAAATAAACATTCCTTAGTTCGATCAACTTCTAATCCAAGGAAGTGGTTCAGTTCTCCAAGCTCCTTCATTTGAAAGCGGACAGACAGGTTCTCCTTCGTTTGACAAATTTCTAATTCATCATCGCCTGTGATGATGAGGTCATCCACGTATACCAATAAAACCGTGATTTTCGCTTCTTTTGCCTTGACGAATAAATTTGAATCTGCATGTGCCATGACATATCCACTATCCACTAAGAACTTAACAATCTTACCATACCATGCTCTTGGGGCCTGCTTCAATCCGTAGAGCGCCTTTCTCAATTTGCATACATAGTCGGGAGATTTATCCTCGAACCCCCTTAATAAGATCATATATATACTGATCTAGTTCTCCATGTAGAAAGACATTCTTTACATCCATTTGCCACAGTCTCCAGTCTCTGCTTGCTGTGAGTGCTAGCAGGAACCGAACTGTTGTGATCCTATCAACTGGGCTAAATGTCACATCATAATCTAGCTCATAATGTTGAGAGAATCCTCGAGCAACTATTCGAGCCTTATATCTCTCAATCGTCACCTCGGGACGAGTTTTCAGCTTGTAAACCCATTTGCACAATATGAGTTTTCACTTCCCTTGACTTTGGAACCAACTCCTAAGTTTGATTCTTCTCTAGAGCATTTATCTCCTCTTTCATGGCTTCTAACCGCTTGGTGCTTTGAGACGCCTCTTCATATGTATCTTGTAATATCCCGGCCTTTCGTAAATGAGTATTTTTGTAAAATTGATTTCAAAGATAAAATGATTTTAAAAAGTGATTATTTGTAATTTTGGTAAAATAATTTTATTTATATATGGTTTAGTTTAAATTTCAATTATTAAATTTTAAAATTATATTATAAAATTATTGCTCACTCACACCTTGTACTTATATATATCATAGTTTTACCCTAACCCCATTTTTATCCTTGATCAAACAATCTCAACCCTCAATTTAGTTTCACTCACACTACATGAATATACACCCTAAACCAACCTTTAAGCTATTATATATATATTCCTAAATAAAACTTTCTTCTTTGCAGCCCTCTCCTCCCCCTCCAGCCTCTCCTCCCCCCGTGCAGCCACCTGCAGCCAACAGCTCTTCTCCTTCGTTGGTCTCTCTCTATTGAATTTGGGTAATCTTCTTCTCTTTCTTTAATCTCTTTCTCTCTCTGATTCGTCTCTCCCTCTCTTTAATTCTTGCTGATTTTTGTCTCTCTTATTCACTATTAGTTTCTTTTTCTTATTGCCTTGCTCGTTACCTCTGTTTCTGTTCTCCTTACTTCTTCTTTTTATTCTCTGCTTCTCCATCTTTTACTTCATCTACCTCTCCCTGTTTCTTCCCCTCTCTGTTTTTCTCTATCTCTGTCTCTCTCTGCTTCTCTCTATATCCCTCTCTCTGCATCCTTCTTCTTTCTCTCTCTCTCTCTCTCCATTTGCTTCTGCCATCACCGGTGGTTTATCACCGAGGCTCATTTTCCCCTTCCCTCTGTTTTCCTTTCTCTCGTCCTCTGTTTTTCTCTCTCTATCTCTGTCTCTCTCTGCTTCTCTCTATCTTTGTCTCTCTCTGCATCTCTCTTCATCCCTCTCTCTCTTCCCCTCTCAGTTTCCCTCAATGTTTCTCTTCTCCTCTTTGTTCTCTCTCCTTCTCATTTTCTCTCTCTCTTCCCCTCCCTGTTTCTCATGTTTTCTGTTCTGCAACTGGTTTTGCAACCAGTTGCTCGGCCCTGAACCAGTTCATCATGAACCAAACCGGTTCAGCCTACTCAAATCGGTCTGAATCGGTTCATCATGAACCAAACCGGTTCAGCCTATTCGAACCGGTCTGAACCGATCCATCAGATAAAATCAAATCGAACTGGTCTGAACCAGTCCGGTCTGAACCTTTTGACCCGAAGCTTTATCTTTTGACTCTAGACCTGATATATTATTTTTCGTCCTCGTTCTGACCGTTCTGCACTATTTTAATTAAATATGTATTTTTTATTTTATGATATTAAAAATGTGTTTATATTATTTTATTTCAAAACTATTTAGTGATTATATTTTTTTGGGATTTTAGGTAATTAATTATTCAATTCATTCTTCCGCTTCAGGTAAGTGGGCTTATATAATGGTGTGACTCCCGTTGTTATAATTGTATATGCTTTGTGTAAGTGAAATTATATCATAATGTGACCATGTGTGATAAATATTTATGTTTGTGTAAGTGAATTTACATGTGTTATTCTCATCAGCTTTAATTGTCTATAAGCATGTTACTTTCATAAATATGTTTGGGTAAATTGACTTATATAATGATGTGACTCTGTTGTTATAATTGTATCATGTATTTATTATCTGTTTAACCATTTTTCGATAATTATTATATTTGGTTATTTTTTGGTAATTGATTTCTGTTAAGTTATTAATGTGATTATCATGAGATAAAGGTCTGAGTATGACTGATTTTGCATAGTATGTTATCATGTTTGATTTTGTTATATGTATCAGTATGCATTATATGATTAATTTTTGTCACACGTTGGATTCTGCAAGTTATGAAGTTAATTCATTCAAGTGGTAATTAAGCAAAATATGAACTTAAGCATGATCTTTAGTTAACAAGGAATCAAGACTATTCACGTTATGTTCTGTTAAACGAATGAGTGTCATCTCTTCATGCTTCATCACTCATAGGGTGTCATCTGTTCATATTTTGGTCATTCATTGGGTGTCGTTTGTACTTCTTCGAGAACAACGCAACAAAGGTGTCCCACGTGTCATTGGGTGTGTTTGCTTGTTTGATATGCTCTAACATTTCTTCCTCAATTGTGGTCCTGACGACAAACATTGCCTTGCCAACTCTTATCTTCCATTTCTTTTAGAGTTGCAAGATCTTCTGGTCGTACAATATCATTACCACTCACAATCTCCCACAAGTATTGGCCTTGGAGATACGACTCCATATACATTGACCACGTGTTGTAATTTTGTGTATTCAACTTCTTCATTCCACTGACCACTTGAAGGTCACCCATCATGGCTCGACTAAACTCAAGCAAGCTTGATTTCCAAAAAAAAGCTCCATAGTACTAAACCGCACATGATATATGCAAGAAGCTCAACAATCGGTTCTCAAAATGAACCATTTGTAATTCAGACATGGCAAAAAATTGACCCGCTCTGATATCACTTGTTGGACATAATGACATGTGGTGAAAATAATGCAATTACTTTTATTATGATAAAAATAAATTACACCAAGCACTCCTTGATTATACAACAACCAAGACTTATAGACTCTCTTTATACGACCACAACACACTACACTACTCACAGCCTAACCCACACTCACTATATTATTTTTTTAACTCTTTGAACACTCACTTGAACACACACTTAATTTTAGTCTCACACTTGGACACACACAAAGGACCAAAGGCCCTATTTATAGGCTTCTAAGTCGGATAGTAACCGACTTTGTCAAAGTTCTAGCTCTTTCACTAAGAGGCGGTGCTGCCTCTAAGCCCAATGCTAGAAATTTATCGCTCCTTCACTTAGAGGCGGTGCTACCTCTACAGCTAACACATTCAAAATTCTCATCTGAAAATTATAAGCTCTCGCACTTCGCCGCTGAAAGTTATTAGCGGTGGCACGTCACCCAAACATAGCGTCGTGCCAGTAAAGGTCTTTACAGGCGATTTTGTGTATTCGCTGCTAAATTGTTTCAGCGGCGATTTCTATTTTGTGGCTAAAGCTTTTCAACTATAATTGATTATGTCAACACTAAAGCTTTTCAGCAGTAATGTTATATCGCCGTTAAATCTTTTAGCAATGAAATTAGCGTCACCGCTATAAGTTTTAGCAGTCCCTACAGTCCTTAACTATATATTTTTTTTCATTTTACATGAATAGAAAACAATTTCTTGTTTAGTTATTTTTATGAATTCAATATAACAATAAAACAATATTTCATTGTGCTGAGAACTCAACTTTTAACATGAAAACGTGATTTAGAATTCCTTGGAGGTGGTGGTGCTTATGCCCAATGCCCCATGTCCAAGCCTTATTCTAAGCACATCCTCACAAATCGGGATTTCCTCTACAATAAACTCTTCTCTAATCTGACACAAGCGTTCCTATGAAACATTATATTAATAAAATGAACTAACTAATTTATAAAAATTTGACTTAACTTCTTCAAGATTAAAACCAGCTATTCACGCACCTTTAATTTAAACATGCATAACTAAGAATATGAAAATTGTATTATACTCACATACCGAGTTTGAGTGATCTCCTCATTCATCCAACCATTACTAGTTGAGCATTGTGTAATAGAAAATAATTCAATTTGAGTTAGTAGCTTCCTAGATTCAATTCTCTATCAAAACAATAAGTTTGTCTCCGATGAGTGAAATACTTATAATGCATGCCACGAGGCCCTATTGATAAGGGGGACATTTGAATCATCATTTTTGAGTGCAACATCCATCTACCATCCATCCTAATTGCATTCCATCGTCTCATATTATCATATATTGTATCAAACCAAATGCATCTATTTAGTAATAGAAATGAAGAAAACTCTAACTATATATTCTTTATTTTATTATTGACAGGAATCTTCTTTTTTCATCAGTCATATCACTACGGCTTAATTGTCCCTACTTAATAACTACATGGTAATGGTCTAGGAAGCGCCTTTACTAGAACACGAGAGAATGAATAGTAATGAGTAAGGCCTTAAATACTACCTCACACATAATTTGATCATTGACAGAACGAGTTGATAAGCAACCATGACACTATAGAGCTCACATTTCAAAGGAAGATCACCTCTAGATTTAAGATTAGACTTTGAAGCTTGTGCTCTACTAATGGAAGTCTCCATATTGAGGGGTTTTCTAGGAGGGAGGCCTTAGGACGGAGGTTGAGCGGTGTACTTGTTTAACAAGAGATTCTAAAACAAAATCTCTCATTGCCATATGAGGGAGAGAATTCTTTGGTCTGAATCGTTGTAGGGTTGGTCTGCATCATCAAAGCCTATAAAACCATGAGAATGTTAATCACAATTATCTATTTGTATAAATCTTAATGGTGATTTTTGACATGATATTTTAATCTCTCAACTTTAAAATATTTTATTTTTGCCCGAACATTCACCGTAAGTAAACTCTACCAGTGGTTAAGTTTTGGAACAAAATGAAAATGATTTTATAATTGAGAGACCAAAATGTCTACTTTTAAAGTAGAAGGACTATAGTTTTAGCACCCCAAAGTTCAGAAAGCCTGAAGGCTTTTGCCAAAAAAATACACACAATCCCTTCACCTTTAGTTGCTCTTTAAGTCTTAACATGATTAATATGTCACTATCTAACAGTCAAATTTTAAATTTAAAGCGGACGATAAAACTATTAAGGAGGAATGTTCCTTATTTGCTCACATAATTACTCGATTGGAATACTTTTATGGCCGATAAGTAAAAATATCACCACTCTCTTCATGGGCAAGGTGCAATGCTTAAATTATCTCGACCGTTCAGATCTAGTAAAACTGTACGATGTTGTCAAACTATCGTGTTAAACCAACGGTTGACAAACCGTTTCCATTTTATGCAATCCACTCTAGTTTTGTGAATCCCCTTAGATTCTCCGCCAATCGAAATATAGAAAAGCAAGATATAGGAAAATTATTACTTTCACGCTCTCTAAGGACAATAATCTCACGAGCCAATCAAGTCCAAATTTAGATACCAATCACATGGATACTACTACTTCGTGGCTTGCAAGTGTTTTTTCAAGTACGTGGTACAAATCGATTACTACATCCAAATAAGACTATGCATTAGCAAGTAAATTATAAAAAATGGGGTTGATTAATTATCTTACCCTCTTTCTCTGTAACTGTTTTGCTCAATATTTTCCCATCTGTTCAAGAACAGTACAGGTAAGCGAAGGCAAAAAGCACAAGTTTTTAGCTACTAAACGATATTTTAATTCATGGGTTTTCAGTCTTACTTGGTATAATCAATACCCATCTTTCTATTTAGCTTGATCACTTTGTTTTAGTTCTGAATTTCGTCCCAAATTCCTCTTTTACTGATTTCTATCTGTTTTGGTTTGATCACTGAGTGGATAATGATCATATGCATGTGATTACTGATTTTTAGAGACTATTATCAGCTGCAGTTGAATTTTAGACCTTTTGGAAATTGAAAATTAGAGTTATTCCTATAGAATTCTATCTTCTTCTTCTCACTGTGATACCCCATTTCTGCTACCGCCTTGGTATGGTTTCCTTCTTTTCTAGTCTGAATTTTGCTTCTGGTGATCATTTCAATAGTAGTTTTATAGTGTAAAGTCCAACCATTTTGATGGAAAACTACTTTTGACCCTTTGAATCACGTATGATGAATTTAATTTCTGAAAATTCAACTTCCTTTTTCCTTTTGATCATTGCATGACTTCCACTTTCGGGTTATTTCTCAACTTGTCAATAATTTCCCTGGCCTAAACGTTGAATATGCGAAAAACCCTTTATCCCAAATGGGAATTGGTCTTCTAGAGAATTAGAAATCGTTACCTTAATTTCTGCTTGTTGATACACTTTTGACAAAGTTTATCTTTTCTCTGCTTTTCTGTTTCCCTTTGGACTTTCTTTTATGCTTACAATGCAAGGTAAACTTTTTCTTTTCATATGATGGCTCCAAGGCCCATGTTTTAATAAGAGAAATTCATATGTCATGAATTTTCCATTATGGAATTACACTGATTCACCGCATGCTCCAGAAAGAATCATAAAAGGCAATAGCTTAACTGAAAAGAGTTGCTTAAGATCAAACACTGCTGCCTAATCTCGGCTTCACGAGTGTTTAGTTTTATAACCATGCGTTGACTTACTTCTACTTGAGATATATTTACTTTAGTTTATAGTTAATCTTTATATTAATTTCTACAACAGAATGATACAAACCCTTTTCTGATAGACGTTGCTGAAACTTCTTTCTTTTTTTATTTTTGCAGTTCATATAGGCAAGATATTGACGTTTTCTAAATATAACTATAATAACAATGTATCCTGGTGGTTACACGGCCGAAGTCACGTGCTTATCATCTAGAGCTACAGAGAAAAATGTTTATGAGTTCTTTGCTCACTGTGGTACAGTTGAGCATGTTGAAATCATAAGGTGTGGTACCATCTGGTTTCTTACTTTCAGCTGATTGAATATTAAATATTTTATCGACTCCTTAGATTTGGGGTTTAGTTTTAATCATATTCGCGGATTAAGAATGAATAATTATTTATAATAAAGCTTTTGCGAACGTGCTCTAATATAGTTAAGGTTATGATTTGTTGATACTGATAATATGTTCTGAACTCAGATTTGGCTAGCAGTTTCAGACCATTAGTTAATAGTTACTTCATTCAAGCATTAAAATCAAACTTTTCTTAACCGAGAAGAGATGGTTGAGAAAACTTTTGATAAGGCTTTCAAATTATAAACTGGTTTCATCCGTTACCGGTTAACCAAAGAAGACTATTCCTTGTTTCCTTAATTTACAGCGTTTGAATTTGAATTGGTTTGTATTTTAGTTTTATTTGATCTCTTGAACAAGGACTATAGACGTCAATCGGGTGCTTCAAAATCAGAATCGCCTTCTTTTTAGCAAAATCAAATGGTTAATTGTGCATCAATAATAGTGCATTAAGCTGCAAGCTACCGCATGCTTAATTGGGTTGTCCGCAACTCTTTGTCAGTATTTCCTGTTTAGGTCCTTGATTGTAGCCTTGTAGGAGGCTCATTTCTACTTGGGACATAAGTTTGCTGAGATGTTATCTACTGAAAACAGATCGGGCGAAAGTGCTTGTACTGCATATGTGACCTTCAAGGATGCTTATGCTTTAGAAACTGCTGAATTGCTTAGTGTAAGTGCTATACGATTCTAAAGAAAACAACCATTTCATATATGATATCAAATAATGCCAAGTGAGGCAAGAATTGCTTTGCTTCAGATTGCTGATTTACATGTTTCAGGGAGCTACGATTGTAGACCAACGTGTATGTATATCACAATGGGGGATGTATATGGATGAATCTGATCACTGGGACGGTCCTTCACAATCAGTATTCTTCTGAAGAAAAAACAATTTTCTTTTGTTCTTATATGATGTTCTCTCTCGAGTGTGCTAAACTTACGATATAATCTTAATATGTGCAGGCGAGTGGAGCGAGTTATTTTGTGAAAACACCTGGAGAAGCAGTGAACATGGCTCAAGTTGTAGTGAAGACAATGGTAGCTAAAGGATATACATTAGCAAAAGATGCATTAACCAAGGCTAAAGCTTTTGATGAATCTCGTAACGTCTCAGCTACCGCAGCAACCAAGGTTACCGAGCTTAGTAACAGAATAGGTCTCACTGATACAATTTACGCAGGCATGGAAACTGTTAAATATGTAGATGAAAAACTCCACGTTTCGGATATTACAAAGTCTGCTGCAACTGTTACCGGAACAGCAGCTGTTGTTGCAGTCACGGTTACGGGGAGAGTGGCTGTGGCGGCCGGTAGTGCTGTTGTTAATAGCAGTTACTTTGCAAAGGGTGCTCTTTGGGTCTCTGATGTGTTGAGTTGTGCAGCCAAGGCTGCAGCTGATTTGGGTAGCCATGGTGGTAAATAAATCATCTTGTGGGGTCTAATCAAAACAAATTTTTTTGCTGTTTAAAAATCAATCGTTCTGTTTTATTCCATACATTAAGTTACAATTGTGGAAACTTCTATGGTACTTGGACTAAAAATCTTGTTACCATACCCGTAAATGTACCTCAATGTGTAATGTGAAAGCTTTAGTAGAAAGCTGGGAGAGAAGAAAGAGAACAGCAAGGAAGAAGAATAAGAGAAGAGACGAAGAGAGAGCTCCAAGAAAACACTTCGAGATATTTTATTAACTAACTGGAAACCAAATGTACAACAACTAATATACAACTAGGTAGTTAGGAAAGCTTAACAACAAATTAGTTAGCCTAACCAAACTAAACCTTATAATTACATAAGCAACATGAAAATAATAAATTGATATTTAACTCTTAATAACTCCTCTTAAACTGATGCTAAGTGATAACTAAGCAACAATTTGTTTCGCAAGGAAGTGAACATAGTGAAAGACAAAGCTTTTGTAATTGTCTGCTAATTGATATTGAGAGCAAACATAACTAACTATTAGATCTTTGTTCACCACTTTTTCACGAATAAAATGGCAATCGATCTCTATATGCTTCGTTCGACCATAAAACACATGATTTGAAGCTAATGAGATAACATAGATACTATCACGCCAAAGTTGTGGATGAAGATATAGGATTGTTCCCGAGGAAAATGATAAATCATGATGTTGATCTTCGATCTTGAGAGTCTCGTGCCCAATCCGCATTGCTGTAAACATTGAGAGTTAATTGCTCTTTTTGGAAATTGATACCAAGATCTGAACTCCCTTTTAAATATCCTAAGATTCACTTAACATCAGCAAGGTGTATAGAAGTTGGCTTGTACATGAACTGGCATATTTTGTTCACTGCAATTGTTATATCTGGACGAGAGAAAGTTAAGTATTGCAAGCCTCCAACTAAGGTTTTGTTACTGGTTGGATATGAGAGAGGAGAAGCTTTGGTGTCATAGAGATTTACCTTGAGAGAGAGAGAGGTGTTTTGCATTAGTTAGGCCTGCTTTATCCAATAAATCCATTATGTACTTCTACTGGAAATCAAAGATACCATTAGAAATTTGATGAATCTCTAAACCTAAAAAGAACTTGTCTGAACCTAGGTCAGTCATATCAAACTCAATATTGAGTTTGGATATCAAATCATTTATTAAAATAACACTAGGTCCAGAAATAACAATATCATCAACTTATAACAGTAAATAGATAATAGAGGAACCGAACTTATAAACAAATGAAGAGGTGTCAGCAATAGAAGTAAAGAAAACAAGATTATGCAGATAAGAGGTAAACTTCTCAAACCAAGCCCTCGGGACTTGTTTGAGATCATACAATGACTTGTTCAACTTACAAACATAATTAGGATAGTTAGAGTCAATAAATCGTTGTGGTTGACTCATATACACTTTTTGTAGGGTGCTATGAAGAAAAATATTTTTGACATCTAATTGATGCAATGGTCAGGAAGTTTGAGCAGCAAGAGACAAAATGAGCCTAACAGTGGTGGATTTGGCAACATGATTAAAAGTTTCAGTATAGTCTATACCTGGTTGCTGATGAAAACTTTTAGCAACTAACCTAGCCTTATATCTGGCTATACTCCTATCTGGATTATGTTTAAGCCTGTAAACCCATTTGCAACCTACTAGATTAGTGTTAGGAGGAAGGAGGGTCAAAGTCTAGGTTCCTTGTCTTTGAAGAGCAATAAACTCTTCAACTATAGCATTCCTCCAATTTAAAGATTTACTAGCAGCAATATAGGAAGTGGCTTCAATTTCTAATCAAGCAGGTCTAATTGTTTGAGAACTAGCCAAGTAAACTTTCTTCTTGCTAATGGTAGACTTGACTCTAGTTTGCATTCCATGAATGTTACCAGAAGTACTAGAAATAGGTCGAGATATAGAAGAATCAGTCATACTAGAAGACAAATCAAAATGTAATAATGGAGCTGAAATAAATTCTATAGCAGGAAGATTAATAGATATAGAAGAGATAGGAATCATAGTAGAAGCATAATGATCATTAGGAGGCATATTCACTAAAATACTAAAACCAGTAGAAGCATTAGTATTATTAGAAGCAACATTAGCATTAGTGGTAGCAGAACCAGTAACAATCAAACCAACATCATTTTGAGTATTTAAACTAGAAGAAGCGTCCAAGTTTGACAATAAGAAATATAAATAATCATTAGAAACAGGTTTATTAGTTAAAACAGGTTCTTTAACAGTAGAATGAGTAAAGGGAAAACAATCATCATCAAACATAACATGTCTAGTAATATGCATATTATTAGTTGAAGGATTGTAACAAATATATTATTTTGAGTGAAGAGAATAACCTAATAAAACATGTTGTGATGATTTAGGTTGTAATTTGTGAGTGTTGTATGGTTTAAGTAGAGGATAATAAGCAAACCCAAACGCCTTCAAGAAAAAATAATCAGGGAGCTTATCGAGTAGTTTTTCATATGGACAAATGTTGTTTAATGAAGGAGAAGGTAACCCATTTATAAGAAATACAGCTGCAGAAAAGGAAAAATACCATAAAATACTAAGAGTAGTCTCAACTAAATGCATGTGCTTACATTCAATCACCTATTTTGTTCTGGGGTATATGGACAAGACAAATGATGTTGTATCCCCTTAGAAGCAAGAAAATTATACAAGATAGTATTGTTAAATTCACCTCCTCCATCAGTTCTAAAGACTTGAGTTTAGAAGATAATAAAATTTTTAAAGACAGTAATAACGTCAGATTTGAGGTGAAGAGGAAAAACCCAAGTATATTTTCTTGTATTGTGAACAAAAGAAACATGGTATTTATATCTATCAAAAAATAATAGGAGAAGGGCCCTAAAAATCACCATGCACCAATTCAAGAAGACTATGAGTTACAGTGTGAGACAAAAAAAATGAAAGTTTTGTCATCTTACCCTTGATACAACTTGTACATATGCAAGATTTAGACTTTAAAAAAGGAATGTTAGCCTTATGAAGAACAAATAAAAGTACAGAATCTGAAGGGTGCCCTAGCCTATTGTGCCAAAAGGGAACTTGAAACTTTGCTGCCAAGAAAAGTAATATTGTGGTTTGGTAGTTTTGATATGTTGTCTTTGACAGTACTAAAAAGAGGAATAGCACATCCTTACTAGGTCCCATGAATAGTATCTTCCCTGAAGCTTTATTCTGGATAAAGAACATATCAACATCAAATGTAAATGAACAATTATTATCTTTACAGACTTGATGTACACTAAGCAAATTAGTAGTTAATTGAGACACACAAAGTACATTATTTAGATAAAAGATTTTAGATTTTATGAATAAATGACGTGAACCCAAGTGAGAGATGTCAAAAGGGTTGTCCATTGCTAATGTTAAGACTCTTCACCATTGTATTCTTGAGAAGCAGTTCAGTTGGAAAGCTCATTGGTGAGATGAACATTACATCCAGTGTCTGATATCCAAGAACTTGTTTTATTGGCTTCAGGTTGAATTCTAGAGTAAAAAGCTGTCATGGCTGCAAGCTTTGCAGGAGGATGCCTACCTTGATATGCATAGTTCATGCGATGAAAGTAATATATTGCTGTGTGACCATGTTTAGTACAGATTTAGCACAGAGGCATGTGGTCACTTTGAAAAACAGAAGAATTATTAGAAGATAATCGAGGTGAAGATGAATTGGGAAAAGGAAGTAAACTAGAACCAGATGGAGGACTCGATCTTACTTGATTAGATAAGGATCTTCCAGAATCAAAATTGTTACATCGTCCTCCTCTGTTGGATTGATATCGTCCACGACACTTGTGATTATTACCTCATCGAGGAGTATTAGCCATTAAAGCCATGTTTTGCATTTGGGTTTCATGCTTCTTGGTTTGGTCAGACAATGATTGTTCTTCAGCCTTTAGAAGAACATACAATTCTTCAAGATTGAGAGGTTCGGATTTCGTGCGAATATAATTCTTGAAAGCCCCATACAGAGGAGAGGCCATTCAAAGTATGAAGAAGAATATCTTCATTTTTAAATAAAAACAGAGACAACAACAAGCTTGTCTTGTGTAGCTTTCATTCTTCGCACATAGTTGTCCATGGTTTCATTGCCTTTCTTAGTGATGGATTGAAGTTCAGGTTTGAGATTCAAAATATTAGAACGGGTAAGAGAAGAGAACCTTCTTTCAAGAGAAGCCCATGCTTCTTGACTAGTTTTGCAGCCAACTACACAAGACATAGCAGATTAGGATAGAGTGGTCTTGATTAGAGTCATCTTACGCAATCCAGGCAGTAAACTTTGGGTCTATCTTGGTTGTAGGTTCATCTTTGTCATCCTCAAGAAACTGTGGTGGGCATGAATGAGACCCATCAACGAATTCGAACAGACTATGAGCCTTGAAAATTGTAGAGCTTTGGAATTCTCATAGGATAAAATTGGAGGATCCTAATCTGATAGAGATCAGATTACAAATGTTTGAGAGGAGAAAAATTGAAGAAGGAGGATTAGCCATGAATGGACGTGTACCCTTAAAAACTCTGATACCATGAAAGCTTTAGTAGAAAGTTGAGAGAGAAGAAAGAGAACACAAGGAAGAGGAAGAAGAGAATAGATGAATAGAGAGCTCCAAGAAAACACTTCAAAATATTTTATTAATTAACCAGAAACCAAAAGTACAACACCTAATATATAACTAGGTAGTTAGGAAAGCTTAACAACAAACTAGTTAGCTTAATTGAACTAAACCTAATAATTACGTAAGCAACATGAAAGTAATAAATTGATATTTAACCCTTAACATATTGCATTTATCATATTTGTGTAGACTTTATGTACCTCATATGACGCAAATGAGGTACATGTAATACAAATGAGATACATGTAATACAAATGAGGTACTGAAAATGATGTATCTCATTTGGATTATATATGACAAAAAATGATGTACCTAATTTATGTTTCATACACCTCATTTGGGTCATATGTACCTTATGATTTATGTATTTTATTTATGTGGTTTGTACCTTATTTGAGTCATATATACCTAATTGTATATTAGAAAGACCAAGTTCGGGTTCCCCTAGCAATGGTCCTTAAACCAGCTCCATGATTTGAATATGACTTGCTAAACTTTTAGCTAAACTACTAAATTGTATGGAACAATGATTTTATCATTTGTCTCTAAAATTTCATCAAGTCAATTTTAGTCCTTGGTGTTCAAATCATCTAATCACCAAGTTAAACATTTGAGCGATGTTAACGGGTCCCTCTCCAATGTCAGGAAAAAAATTCCCAGCATTGATGCTGGGAGTTTTCCTAGCCTCTAGATCAGATAAAGAGACTCTCAACCGTTGGATCAAAAAATTGAGATTCACCTGTTGAACATGTTGCAGGTCTTCGAAAGCTGACGAAGGAAGCTTTCTCATTCCTTCCTAAATCACATTTTCCTTCGAGCTTCTCCTTCGACTTCAACCTAAGACCTAGACAATCTCAGTCAGCTTCTCCTCCCGCGAATAACCATATTCTAGGGCACGTGAGGATCAATTTCTCATTCGACCAAAACCCAGAGTACGCGAACTAAAAAATCTCAGAAGCTTCCCCTTCTCCTTCCACTTCAACCCAAAAGCTAGGGCACGCACTCTCTCTCTCACTGTTGCGCGTCGTCATGTTTCCACGTGAAGCTCTCATTGAAGTTGCCTGAAGCTCGTGCAACTCCCTGCAAAAACTTTTTATGATTTTTTATAATGCAAGTGTACACCATCATCGTCATGTAATAAATTTTTATAAAAATAGAGTATCACCAACATGATTGATTGATATTAAACATTGAAATTAACTAAACTTTAATTCTGATTGAGAATGATGAAAAGTTAGAATTTTTAACTAAACTAAAATGATAAAGATTTGACAAAGATAAAATTTGAATTCTTAAAAGGTCTAGGGTTTTCGATTTCACCAAACCAAACATGCTCTAAATTCCAATTCTCAATCAATTAGCGTTTATTCATAATATTGATAGCGAATTTCATTAATATAATTATCAATCTTTCTCAAGCATCGATAATAATGAATCATAAATACGAATCATACATCTCTGTCAAGATTCAATATAATGAAACTCATTAAGCACAAGATATTATAGTTGCTACACTAGATCCATAATTATCTCTAACTTATGAAATTCTAAAGGTGTTATAAACAAAGAGCAGATTCAATCAACATTTCTCAGTCTCAAAATTAAATCCAAAATCATGTAATAGTTGGCCAGGCAATCACAAGCATTAAGAACAGATTATAACACTCAATAATACTGAATAAACATTGATAGAATTAAAAATCAAAATTGATGAACAATAATGGTTTGGCTACGTCGTAGCCCTAGATAAGAAAGTTAGAACATACTAGAATAAGAAGATATCCTAATAATATTCATGAACATAGAGGAAAAGAGAAGAAAAAACTAGATTTGAGGATGAATTGAAGTTGAGATCCGGCTTCCGGTTGGATTCGTCTTCGTTTCCTCTCCTAAAATCATTCTCCTCTGCCTTTCACGTGCAAGGAGCCCACCAGGAATCTTAAAATATTACATTTATGCACTAGGGTTCATCAAAGATTATATTGGAGCAAAAAAATCACAAAACAAATCTAAAATTGCGCCAGCGTCGCGAAGGTCGCATCCAGCGTTGCGACGCTGCCCAATCTGTCACTCGCCAGCGTCGTGATACTGGGAAGTCAACGCAGCAACGCTGGCATTATGTACTACCAGCACGGTGATGCTGGCATTCTATACTACCAGCATGGCCACGCTGGCGTTCTGTACTACTAGCGTCGCGATGTTGGCCCTCTTGCCCAGTTCCGTTCTTTTTGTGATTTTTCTGAATTTTTGACTTCCAAATCTTTCAAAATCAATCCAAATGCAATTGAATATCAAACCTACAAGATAGAAACAAAAATAAACATAAATCAAACAATAAAACTCAAAGAACAATTAAAATTAAAGTTAAGATTATCTAAAATATGAGTGTGAAACGCACTCATCAAATACCCACAAACTTAACCTCTTGAATAATCAATCATGCTCAACCATTTTTTTTTAATTTGATTTCCTTAAGCATCTCTTTTCCTTAACAAGCTTTCAGCCAATAACTCCCAAACCAGTTGGTCTTAGGGTATTAGGTTTTAAGACACCCCTTCGAGCTTAGTCACTCAAGTCCAAGAGGCTACGAAATCAAATTTATTCACCATCTTTTTATATTGAAACTCCTCTCAACCACCCAGATTGTCACAACACTAAGCATTTTCCCAGAACATTCAAATACTATGAGTAAAAAGGGGTACTAGGGAAAACTTTTTATAAGATTGCGAAATTGTCACGGGTGATAAACAAAATGGCTATTTAGGCTCAACAGGAATAACTAGAAAAACAATTATGCACAGATTGGCTTCAAAAGCTCAACCGGTTCAAAGATGGCTTAAATAATGTCCTAAGTGAAGTGTAGCCTAGAATTTTGCCTCGAGCACCAATCACGTTGGTTCTAGAGTTCATATAACATTATAATGATTCTTTAAGCCACATAAACCTTCTCTAAGTAAAAAGATAAACGCTCAAGGCTAGGTGCTCAATATGTTAGGATTCTTTAGTGAAATGCAAATCAATACTTGTTTCAAACACACACCAATACACAAATTCAAATTTTTTTCCAAAGTTATCAATAATTCAAAACTAATTTCATCATAGGTGTTAGTGATGTCTATTACGGAACGTAATTTTATTTTTAATTAAAGCTACCACCCCCAAACTAAAAACTTTCATTGTCCTCAATGAAAAAAAAATATGTAAAAGAAGTAAGTAGAGAGAACTTCCCTGAATAATGATGAGCTAACATCATCATCAGTCTCTGCATTGTTCTTGTTGTCTCCAACTCAGAGGAAAGTGGTGCATGAGCCAAATTTGTCCATAGTTTTTTTTTATAAAAACCTGAAGAAAACTATAATAAAATAAGCAAAAGAAACTTAAAAAACTAAATAATAATAATAATAATAATTATTACTATAACAGAAATATAATCGGGTTGGTAGCACTTCCGTTAATGTCTTCAGCCAGACATAATGATCATCCAGGCTTCACCCACTATCCACTGACTTAAAATTCCCTTTATGTCAGAAATTGACCAACCTAAGACCATCTGTTGCTCTCACAAAACCCTCAGCAGATTGTCTTCTTGTTCACCATTTAACGAAACAGAGATAATGGTAAGCAAAGTGGATGCTTCTCCCATAAAGGTGTATCGAAGGTGGAGGTCTAACGCCGGTGTTTTTTCAATAAATGATAGGTGTCTAGATTTACCTTCTCCAAATTCTGCACTATCCACCCACAAACAACTATTCATAACATTTGGGTGTTTGATTGCTTTGAAGACATTAAAAATTACCTGATCATCTTGCACTCTTAGAATAAGTTCCTCATTTTGCACATCAATCAGAGTTCTCTCGTAGCTAAAAATGATCTACCAAGAAT
This sequence comes from Datisca glomerata, assembly GCA_003255025.1. Lineage (NCBI taxonomy): Eukaryota > Viridiplantae > Streptophyta > Magnoliopsida > Cucurbitales > Datiscaceae > Datisca > Datisca glomerata. The sequence continues at coordinate 143,353 of QANY01006498.1, read as the reverse complement.
AATTAGAATTTATTGATTTTTCTCTATGTCAAGAACAACAAAATAAGCTGGGAAGATAAATTTATCCGCCTTTACCAAAACATCCTCAATAATCTCTAATGGATATCTTATAGACCGATCAACTAACTGTAAAGATACCATTGTGGGCTTAGCTTCTACAAGACCTAGCTTTTTGTAAACTAAATATGGCATCAAATTGATACCAGTCCCAAAATCACATAAAGTCTTTTCAAAATATGAATTCCCAATGGTGCAAGGAATAGTAAAACTCCTTGGGTCCTTTAAGTTCAAAGGCAATTTATTCGGCAAGATAACACTACACTTCTCAGTAAGTGCAACTGTCTCATACTTATCTAGCTTTCTCTTGTTTGAGAGAATATCTTTCATGCATTTGACATAGCTCGGCATTTGTTCCAAAGCATCAGCAAAATAGATATTTATATGTAGTTTCCTAAACACATCAAGGAACTAAAAAAACTATTTGTTCACTTTTCACTTTTAGAACTGCTAAGGATATGGAATAGGTGGAACATATGTTGGAGGATTATCAGGAAAGAGCTTTGACTTAGGCTTACTTTCCTTCTTTTCTAAGCTCTTGGCAATGTTATCACCCATTGTCTCAACTTCTGCTTTAATTCGTTGAGAATTTTCAATAGTGGTTTTTTGAGGTTCTGCTAACTCCTTGCCACTGCGAAGAGTAATGATGTTTACTTGTTCTTTTAGATTCCTCTCGGTGTTGCTTGGAAAAGAACCTTGTGGTCTCTGAGTTAGTATTTTTTACAATTGTCCCATTTGAAGCTCCAAATTCCGGATAGATGCAACTTGACTCTGAATACTGTTTCTTGCCTTTCAATACTTATTTCTTGCCTTTAAAGTGTAACATCTGCTCTTGCCATAAATTGAGTAGTATTAACTGTGTGTTGAGCAATAACATCTTCCAGAGAAATTTTAGGTTGCTGAGACTGAAACTGAGACTAGGTAGCAACTGGTGGATTCATCACATTCTGATTATTCTTCCAAAAGAAATTATGGTGATTTCGCCACCTGGTTGTAAGTGTTGGAGAATGGGTTATTCTGCCTGCTGTAATTCTTAACAAAATTAACATGTTGTGACTGAGAATGAGCAAAGTGATTATCGACTTGACATTCAGTACTAAGATGAGGTCCATTGCACAAATTACAAACTTTTCGTGACGCATGAACTGCACCAGCATTCGCAATGAGAGAGCTAAATTACTTTGAAAGTATAGATACTTGAGCTGTGAGGGTAGTAAATGCATCTACTTCATGAATTCCATGAGTCTTTCTTGGTATATTACGCTCAATTGGCCATTGAAAAGAATTAGCAGCCATTTCTTCTAGCAAGGCATAAGCATCCTCATGTGTTTCACCCATCAAAGCACCTCATGTTGCTGCATCCACTAGCGTCCTTGTTGAATTCCCCAAACCATTATAAAAGGTTTGAGCTTGCAGCCATCCAGGTAGTCCATGATGTGGCATCCTCTCAACATCTCTTTAAACCTCTCACATGCTTCATAGAGAGGCTCAATTTCATATTGGGCAAATGTGGTGATCTCATTCCTCATTTTGGCTGTTTTAGCTTGTGGAAAGAACTTTCCTAAAACTTCTCAAAGAGACCAGTCCAAGTTGTGATTGGTCCAGCTGACAGAGAGTTCAACCAACTCTTAGCCTTATCTCGAAGAGAAAATGAGAATAATCTCAGCCTAATTGCATCAGATGAGTCATTATTGTGCTTTAATATCTCACAAATTTTGAGAAAAGTTGCTATGTGGACGTTTGGATCATCGTTAGGTAGACCACTGAACTGATTTTCTTGTACCATTTGAATGATAGCTGGCTTAATCTCAAAATTATTGGCATTAATAACAGGGCGTTGAATGGCAGACGTGGCCTCATTTAGCACTCGCATAGCATAATCCCGAACTGCCCAGTTATTTTAGTTGTTCATGATTTCAGGATTTTCTCAAACGTCTTCTATGGTTTCTTGAGGTCGTTTAGAAGCTTCTCTCCTTACTTTTATATTACACTGACAAGTTTGATTAATTTTTAAATTAAGGAGAGTCAAATTCTCACTTTCAGATTTTCTCATACACTTTAGAGAACGCCTGAAAATTGAAAAAATAAACCGTAAATAAAATAAATAAGACTCAAAGTACAATTCGAGATATGCAACTCCAATATTAATAAACAAAATCAATCCTTGGCAACGACATCAAAAAATGATTGTGCTTATTCTATAGTGCAAGTGTACACTATCATCGTCAAGTAATAAATTTTTATAAAAATAGAGTATCGTCCATAGGATTGATTGACATTAATAATTGAAATTAATTAAACCTTAATTCTAATTGAGAATGACGGAAAGTTAGAATTTTTAAATAAACTAAAATTCTAATTAAACTAAAACGATAAGTATTTGACAAAGATAAAATTTAAATGGTTAAAAGCTCTAGGGTTTTCGATTTCACCAAATCAAACATGCTCTAAATGTCGATTCTCAATAAATTAACGTTTATATAGAACATTGATAGCGAATTTCTCTAATATAATTATCAATCTTTCTCAAGGATCGATAATAATGAATCATAAATATGAATCATACATCTCTGTGAAGATTCAAGATAATGAAACTTATTAAGCACAAGAAATTATAGTTGCTATAATAAATTCATAATTCTCTCTAACTTATGAAATTTTAATGGTGTTATAAACAAAGAACAAATTCAATCATTTCTTCTCAGTCTCAGAATTAAATCGAAAATCATGAAATAGTTGACCAAATAATTACAAGCATTAAAAACGGATTATAACACTCTAATACTGAATAAATATCGATTGAATTTAAAAGTTCAAATTTATGAACAATCATGGTTTGGCTACGTCGTAACCCTAGATAAGAAATTTAGAACATACTAGAATAAGAAGATTCCCTAATAATATTCATGAACATAGAGGAAAAGAGAAGAAAAAACTAGATTTAAGGATGAATTGAAGTTGAGATCCGTCTTCCGGTTGGATTCGTCTTTGTTTCCTCTCCTAAAAGCGTTCTCCTCTGCCTCCCACATCCAAGGAGCCCTCCAAGAATCTTAAAATATTATATTTATACAATAGGGTTCTTCAAGGATTATATTGGAGCAAAAAAATCACAAAATAAATCTACAATCGCGCCAGCGTCGCGATACTCGGATCCAGCGTCGCGACACTAGCCAATCTGTCACGAGCTACGATGCTGGCGTTCTGTACTGCCAACATGGCGGCGCTGGCCGTCCTGCCCAGTTCCGTTCTTTTTGTGATTTTTTCAAATTTTTGACTTTCAAATCTTTCCAAATCAATCCAAATGCAATTGAATATCAAACCTACAAGATATAAATAAAAAATAAACATAAATCAAACAATAAAACTCAAATAACAATTAAAATTAGAGTTAATATTTTTTAAAATATGAGTGTGAAACACACTTATCACACGCTCTCTCTCTCTCGTTGTTACACGTCGTCGTGTTCCACGTGAATCTCCCATTGAAGCTGCCTGAAGCTCGCGCAACTCCCCCTGAAAATAGGTGAGCTCGACCCTTAGTTCACGATTTAGTTGTAGATCTTGAATTTTCTTTGATTTTACTTAAATATTTTTTATGAGTTCGCGAGATTTTCAGTAATATGTTTGAATTTTCTTTTGGATTATGTTTCAAATTGAAATTTTGATAACTTTTATAGAGGAAAAAAGTTTAGATGTTCCAGCTCCCTCGCGATGGTGATGGCTTCCAATCAGTGTTATTTGATCTCCCAAACTCCCATCCATGTCCAGTATGATCATTTGGCAGGCACTGGGATCAAATATACCATAGAAAATATCACATTAACTCCAACCTTAGGGATGTTGTTGCGTTAGGTAGAACTTCCTCGATGCCTCGTCCTTTATTTTGAGCATAAAACTCATATTAGTGATCCAAATCTTTATCCATTTTGTTTAAAATCTTGCAGGTGGAGTTTCATGATCTTCTCCCTCTGTCTAATTTGAGAAAAATCTATGTAAGTTTCTCCTTCCATAGATCTGAGCAAAGATCATTCAGCTTTTTTACCCATACGACAAATCTGAATCCAAATATAAGCACGAGACTCAAAGGTTCAGCTCTGACCACTTAGGTTTAGGATTTTAAATTAATTTATGATTATTTTCTAATGGAAGTCTTTAAATTGATTAATTTGATTATTACAAACTATGATGGCTTCTCTGGATTTTGCTATTAATCTTGAATGGAAATGATTATAATTACACTTTACAATGGCTTATCTGGATTTTGTCTGTTAATCTTGAATGGAAGCATATTACTTGTGATAAATATTAAATCACTATTGTAGCATTTTGTTCTTCTTAGTGGCAAAAAAGATATGGTTACAGGGTAAATTTTTTACAATACAAATTTTATCGTATTGCTTCTAGATACTTTCAACTATGGTTACAAAATAAAAGGTTTAACTTATGGTTTTTCTAGTGCTCTCTAGGTCTGTCGCAATCATATATTCATTTTTTCTAGGTCGGCCATAATCGGCCATAATCATATATTCATTTTTCCCAAGTCTGGCACCATCTTGTTTTTTTTAATTTGTTATAAAACTCTATCTAATATATTAACAATTCAACATGGAGGTGTTATAAGATGATCCTACTCCTTGGGATGGTTAGTCTTTATTCATCCTTCTTTTGTTGTCTATTTTTGTGACATTTGGCTCCAGGTTCCTTCTGAATCCTACTAGTTTCTTTGTGATATTTAACTTCAGGTTCTAATCACAACTTCCTATTGTGGACTCTGATGGAGTGAGGTGGCTGCTCTAACATGATGCTTATCACATGGTATGCCACATTTTGGGACTTTGTTAATTGAACATTATAGGTGTTTTGTTTTATGCAAGAGCCATTGCTTAATGCGTATACATTCATAGATAATTATTTACAGAGCTTGATTTCTAACTAATCTTATTCTAAAGTATAGTAATATAATGCCTAAAATGGGTTAAATGACTTTTTTTTCTAATGAGGTTTATTCTTTTGTAAGCCTTAAATGACTTAAAGTAATGTGTACTTTAAATTTACTATTACTTTTCTAAAGTTGTTTTGATTGAATTTGACTTTCTGTATTTTATTTATGTGCGTGTATTTGCAGACTACTTATTTATCTTTTGATTGGTGACATTTCTTGGGAGACACTGGAGTAAATAAAATGTTCTCTCATCAATCATTTTATTTTTCTTTTCACTATTCAGCTTCAGTTGGTGAGCGAGCGACAATGAATTTTTTCTTAGAGCTCCAACTGATGGTCTTAGTAACTTGTGATTCAACCTAGACTTCTACTAAGTTGGTTGTACAGCTAGATATTGCTTCTGCTCTCCTGCCATTGGTATGTTTTAGTTCTTTTATATAGTTTTTCCTTCCTTTTCTTTTCCTTTTTTCAAAGTCAGATTTTGTCGTGATTATAACTTACTTCATTAAGTTTTGTGATAATATTTTTTAACTCAATGAATTTACAGTTCTCAATAAACTGAGTAAGTCGATTATTATTGGTTATGCTTTGAAGTTCATTGAATCCATTTCATACGGTCTATTTTAGAAGATATTACTCAAAAGCTATATCAGAATGTCACCGCAAAAGGGCTTTTGAATTATTCTATCGTGGTTGTGTGAGAAGTAGTTGAATAACTTTATAATTTTGCTCAATAGTCTAGACTCCTAAGATTGTAAATAGTAATTAATTATCCTCTAGATTGGGTCTTGGTTTAGGCTGCGAGCTGATAGAAGATTTTCTTCTTCTTCTTTCTTTTGTTGGGTTGTTAAGTGTTCTTTAATAAATAAGCAAGAACTATATTTTGTTATCTTTTGTCGATTGTGATTCAACGTCATTTCCCCTTTTATTCGGTTATTTAAAAGTTTTGGACTATGGATACAAGTACATGAAAATGCCAAAGTGTGAGAAAAATACTAAGTAAATGAAAATATGACTAAGTTCATGATAAAGAGGGAGAGAGACCAAGTGTGTACATATAAGTGTGAAAATTGTCTAAATGTATGAAAATTACTAAGTGTGAAAATTGGCTAAGTGTATGAAAATATTCCCAAGTGTATGAAAACTGTAATTTGGGAATGGTTTGCAAAAACAATCCTAGTGAAAATTGAGAAGCGAGTATTACTAATCCCATTTTATATTTTTGGACATACATTTTACATGTTCATGTAAATATCTTGGTATTGTTAGTCAGCTAATGTGATTCTTGCTGAGGAGAAGCATTGACCTATATAAGTTTCTTTTATTATCTTGTTATCCGATTCAATTGTTTTTCTACCATATCACATTCAATAAAAATATCACATCCTTCACATTTTTCTTGATAGTCAGAAGAGAAGGACCGGTTATCCCACTAGTTATTGTTCAAAGTGATTAATATCAACTAATGAAGCTTACCTATAAACTAAATTGGCCAACTTATGAAGCACTCATGGTTTGTTTGAGGCTATCCTCACGCATTACAATTGATACCGAGAGTAAAATGGTGCAGCTGAAGTACTCATTAAAAAGTATCGGGGTTTGCATCCTATTATGTTACTTTCTTATGTAATATATGTGTAATTATGTATAGAAGTAGGTTTGAAGTGTGTGTTTTTATTGTTTTGAAGGGATTTGTATTAGAAGAAATATTCATTTGTAGTGGTATGAAATTCAATAAGTGAAAATCGTTAATGTTTGTATTGACAAATCAGAAATTTTAAGACAAAAAGTATTATGTTACTCCATAGAGCAACCGTGCTTACTGCCTTCACCAATGCCTTACATGAATTGATGAAATGAAAGGACCTTTATGAAGAGTAAATATTAAGTAAATAAATGAAAATGACTAAGTAAATTTAAAATGATCAAGTGTACAAAAATGATAAATGTAAAATATAAACATATAAGGCAAAGTGTATGAAAATTAATAAGTGTGTATAATGGTTAAGTGCTTGAAATGGGAAAACTTTTATAAATAGTACATATAAAGTGAAGAAATGAAAATGATTAAGTAAAATTAAAATTATCAAGTGTGTAGAAATGATGTTACATGTGTGTAAAAATGACTAAGTGTTTCAAAATAACTATATGAATATGTGAAGAATATGAAAATGTGTGAAAATGACCAAGCGTGTGAAAATGAGTAAATGTGTGAAAATGACTAAGTATAAAAAACGAGCTTGTATCAATGGTGATTGGCTATTTGCATATAAATGACTTAAGTGTGTAAAACTGACTAAAGGTTTCAATACAACTACATGAAAATGGCAAGAATATGAAAATGAATAAGTGTGTGAAAATGACCAAGTGCGAAATCAGTTAAGTTCCATCAAAACAAGTACGTGGAAATGGAAAAGAAAAGAATGAAAATATGACTAAGTGTTTAAAAATAGCTAATTTGTTAAAATATGATCAAGTCACAGAAATGACAATTTGCATATATGAAAATTACTATATGTGTAATGGTTAAGTAGGAAAATATGATAAATGCAAGGCATAATTTTATGAGAGGGAGAGAGAGACCTAGAATTTACAAGCACATGAAATGCATAATTGTGTGAAATTAATATGTATGCCTAAGTGTAAAAATATGACTAAGTGCATGAGGACCTAAACGCTATCACTACATGACGAGTCATCATTCAAGACTGGCGTTTGGGCCCCAAACACCATGGTAGCTGGCGTTTGAGGCCCAAACCCCAGACACACAGGGTTTAGGGTTTAGAATTTAGGATTTGGTTCCAATACTCCTTATTGGATTGTGGAATGCACATTTAAACTTTCAGAGGACGTAACTTTGATTCGGGTGGAACCATGTGGACCGTAAGATATCAAATCGAAGCTTATTCAGAGATCTACATTCGGGTCTGAAAATACTATTTTAAGTACTTTCGGAGACCCGAGAGCTGTTTCGGTCTTAATTTTGAGCTTTTTTGTAATTTCTCTCTTTTAATTTTTAGGGGTTTTATATGATTATAAACTAAAACGTAAATAGGTTGTTTTCTAAATTTTATGGGGTTATAGTTTATAAAATTAAAGGATAAAATTTTAAATTTTAATATTCAATTTCAAACTTTTAGCGGATATGTTCAATTTATAGATAAAATCTGACATTGAGTGTTATACGTGTTCGTCAAACCAATAAATATGATTTAATGATCATCATAACTTCACAACCTATAATTATATATGGTGAAAACCTGTCTCGCTCGGTACTTGTCATAAAAGCACAACAATATAACTTTTAACGAGTTTATGAATAAGTGTTCAATTATATCGAGAATCCTTAATTAATCCAATCTCACTTCACATAATAAGTGAGTATTTGTACATGACATTTTGGGACTGAAACACCCAATTGTAGGCATAAAACTAGCGCTTGGTTTTGACGATTCGATTAGCACCTTCAGGATGACGTTTAGGGGCTAAAAATAGGCGATTCGCCTATTAGGTATGACAATTAGGTTGTACGTATTTGGTGAACCCCTCTCAAAAATTTTTATTTTGTACGTATTTGATGAACCCCAGTACGTAATTGGTGAACTCCAGTATGTATTTGATGAACCCTTCAAGAATTATTAATTTGTACAAAGGGGATCTTGATGGGTTCTCCAAAATATTTCACGTACAAAATCAATCATTCTTCTAGAGATTCACAAAAATATTTCACTTACAAAATCAATCATTCTTCGAGAGGTTCACCAAAATATTTCACGTACAAAATTAATCATTTTTCGAGGGGTTCACCAAATATTTCACGTATAAAATCAATCATTCTTTGAGGAGTTCACCAAAATATTTCAATTACAAAATCAATCATTCTTTGAGGGGTTAACCAAAATATTTTACGTACAAAATCAATCATTCTTCGAGGGGTTCACCAAAATATTTCACGTACAAAATCAATCACTCTTCGAGAGATTCACTAAAATAGTTCACGTACAAAATCAATCATTCTTCGAGGGTTCACCAAAATATTTCACGTACAAAATCAATCATTCTTCGAGGGGTTCACCAAAATATTTTACGTACAAAATCAATCATTCTTCGAGGAGTTCACCAAAATATTTCACGTACAAAATCAATCTTTCTTCGACGTGTTCTTCTAAAATGTAGTGGGAAAGATTATTTTACTTGATACTTGTTGTAAAATGACAACATAATCAAAAAATACATTCTGAACCGTCATTAAAAAGGTCCTAAAAACCATTGTATTGATGCAAAATCGCTAAAACCACCAAAAAAGGAAAAAAATGCCAGGAACCCCCAAAACCGCCAGTATTGGTTAGAGAAACCGACGGGATAGATTGGTGAATCCTATTACGTAATTGGTGAACCCCAGAATGCAATTGGTGATCCCTCCAAGAATTATTCTTTTACGTAATTGGTGAACCCCAGTATGTAATCGGTGAATCCCTCCAAGAATTATTTTTTTGTACGTATTTGGTGAACCCCGCTATGTATTTGGTGAACTCCACTACGTAATTGGTGAACTCCACTACGTAATTGGTGAACTCCACTACGTAATTGGTGAACTCTAGTACGTAATTGGTGAATCCCTCCAAGAATTATTCTTTTGTACGTATTTGGTGAACCTCGTTATGTATTTGGTGAACTCCACTACGTAATTGGTGAACCCCTCCAAGAATTATTCTTTTGTACATATTTGGTGAACCCCTCCAAGAATTATTCTTTTGTATGTATTTGGTGAAACTCACTACGTAATTAATAAACCCCTCTAAAAATTACTCTTTTGTACGTATTTAGTGAACTCCACTATGTAATTGGTGAATCTCACTGCGTAATTGGTGAACCCCATTACGTAATTGGTGAACCCCAATATATATTTGGTGAACCCCAGTACAAACTCTACTACGTAATTGATGAATTCTACTACGTAATTGGTGAATCTCAGTACGTAATTGGTGAACCCCTCCAAGAATTATTTTTTTGTACGTATTTTATGAACCCAACTATGTAATTGGTGAATCTCACTACGTATTTGATGAACTCAAAAAACTTAAAATAAAAACTAAAACCTGCTATTTGCTAGATTTTGTATGGCACAGATTACTCCAAATACAATCTAAAAGTCACAATAACCCTTCAAAACATAATAAAATTATCCGATGTTAACTTGACACGTAATTGTTAAGTGGACACTTATGGTGCGACGTTATTATCTTTGTCTAACATGTAATCGTTACCTTAACACATCACTAAGGAGCAAACAAGGATTCAGATTATGAAGCAAACAACAAGGATTCAGATTTTGATTGAATGGACGAACGGTGGGCATGGTTGTTGCTTTCACAATTAAGAGGTATGTTTGAGATTTACTTGTGCTTCCTCCAACCTGTCTCATCTGACAACCACTATTCATTTACTAAATGCTTACACCCCACCCAACCACCCCTTGTTATGATCCATTATTTGCTTTAATCTATGTTAATTTGCAAGTTATTATTCCCTCTGTAATGTTAATGAATCTTCGGGAGTACTGTATTGTTGATGAATAGTTTTGTTCATTTAATTCAAGAATATGATAAATTTTTATTTTACCAATTCCTTTAAAATTGAATAACCTCTCACAAACTCTTTTATCTAAAATAATATCTAGTTTTCTCTAAATCAACATCTTCAACATTCTTCTAAACTTAAAAGCGCTTAAATTTAACTGTCATCTTCTCAAACTCTATTGAAATGTTTCTCACTGGAGAGGGAGGCCTCCCAATCCCCATCTCCGATGATCTCTTTTTATAGATTAAGATCGATGATAACCTATAGTGATTTTTTTATAGATTTAATTCTATAATTTTAGTCCATCATATGCATGAGAGTTTCTTTTATGGTTGTAAAGACCTCTTAGAATTACTAAAATTTGATACTCAAATTGAGTCAACATTCCTTCAACGGAAAATTTTTTCTAAAGTTCTTCGTAAGTTATCTGTAAAAATTTTTTGTATTGAAATCTGATTAGATGGAAGGTGTCAGGTGACGTAGCATTTGTTGATTCTTAGAGATGTCTACATCTTCGGTTTCGGCTCTCACTTGTTGTATGTATTTAGTTGTTGCTTAGTTATATGTTTTTCTTCTAAATGTCACTACTCTATTGGACTCATATTTCACTCATACTCATTGAATATGCTTAATTTTCAAAGATCAAACCCGTATCACATATAAACAAATCTCTTTATTATTATTATTATTATTATTATTATTAGGCTAACAATCATTTGATCTACTTAAACTTAATTTATTTGTCTTAAATTGTGTTTTTTGTTATAATTGATTTGGTTTAAAATAAAGGTTGTTGAAAGAATAGCTTATGACATGGCAATACAATATTTCTTCATATTTTTCAATCCCCTAATTAATGGGCAGCAAGTTAATTAATACTTAATCTTTGGCCTACATCTTCTTTATTAGTCCACATTCTTTCCTAGACAAAATTTGCAAGAGAGTCCCAGAAACCAGGATTGAACACCCAGACATATTCTTCACCTAATCGGCTCACCATTTTATAATTAATCTTCTTACAGAACTTAAATTTGGTCCAAGTTTTAATTTTGTTAAATTAATCTCTCAACTTACAGATCATTAACAATTAGCATCATTCGTTAAAATTTATTAATGCTTTACAGATGTGATCTGCACATATTACCATCGACCTTCATTAATCAATTGAACCACTTGTATTTCGAGTAAGGTTTATCTTTCATTAAAAAATAATCTGAAAAGACCATCAAATTATGTTATCATATGACTTTACGGTATAATATGTATAATCGATGAATGAAATTCAACTTGCTTCATCTGGATTGAACGATTAAAAAACTAAAGAAAATGTAGAACTTAATTTGGCAAGATTCGGAACACATAAAACAAATCGATAATATCACATACATAAATAAAGAAAAACCAACTTAGGAAAAGAAATAGTTTTTCTTTAAAAGGATTTGGTATGTTAGGCTCAAAAACTTCAATTTAGTACCATTATTTTCCTTTCCATTTTCCAATTTATTTCTCCGAACTCTAGCCAAACAAATCAAAAACTCCTATTCTGTACAACACAATACCAAAAACAGCATATGAAAATAAAAATGTAACATGTTTTGTTTATGTCACATAAAATCTAATAGCAGCAAATTGGACATCGTATTAGCCCATTTTCATTACAATCAGTGCAACGTTGAAATCCACATTCACCTTCTTCCTCCCCACTCCCTTCCTCTTCTACTTCTTTACCTCCATAATACACTTTACAGCTCCCTGAGCATCTCTCACAAGGCACAAACCTTATATCCCCACAACCCTCACAACCTCCACCACCACCACCACCACCACCATTGCCTACTTTTTCACAACACTCAAACACCTTCTCTAGCTGCCCTTCCTCATGCATTCTCTTAATTTCATTGACTCCACCAACATATTTTCTCCCTACAAACACTTTTGGCAACACTCTTCCATTGAAGCCATCTCCAAATAGCTCTTTCATCTCCTCCTTGAACCCGGAATCCATCGATACGTCTCTCTCGTCTACGCATAATCCGACGTTTTTAAGTATCATCCTGACATTACAACAATCCTCGTACGTCTTTCGTACTCCTCTTAGGCTCGTGAAGTATACAACAATCTTGTCCTTAACCTTCTCTCCATCACAATTCGTCTTAGACGAATTATCTAACGATTTTCGGAACGATGAAATAGCGTCGGGATCAAAATCGGAAACGAATGGATGGACTATTATGTCATTTTCTTTAAGCCTTGATTTTGGACAATCAAACGAGAAGCTTCGAGGCAAATCGGACGACTGGAGACGGAGAGGACTATCTTCTTCAAGCCCTTCCATTAGCTCCCATGTGTTGATGGTTTCAGGCTCTCCAGCGGACGTTCTAGTTTGGGTTGTAGGGATAATCTTTGGGATTTTCTCGTTTATCAAACTAGACCAATTCTTTGCCTCCATTAATCCCTTTGAGAATTCCTTAATTTTCTCTTCTTCCACATCAACATAATCCTTGCCATTGCTGTGAGCATGCTCGTGATCTTCAGAATTGTTGATAGTATTGTGGTCGAGCTTCAGAGAGCCGAATGTGGAGGAGGTGAGGGCGACGAAGTGGTAGCTGTCGCCGTGGGTCTGCGGCGGGTGGTGGACGTGAACGGAATAGCTTCGAGAAACCGTAGAATAGAGGCTGTGGCAGTGGGGGCATTGCTTTTGCTTGGAGCTGGCACAACCCATTACCCAAAACACAATATCGATAGCTGGGTTGGATTGAAAACAAAGGATAATCAACAAATTAAACAAAAAAAATATAGAATTTAAAAGAAAAATAAAAAGAGGGATTAGGAAGCAGGTGAGAAAGAACGAAGATAAACGAGCTGGATTTGATGGGAGACTCCGCAATCAAATTCTGATACCCAGAAAAAGAAATTTGAAAATGCAGAGACTTAGAAGATGAAAAGTGGTTGCTCAGAAGCTTTTCGATAAAAAGGTTTGAACTTTTTCTCTTTCTTTATTCATTTAATACTCTATTGCGCTAAAGAAACAGAGACAGAGCCAGAGGTTCGGCAGAACGCGGAAACTCAAGAAGACGCAATAATTCTCATACACCACAATGAAGCCAGATCGAAAACCTCTTTAACCCTGTTGGGAATTTTTCTTTAATGTCTTGTCAATAAGGTTTTGACAAATTTGGTTGCTCTCAAAAGACCGAAATCAATACGACAGGCAGAGGAGAGGCGAGCGTGAGTTATTCGAATGGTGGCGTTTGGAATTTTATCAATCACAATGGATGAAAAGGAACTAATTTGGAATTTTCATGGTTCCCGTGAAATCACGAGATTTGGAATTGGGATGGAAAGTTTAAGAAAAAAGTAGAGCTAAGGTAAAAAAAAGAAAGAGAGATAAAATGAGGTGGGAAATGGAACTGAAAGTCAAAGAACGAATGCTATGATGACCATTTCAGCGGGTTAAGGCCAGCTGACACCCACTGTGACTCCCAACACTTTCTCACTCTACATTTCTAGAGAGAGAAAAGAAAGATAAGGCGTTACTTATTTGCAATGTGTGGCGAGCAAAAACAAAACCTCCGTTGAGGAGTCTTAATATGAGCAGTATAGATTCTCTGTCATTAATACTTTTACGTGGAAGTCGTCTAACTTTTAAAAATTTAGCAGTGTAATTGTACTACGGAAAATTCTTCAATGAGTCTGTTTCACTGTAACGTTGCCGGTTGATCTGATTTTTAACATAAAAATTAGAGTTAATTAAAATTTATGATCTTGTCGAATTAGAATTGAATCGACTAATTATCTAGATAAAAACCGAACCGCACTATTAAGAAAATAAAGTTAGATGACGGATAAAATCTATCATTATAACTCTATAATCATTTAAAAAATCGTCATTATAATGGTATACAATGACGGGGAATCTCTGTCATCGTAGGTACCGTGAAAAGTAGATAGATGACGGAGAATCCCCATCATCTTAGATAACGTGAAAAGTAAATAAATGACGGGGAATACCCATCATTGTAAGTACAACGAAAAGTAGATAGATGACGGGGATTCCCCGTCATACAAAGTTCAAGAAAAGAAAAAAATATTTATTTAATTAAATAAAAACTTGACAAATAGAAGATGTTTTTCTATTTAAAATAAAAAAATATCAGAAAATATATAAAAAAAATTGTCAATCCAGAGTATATAGTACATAATCAAATTTTCATCAACTAATAGAATCCAATACGCTAACTCATTCTAATTTTCATTCAGTTTTATCTTGAACCATGGGTAAAAATAATACTTAGTTAAATATATAGTATATAATCAAATCCATTGACGGCTGACCGACTGTTATCTACTAGACTGTCTTCTTTAGTCATTTAAAAAAACCATCATTATAATTGTGTATAATGATGGGAAATCCCCGTCATCATAGGTACCACGAAAAATAGATAGATGACGGAGAATCCCTATCATCTAAGATAACGTGAAAAGTAAATAGATGACGGAGAATACCCATAATTGTAAGTACCGCGAAAAGTAGATAGATGACGGGGAATCCCCGTCATCTTAGGTACCGCGAAAAGTAGATAGATGACGGAAAATCCCGTCATCTTAGGTAAAGCGAAAAGTAAATAGATGACGGGGATTCCCCGTCATCTAAAGTTCAAGAAAAGAAAAAAATTATTTATTTAATTAAATAAAAATTTGACAAATAGAAGATGTTTTCCTACTTAAAATAAAAAAAATTATCAAAAAATATATAGAAAAATAGTCAATCCAGAGTATATAATACATAATCAAATTTTCATCAACCAATAGAATCGAATACGCTAACTCATTCTAATTTTCATTCAGTTTTATCTTGAACTATGTGTAAAAATAATACTTAGTTAAATATATAGTACATAATCAAATTCATTGCAAAACTGACAGGAACATCATATAATTGAAACCTCTAAAAGCATCAAATTAGAAGACCAAAGTTACTTGTTATGAGCAGGTATAGATGAAGTTGGTCATGATAGAGAAAATCATCGTATTACACAATAAAAATAAAACAAAAATTATTATGATTATAATTTTGAAAGATATATTTCAAAATGAGAAACGTTTCAACATACAATTTTCTAACAATTCTTTCACAATAATTATCAACAACAATCAATAATAAATCATCAGAGTTTTCTTCCACGTTTTTACACACCATACACCACTAGGGATGCAAACACATAATAAGATTATTTTATTGAATTATATAAAAAGTATACCTTCCAACAAATAGATACAAAGAAAAACTTGAACTTTAAGAGATACACACAACTTCCAAATGAATTTAAGTAAAATAACTTATCGGAGGAAGAAAAACTTTTTATCATCACATCCAGGCAATATATACAGACAAATAAGTGAATATATATATATATATATAACTAAAATCATTTATCAGTAATATACAACTGATAATACTCACCTCACAACATGAAGAAAGCAGCCTTTTTGCCAAACCAAGACAAGTAATCTAGAAAAAGAAAATGATATGAAAATGGAAGAACAAAGAAACAAAATAACATATTAGTTCATTAGTTGTTGATTAAAATTTATTACAAATCACAACTTTTGTCCGCAAGTGCACATTTAGCGAGTAAATCCCTTCTCGAATAGATGCTCCTCCAAATTTAAGACGGATTACTGCCTCCTTAGCTTCCAGCACCCCAAACCACCACCATGCTTAGATATACAAATTTTTCTAGGACATCCAATGAATCTTTCGGTTCGAGTAAGAAAAACCCCACTAAAAATTGTACCAAGTAAAATGGGTAAAAAAATTACATATGTAAAAAACTATAAGTAAACTTCTTGTCCAGTGATATAGATGGGTTATTTAGCAAAAAAAAGGAAAGATTGGTTTAGTTTATAAAGAAAAATTCATAGACAAACCTTTAATTAAAAATGATACGGGCCTTTATTGCTCTCCCAAATTTGTAAAGTACGTAACTAGAAAAAAAAAAAGACAAAATAGCAATAGCAAAGGGAATAAAACTATTTTCAACAACTTTATTATCTTCTAATGTTGTTGAATCCTTAAGATCCAAGTCAAAACTAGTCAATCAAAAAGGTCATCAATTACCTGAAATTACTTCACGAGTAATAAGGTATACAAATTCATAAAATAAATAGCAGGAAATATGCCATAAATTTGGTGTTCGGCATATGACAAGAACAATGGTCAGTATGCAAGTAGAATAGATTATAAGAAAAATTGCAAACCAGCATTATCTCATCATCAGTTGTCGCAATTCCTGAGTTGAACTCTAGAATTAAAAGTCGCTTATTATTTAAGTCAAACAGGAAATCGTCCTTGAACTCTTCCCTGAGATATCAACAAAGGTATAAGGGAATTTCAGATTAATTACTGAGCTTCTGTATTAGATGTATCTTACTGAGTTGTGTAAATTGCTTAAAGATTGAAGACAAACATTAATCTAACATGAATGCATACCGCTTCTTCTGTGTTTCCATTGCCTCAAGTGCATCCTTCTGCAGCTCTTCTAATTGAGCCTTGGCAATTTTGAGTTCTAAATGTTCTTCATATTTAGGTAGATCTACCCTACAAATCCCAAGCATGATGAGCCAGAAAGTCAAATAACAGTAATCATCAAATATAGTTTAGGAATGAGAAAACTAGAAAATTTTAATTGTAACAGTAAGAAACTCGGGATCATCATATCTAGCTTCTTAGGAATTATAGACTAGAACCCCAATATAATGACGAACGTTGTGAGCAAAGAAATCAATATCACAAAAGAGCACAGGAAAAACCAACTCCAAATTCTTCTATATACCAGTTCATTGGAACATTCCAGAACAACAATATTTTAAATAAGTTTGAAAGTAGTACATAGGGTTAAAATCCCTTCTGGTTGATTTTGTCGAACTTTGACATGAGAATAGCCATTCCTTTATTGTCATTCCTCAAAAGAGGTTTTTTTGAGTTCCTTTGATAACTGAAGAAGTCATAGCCACATGTAAAATTTTCATTCTAACTCCAAACTATAGGGTTGAAAGCAATCAAGTTTCGTATTCTGTACAAGTTCTCCAACACGATCCTTATGGTGTGCTTATATATTCCGTGACTTCAAAATTTTGTAGAAGTATTCATCATTAATAGAAGAAACTACAATTCCCAGAGGTATGCATTTTAATACATTTATGTGATCAAAACACATCAACCTACTGGTCAATTGAAATTTTATGTCATAATATTCTCAACAATCACAATATG
The DNA here is from genome assembly GCA_003255025.1 of Datisca glomerata. Taxonomy (NCBI): domain Eukaryota; kingdom Viridiplantae; phylum Streptophyta; class Magnoliopsida; order Cucurbitales; family Datiscaceae; genus Datisca; species Datisca glomerata. Next base: position 125,498 of record QANY01006498.1, on the reverse strand, counting down.
ACAATGGGAATAGTTAGAAGCCATATTTGTTGTATCAGATGAGAAATAATTATTGAGAAAGGAAAAACAAATACAACACTGAACAAGACAAAGAAAATCTCAGAAAATATCAAATTCAAGATCAAATATCATTGAGAAAGGAAAACTCAGAAAATTGTTGTCTAATTTATTTACTAGTAAAATGAAATTGGTAGTGGTGTTAGTGTAAATTTGAAACTAGAAAACTTATTTGTATGATTAAGGTAAACTATATAGAAGGTGGATGTAGTATAGCCAAAGAATTATAATAAAAATAGAACTTTGGATGTACCTGTAACATGTAGGTCATAGTCTCAAACCCTGTTTAAGATGATGCAAAGCACACAGCAGAGACAATATAATTACAAGCATTAACTATATTGATCCATAAGAGAAAATTACATAGCAAAATAATTAATTGAAACTCAATTCTTTTAATTAGATTCAGAATTCTAACCTCTACGTGGATGATCAGGGAGTCCAGCAGGAGTAGGAACTGCAATGTCCACAATTTGAACTTCATTTACAAATTACACACTTTAAATACCAAAATACAATCATGAAAAAGAAAAAAAAAAGCAGAGATACCCACCTGAAAATTCATCCAAAACAAGAAAATGGTCGAAATACTTCAACTCATATCTTTAAAATATAGAAAACCCGTTAGCCCAAACTCATAAAAATCTAAACTTTCTTCCATAGATATTAGAAAAATCAGTAACTATGTTATTACATACATCAAGAGACAAAAGTTCTCAAGTCACAGCAACGCGTAAAAAATTTGAACTACAATAGACAAAATTTCTTCCGTAGAGATTAGAAAAACAAATATAAGAGTAAGACTCAGCGTGAAGTTTGACTATGGACATATGCACTTCAGTTTTGGAGTAAGACTCGATTAGAACTAATCTCTCAATCTGAACTCCAAATCAAACATGGAGAGGTCTAAAACTCAGACAAACTCACAAATCGAGAGTGACGTAGGAACCTAGATCTGAGCTTCGAGTGTGCAGGGACCAAGATCTGCGCTTCGAGTTAAAGCTCACCGTGGAAGATCACCGTCGAAGCTCGCCTAGAAGCAGCCTTGAAGTCACCTAACACGGAAACGGGAAGAGGAGCTCTAATCGTCAGTCGCCACTGCTGTCAAAAGAGAAGAAAAGAATAACACAGTAAAAGTAAAATTAGGGTTAGATTGATTATATTATAGGATGATATTTTGTAAATAAAATAAAATTTGAGGTAAGTAGTAATTTGTTTTTACACCATAGAACAATGAGAGGTTTTTTTTCCATTGTCATAATAAGAAGTTATATTGACAGCCCAAAAGTTAGTTGTCATAGTAGAGAACACATCGATGACATCTAATATTTGAGTTGTCATCAATGCCTGAATTACCCCACCCTAACTATTTTCCATTGAGAGATTTTAGACAGTTGTCATTGTATCATAGATGTGGCTGTCATCTAAAGTCAAAATTGTAGTAGTACCGACCCAACCGTAAAATAATTGATCGGTTCGATCGAGTTTTATAGTTCGTCAAGATTTTTTTAAGAGGTCTATCTATGAATATAACCATACATGTTTCAAAAAAAAATTAATTTTTTCATGCATTATAATAAAAACTCACAATTAAACTACAAACATGTAAACTAAGGATTAAAGAAAGATGAGAGAGATACAAAAGTAGAGAAACGTGTGAATAGGAAAGGAGAAAAATGTGAAAAAAAATAAACAAATACATAAATTTATATAAGGATAAATGGTCGCTCGGGTCAAAATTGTAGGAAAATTTTGGACTAAACTTGAAGTTCGGTCTTTTTTGGATTCAAGACTGAATCGACCATTTAGCTTACAAAATGACAAAACTAATCATTTTCGGTTCGGCTCTATTTAGTTTGATCAATTTGGTCTGTTTTTGCACATCCCTAGTTTTTCTGACATTGATGCCATATGGTTCAATAACAAGTTGAAAGAGTTCAAGAAATATATTCAGAAGTTCAACTAACACGATCTGAGATTTAACAAATGGAAGGTTTAATAAAAAAAATTTAGATTCAACAAATGTGTTAAATAGGTTTAACATATGTATTTGACAATTCAACAAAAACTCTCGGCATCAGACGGAGAAAAGTGCTTGGCATTGAAGAGTGACCTTTGTTCTACATGACGTACAAAATGTAAATGTATAGAAAAAAGCTATATTTTAAATATGATATAAATATGTAATCTCATATCATATATAATATCACGTCAAAATATTACTAAACATCATAATTATATATACCATTACTCGTCATTTTTTACGAGGACAAACGTCTAGTTGATTTGATTTGAACTTTTAGATTAATCTTTGATTGTTGGATAGATGAAAAGAAATAAAAGTTAATGGGATCCTACATGAATGTATCATGGTCGGTCATCACAAGAAGTACCTCTCCGTTTGTCATTTATATCCATTGACTACACAAGAAAAGCCCAAAATAAATTCAATACAAATAGCTTCAGGAGTGTTGTATAAGTATAAATTTGAAAATGGGTATGAGCAAAAATTAGATTGCATCAGTCAAAAATTCAAACTACTAGATGCATGTTATGGCAGTTCGATTATTCAACTGAAGTAAGTTTGACTCCCAATCAGAATTTTAAGATTGGTTTCAAAGTTTATTAATTTCTTGCTTAAAGTAACTTCCATGCTGGTGAGATGAGAGTTGTAATTTCTTGCCTAAAGTAACTTCCATGCAGGTGAGATGAGAGTTGCAAGGGTTGTTTTCATTAATTATATCACTTTAATTACACTTTCTAACTAAGATGATATTATAATTTTAGGATGACAAAATAATTTATTAGGTAGTAAATTAAGTTTTAAATGATCAATTTAATTAATTATACATATTAACTTAAGCCAAATGGCATGCAAGAGGGAAAATGACTCATTTGAGATCCAGGATAAGAATTTGATGGTATATTTTTTCTCTTTCACTAGCTCTGGTTTTTTTAGAAAATAATAAACATCAAGAAAACAATTTCGGAAAATAAGGTCTCGAAAAGCAATTTTGTGGGTATAGTTTTGGGAAATTTAGGTAGTTAGTTTACATGTATAATCTAATATAGCTAAATGGAAATAAATTATAAAAATGTCTAATGGCTTATGAAAAGTATAGTATTTGCTACAATCACTATATAGTTATTTTTTGCATAAAATGACAAAAAAGACATATTTCTCACGTGAATTGTAAAAATGATTAGAAAAATTATAAAAATGATTGAAAATGGCCAGAATAACTAATTTACGTATCAAAATTATACATGCGTAGATAAATTTAGTTATATTATGCCTGTGTAATTTTATAACTAAACTAGTTACTACAACCATTTTTATAATTTTTTCTGGATGTTTTTGTAATACACCCATTTTTCAGCCATTTCCATAATTCTCCTAGTTTTTTAGGCTTGTAAAAGGGTCTGAATCAATTTCGTTTCGTTTCGGCCGAAATGTTTGAAAAGTTTTGATTTCAGAGAGAAACTGAAACGAAATAAGAGGTTGTAATTTTTCACCCAGAATTTTAATCTATTTCGGTATGTTTTTAGTCTTATTCGGTCTGTTTCAGCTGAATTTTGGTCTGTTTCGGTCAAAATACTCCTATGAATTTGTGTTGCAACGTGTTTCTTTTGCACAGGTAGGGTGAGATCAGTTTGGTGGAGATACTCCCGAATTATAAAATTTAGTGATGATGAAGAAGATGAAACTCAAGCAAATTAGTTGTGATATTGAACATTTGTGTGTTTCATGATAATAATGCTATTTAATATGATATTTTTGTTGAATTTTAATGTTATTAACATGATGTTTTGTTAAATTTTAATGGTAATTATGTATTATTTGCATGATATAATCTATTGATTCAATTTTTTCTTAGTTATATTATATATAATAAATTTTATAACATTATTTTAGATGATCGAAACACCGAAATATCTGAAATGTTTCATTTTTTTAAAAATCGAAACGGACACCGAAATGAAATTGACTACTATGGTCCAAATGGCTAATGGGCCTACTCTAGATTTAGTCCATTAAAAAGTAATTACACAAAATAAACAAGTTTGAAAATCAATTTAAAAAATAAAATGTTTTTTTCAAAATATAGGTAAATAACAGATTTTTAGTGTCATGTCATCAACCAGTTGTTGATGAATTTGTAGTTGACAATTTTACCTTCGATTTATAAATTTCATAATCAGATTTGGTGGGGTTCTTGTATTTAATTAAATATTTTAGAATTTATTATCTTTCAATTCAGACATTATTTTTTATTTTTAATTAAATTAGATGAAATGATCGATTCTAATTTCTTTTTTTAGCTAATTCTGATAAGAAAATATTTTAGTTTCAATGATTGATTCTAATTGTGACAAGGTAAATAACAGACTTTTAGTGTTACGTCATCAATCGATTGTTGACGAATTTATAGTTGACGATTTTAAACTTCAATTTATAGATTTCATAATCAGATTTGGTGGGATCCTTGTATTTAGTTAAATATTTCAGAATTTATTGTCTTTCAATTCAAACGTTAGTTTTTTTTATTTCTAGTTAAATTAGATAATAATCAATGATTGATTATACTTTCATTTTTTAACTAATTCTGATAAAGAAATATTCTAATTTCAATTATTGATTTTAATTCTGATAATGTAAATAGCATACTTTTAGTGACACTTCATCAACCAGCTGTTGACGAATTCTGATAAGGTAAACGTTAAATATCTTACATATTATATATAGATGATGGTCAATTCAATCCAAAATTATTGATTAATTAAGAAAACTACTATTTACCTAAATCTATTCAAAACCTATTATTTTTTAAAAGCACCCTTTAAAATTACCTATTATGTAAAATTTCTCTTGAAAATTTGATGTGCAAACCCCTAGCTACCCAAATTCGCTAGTGGTTAGGTTTCAAGAAAAACTCTAGCGAGACGTAATGAAACATGGTTGAGTCACCCATCAATAAGACTATCAAAGTTTACATGACTTAGTCGGACTACCTTCATACTAGACGAGGACTCATATCTCAGACCTTTGGCCGTAAGGTAAAGACTCACCCCAAGGGATAGAGTCCTAATACATTTAGCTTACTAAGACTCTAGAAATTCATCTCACTTGAATTTCTACACATATAAAGATTATAAGTCCAACGAAAAAGGGATCTCAAGTTTCTGGTAGAATTTTGAAAATCAGAATTCAATTTAATTTTCAAAACTCCTTTATAATAATTCTATATTTTATTCAAGAGTTACATCTTTTCAATTAACTTGTATCTATTTATTTCTTTTCAAATATTTTAATTTTCTATGAAGAGTTGCATGTTTTGAAAAAGTTTTTTTTAAGTCTATAAATAATTCACATTTTATTCTCTATGATATATCTCAATTTCTCAAGTTCTTATGCTCTTTATTCTCAAACTCTCAGTTCATCTCTATCTCTCTCAGTTTTCTACTGCCTTCCCATTATATATATTTAATATCATTTTTCTGCAATCTTGGTTTGGGTGATTCTTTACCTCCTTGTATGGGCAAACGTTTGAATTGGTGGGCTGCCAGCATTAGGTTGAACCTTGAAATTGCTGAGGCAACTATAACCTTCACGTAGGAGACACAATAGTTTTAAGACAGTGAATACACGTCTCTCAATATTTCAGGTTATGATTTCTTACTTATTTACTTTTATCTAAATTATAATTAGATAGATTGTGATCAATTTTATTTTATATTTAACAATATCTTAATTCTGAAGTTGATTTATTCTTACATGACTTTTTCTGGTTTATAATTAAGTAATTTATTATTGATTTTCTATCAATCTAAAACCGATGTGCTAGAAAATCGAAAATCAATTTCTTTGCATAAGATCACTTTTGCTGCTACTTCGTAAAACTGCTAGATAAATAATATTTCGATTTAATACATATTAGTTTTTGAAATCTTTGAGAAAGTGCCGTGTTCTTAAAAAAACAATTAGCAAAGACAGTTAATTAGAAGTTATATTTGAAGTAATGGTTAGTTTGCAACGTTAGTTATTTGGAAGTTATATTTCAAAAGGTGCCTTTTAATCATCTATTTTGTTTTGTTTTATTAAAGAATTATTTTGTTGAGTTGTTAGTGAAATTGTTTTTCAATATTCCAGATTTCTTGTTTATCATTCTCAAGCCCTTGTTAAGTAGTTTAGTCAAATGGCTAGTGAAAAGATAAAAAATCACCCAAAACACGTGTACAAAAAGAATGTTGATATGAGAGATCTCATCAGAACGGGGAAGAATGCTGAAGCAGAAAACTATCGCTTCTGGAACGGGTGACCATCGCTTCTGAAATGGGTGACTATTGTTTCTGAAACGGGGGAACTATCGCTTCCAGAACCGGGGACCATCACTCCCAGAACGGGAACTGACATTTCAAGAACGGGAGATCATCGCTTTCAGAACGAGAATCGATATCTCGAGAACGGGGAATCATTACCTCTTGGACAGGATAAAATATCAGAACGGAAAGGAGGGTTCAGACTGACAATCAAGTGGTTGTGATTGATTGGCCCGAACCACAAGGAACCACCAAGTGACTATGACTGATTGAGTTATTGAGGACAAAACAACTCAAAGGAATGAGCATAGTAAATGAGCCCACGCCTAAAAGTAATCTCATCAGTCGAAAGCATATGAGATGTGATCATCCCCTTTTTATTATTCTTATTATTGTAAGGTCATTAAGTACAAGCTAATGTAAAAAGAAAAGGAGGATGTCCTAACTAAGAAAACATCAACTAAAGGCACTTGCCATTCCTCTCTTCTCTCATCAACATCTACGTAAAATCCTTCACATAAGTGAATATCAACAATCTCCCCATGGATTTTCTTTACTTTAAAAGTTTTTCACGTAAATGATGTTGTCTTTATTCTCTCATTCTCTCTTTAAATTATGATCTTTATCATTTGTTCGCAGATGGTTTTCCATACAATAAAAAACTTTTACATTTGGTGCTCTCATTGAGAGTGAGAGAAAAAATCGAAGAAATCCCTCCCAAAATGTCAAAAACCAAATCAAACTCCCCCTCAACAATGAAAGCGGGAACAGAAACGGCAACATGTTGGAAGTAGAGATTGAAACGACAACAAGTACAAAACTAGAAATGAAACTGAAAACGGTAAACTCGTTCATTGTATATTCGATTGGCTTATTTCTTTTACATCATTATCAACTTCTAAAAAAAGAAAGAAAAGGAAGGAGATCAGAAAAGAAACCCATTTGAAGGAAGGATGAGTTAAAAAAAATCAGAGCACAAGAAAAGAGAGCTCAGACCAGAAAAACTCATAAAGCTTAAATCAGAAAAGCTCAGAAGAGCTCAGAAAGTTCAGAAAAGCTCGTAAAGCTCAGATCATAAGAGCTCAGAAAGCTTATAAAATAGAAAAAAAATACTTCAAAATAGTTAAAGTCGAGCTTCAGAAAAGTTGAAGTCAGAGTTTCAGAACAGTAAAGTTAAAGGTCAGATCAGAGAAGTTTCAGCTCTTCAAAAAAAAAATTAGTGTTAGAATTTCAGAACAGAAAACTGAAAGGATTTCAAAAAAGAAATTTTGTTAGAAAATAAAAAAGAGTTAGGAAGGAATTTCAGAGTAAAAAGCTAAGCAAAGTCAAGAAAGCTGCCACTTAAACATTTTAGAACAAAAAAACCAAGGAAACTGCTTTCAAATGTTTTAGAACGGGAAGACCAAAAAGGGAAAGCTATGACTTAAGCAAATTCAGTCATTCACAAGGAATTCATGAGTGTAGGAAAAAAAGATGAACAAACAACGAGAACATAGACGTCGTGATGATGTGAACATAAATGTCTTAACAACGGAAGCGACAACGGGTACGGAAATGGAAACTAAAATAAAAAAATCTAGAAGCAAAATTACCTGGCGAGTCACATAATCATAAGAATATGATAGTATGCTTCATGAAGAATTTTATGGACTTCAAGTTGAGCTCCATATCAAAAGTATGGTAATCTTCGTACAGGAAAGTAAACTTAATCACGTCTTTCAAATTTATTTATTTTTAAACTGTATACACTTACATAGCATATTATATATCCTTTAAAAATACATATATGTCTACTTCTTGAAGAATTTTGTAGAACTTGATTCGGAGCTCCAAAAAAAAGGAGGGGGTTATGACAATTTTCATGAGGACTGCTTAAGAAATGAGATAATGCAGAACAATCAAATTCAGAAATTAAATTGTATTTATTGGAAACCAATTATATAGTGAATCTTATATCATCAAGGATATGCAGAAGTTTACCTATAGAAGAAATTTACGAAATTCAATTTGGAGCTTTCAATCAAAACTTGTAACGTGATAACGTACAGGCTGTCAACTCTCTCTCTCTCTCTCTTCTTCGACAATGGAACTAAAGGCGTAAGTCCTTGGCAGGGGCAATTCATAAGTCCTACTCTCAGAAGGAACTAAGGGCATAAGTTCTTAGGAGAGGCAATTCATAGGTTCTACTCTTAGAAGGAACTATGGGCACAAGTCATTGGGAAAGGTAATTCATAAGTCATATTCTCATAAGGGTGTAAGTCCTTGGGAGGGGAGTTCATAAGTCATACTCTTGGAAGGAACTAAGGGCGTAAGTCCTTAGGAGGGGCAATTTATAAGTCCTATTCTTAGAAGAAAATCAAAATGGGGCCATGGTTCCACTAAAGGAGCCTAAATAATTGGGAGTGTCTACGAACACCGTTCCGAGAAGGAAAAAAAATATGGAAACAACAGAAACTCTACCAACAAATGTGGAACGTCAAACTCAAACTTGTGTGATGTAATTATGGAATAGTATACTCGCTCCTTATTCATCACAATAAATTATTATCGTTCTTGTACAATATTGTTGTCACAGATCTTAACGTACAAGAGAAGAAAAATGAAAAATGAAAAAACGGGAGAAACTCTACCACTGAAACCGTACTGAAGAAAATGAGAGAACCTCCCCAATGAGCCCATAATCACGAAAATGAGAAAAACTCTATCAACAAGCTCGTAGTAAAAAGAACGGAAAGACAATACAATGAATGAAGGGAAAGTAATCATCATCGACAACGAGTTTGTAAAAAAAGTTAGTCAAAAAATGCAAAGCATTCGTGAACGGGAATAGAGGAACGTAACGACAGAATAAGAAAGGACAAACCATTACACCTCAATAAGTGAACTTATTAAGTGTAATGGGGGGCAAATGAACAACTAGAAAACCACCGAAGGCACGTGTACAGAAATAACGCTGAAACGGGAGATCTCGTCAAGGGAAGAATACTAAAGCAGGAAACTATCGCTTCTAGAACGGGTGTCTATCACTTTTGGAACTGGGGACAATCTCTTCTGAAACAGGTGGCCATTACTTCTGGAATGGGTGGCCACAGCTTCTGGAACGGGTGACAATCACTTCTGAAATGAGGGAACTATCGCTTCCAGAACGGGGGACTATCACTCCTAGAATGGGAAAAAATAACAGAACGGGAACCGACATCTCGAGAACGGGAGATCATAACTTCTAGAACGGGAATCAGTTCTCGAGAATGGGGAATCATTACCTCCTGGACAGAACATAATATCAGAATGATAAATAGGGTTCAGACTGACAGTCAAGTGGTTGTGATTGATTGGTCCGAACCACAAGGAACCACCAAGTGACTATAACTGATTGAGTTGCTGAGGATAAAACAGCTGACATGAATGAGCAGAGTAAAGGAGCCCACGCCTGAAAGTAATCCTATCAGCCGAAAGCATAGGGGATGTAATCATCCTTTTTTTATTATTCTTATTATTGTAAGATTTATAAGTACAAGCTCATGTAAAATGAAAAGGAGGACGGCCTAACTAAGCAAACCTCAACTAAAGGCACTTGCTCTTCCTCTCTTCTCTCATCAACAACTATGTAAAATCATTTACATAAGTGAATATCAACAATCTCTCTGTGATTTTCCTTCCTTTTAAGAATTTTCTACGAAAATGATAGTGTCTTTATTCTCTCTTGAAATTATGATCTTTATTATTTGTTCGTAGATCTATACAAAAAAAGACCCTTTACAGCTAGATCAGAAGAAATAAATAGTGAGAAACCTAAAATTTTTTAAGGAAGTAATTTTCGTAGATGGCACCGCCAAGTAAAGTATTGGTTGATTGTTTTAGGCTTGATTACCGCTATAGATGAAACTCATCCTAGCCAGCAGCTGTCAAATTGGATGACTAAAGAAGAAATAGAGTACCATTGCTACAATAGGATTCTAAGTACCTTATCAGATCATCTTTATGATACATACCAAAGTACTACTAAATCTGCCAAACAACTTTGGGATGCTTTAGAAGAACAGTATAGTTTAGATGATGCAGAAGTTAACAGATTCACAGTCTCAAATTTTAATAACTACATAATGGTAGACACAAAACTAATAGGAGAAAAAATCCATGAATTTAAAGAGCTCATAAGGAAAGGAGAAAGAACGGAACAATATTTGGAGAAGATTTTAAAGTCTCTGGCTCATAGATAAACTACCAGCCCTCTTGGTCCACCTTTGCCAACACTCTTAGGAACAAATAAGGAGATCTTAACTCAAGCCATTAATTCCATAAGTGCTGGATCGAATTTTAACAATTTGAGGAAAAATTAATGAACCACGAATGGTTCGTGGGCGAAAAAAAATTCGCATCAACCAATTAATCATATTAGATATAAAACCTTTCATGATCATGCATATTTAGATTGACGTATTTAGAATAGGTAGAAACAATTTTATACCTTTCTTGTATCGGAGAAATTCTGATTTGGTGAAATCCAATCAGTCGTCTCGCGTTCTTTGTTCTTCGCAGGACTTCAAATAATCTTCACACCAACAATCACTCGTAGGATTAAGAAGTATATCTCACAAGAATATCATCGGAAACTAAGTGTGGGCTCTCAAAACAATAAATGAAGAAAACAAATTTCTTCTTCCTCTATAGAAATCGGCGGTAACTTCTAGGGGGAGAGAAAACATTTTTCTTGCTCTATGTAATCACACACTATGATTAGAGTTATGTCAACACACCTTTGGATGCAACCCTAATGTCATCCATTATATAATGATTACGAAATTTACACATATACTCTTATGTTGTAAATTGCTAAAAATCTCCTCCCTACACTGCTCTCTGCGATTTTTACATCTTTCCTAGAGCCCATACTGTGTTCAAATTCATCAATCCAAATTGATAATTAAATTGATCTCCATCAATTAATTAATTAATTTCTTTTATTTACTAATCATCCAACAATTAAAAAATAATTAATTAATTAATTTGAACATTAATTACTTGCTCTTCACTAATTAAGTGACAACACCCATCACATGTGAGTTCGAGAAATATGTCTTAGACCAAAACACGTTTTTGGTCCAACTAGTGTTGGTTTTCATTCCTATCCTTATGAGCTACCTCTGAGACCGAATGGATCCACATGAATAAATCTATAGGATTTAAATACTTGGTGAATTCATCTCCATAAATTCCCGACCTATTTAATCCTGATATTGTACGACTCCACTATAGGTCTGATGTCAAATCAACTCCCTATCATGCGCACTACATTTTCTGTTGGTGCAAATAAATATTTCTATTTTATGGTCCACAGAATATTTTATTATGTTATCCTTCGTGAATATCAATAACAAGAGTTGGATGTAAAATTACCGTTTCACCCCTCTAGTTATCAATAAAGCATAAAGTGATATTATTGCATTTTGCAAACTCGTCATGAATTTCATATCGGTGAATTATGTAACTCCAATATAGTTGAATCACGATCCCAACAACTGAGGTATTGTCTGTCAATTCGAACTCTCATATGGCGTATCAAAGACCGCAAGTAACTAAGTCAAGTTTCATATCCACTTCAAGATTAAGGTAATCACAAAAATACCCTTAAGGTATAATAATTAGATTTAGAGCTAGATAAACAGTTTTGCTCCAAACTAATTTGTTACTAGTCTATTCAACATATTCTATAACATGTCTAGGCCAACCGTTAGAGTCTTCACTCCCATGCCCCAAGACCGACAACCTTTGATTCAATCTAACAGTTGTAATCAGACTCGATTGCCTAGTTGATCCTTAGACTGCGAATAACATTCTGAACTATTTCACAAGAGTTGTCTGAAAGTCCCATCTGTCTTTACTCTTCTTACGTTGATAATAGTTCCTGGACTCAAGTAAATTATAAACATACTTTAATTAAAGAAAAAATTTCATTGATTCGTAAAATTCAGTAATACATAAATGTCAGATAAATGATCAAATACTCATAAATAGTTATTACACCATACTTTTGGACACAATTTCAACAATAAGAGTTGAAGAGTCTCATAAGGTTTACTTAAAAACTTCAAATGAGAGATCTCCTAGAGTAAACTTGGTTGAAAATAATAACAATAACAAACCAAGCCGGCAAAATAATTTTTTTTATAAAAATAATAATAAAGGTCAGTTCAAACCTAAAGGAAAAACTTTCAAAGCTAGTGGGTCTAATAATCAGTATAGTTCTAAAAATAAAAATCATAAATTCAAGGGCTTAGGAAGGGATGATAAAGCATGTTTCATTTGTTGGAGGACTAACCATATGGACCGTGATTGCCACTACAAGAAGGCAAATCCTTATAAGCCAAAGGAAAATCAGGGAAATTCAAAGCCACAAGTTAATGTTTTGATGGACAATAATAGCCTTACTGAGTCTTCCTTTAGGTATGATCAAAACTTAGTAAATTTCTCTTAAAAAGGATCGGTGATTAGATTCTAGAGCAAATGTTCATGTTTGTTTTGACTTAGACAATTTTAAATCATTTCAGAATCAAGTGGAGGAAGTGTGACTCTAGGAAATTGAAGTACTTGGAATTGGTGTTGTAGAATTGAAGATGTCTTCTAGAAAGACATTGATGTTGAAGGATGTGTTATATACACCTGATATTAGAAGAAACTTAGTTGTTCTTTATTAATGACCCAATGATATAAGCTTGTAATGGAGTCTAATAGAGTGGTTATTACAAAGAACGATGTCTTTATTGGAAAGAGTTATTTGTGTGATGGTTTGTTTAAATTAAGTATTTATGAAGTTAATAAAAATTTACCACAAAGTTTAAATGTTGAATTTAGTAATTTGTGGCATGGTAGATTAGGACATATAAATTTAACAAAAATGAAAAGAATGATGAATCTTGATCTAATACCTAAGTCAAACATAGATATTAAGCATAAATGTGAAATTTGTGTACAAGCTAAACAACCTAGAATGCCTCACAAAAGTATAACTAGAAATTTTCAACTTTTAGAACTAATACACAATGACGTGTGTGATTCTAATAGACAACCCACTAGAGATGAAAATATATATTTTGTAACATTTATAGATGATTGCTCTAGATTTTGTTATTTATACCTAATAAAGACTAAAGATGAAGTCTTTAATAAATTTAAAACATAAAAAAACCGAAAAGAGAATCAATTAGAAAGAAATATTAAAATACTTAGGTCTGATAGATTAGGAGAATATACTTTAAGTGAACTTAGCACCTTTCGTGAGGAACATGATATTGTTCATGAAGTAACACCACCTTATTCTCCAGAATCCAATGGATTATCGGAGATAAAAAATAGAACATGAATGGATATGGTAAATGTAATGTTAATTAGTTTGGGGCTACCCGATAATTTGGGGAGGGGGGGTTATCCTTAGTGCATGTTTTGTTCTAAATAGAATTATAGTAAAACATAATGAGAAGACCCCTTATGAGATTTGGAAAAGAAGAGCACCTAAGCTAAATATTCTTAAAGTGTGGGGTGTCTAGCCAAAGTATCCATTCCACAACCCAAGAAAAATAAAATAAGACCAAAGACCATTGATACTGTTTTTATTGGATATGCTCAAAATAGCACTGCCAATAGATTTTTAGTAATACAATAATTGAGTCCACAGATGCTACTTACTTTGAAAATATTTTTCCTTTTAAAAATAGAATGTCTAGCCAACTTAATGAATGACCATCAAAAGCTATTAAAGCTTCTACTAGTGCTAGCATGCAATAAGCTAAAGAAACAAAATTACGTAGGAGTAAAAGATCTAAAGTAGCAAAGAACTTTGGGAAAGAGTTTTATATTTACCTGCTAGAAAATGAACCTACCACTTATAGAGAAGCTATATCATCAATAGATGCACCTTTTTGGAAGGAAGCAATTAATAGTGAGATAGATTCTATAATGTAAAATAATACTTGGGAGATTGTAGATTTGACTCCAGGAAATATAGCTATTGGGTGTAAATGGGTGTTTAGAAAGAAATTGAAACCCATGGCACTGTAGAAAAATATAAGGCAAGGCCAGCTGTAAAAGGATTTACACACAAGAAATGATTAGATTACTTTGATATATATTCACATGTTTGTAGTATTACTACTATTCGGACTTTAATTGCCCTAGCTTCCATCAATAACCTACTTATTCATCAAATGGATGTTGAGACAACCTTTTTAAATGAGGATTTAGAGTAAGAGATTTATATGGAGTAACCTAAAGGTTTGTAGTTAAAGGACAAGAACATAAAGTTTATAAGTTGGTCAAATCTCTTTATGGTCTTAAACAAGCTCCTAAATAATGGTATGAAAAATTTCACAAGGTTATTCTTAGATATGGGTTTAAGTGTAACGATCATATGATAAGTGTTTATACCATAATGAGAAGGATGGAAGACATTTGATTTTATGTCTATATGTGGATGATATCCTAATTTTTGGCACCAATTTAGAGATAGTTCAAGATGTTAAATATTATCTCTCTAAGAACTTTGATATAAAAGATTTAGGAGAAGCCCATGTAATTTTAGGAATGGAAATAGAAAGAAAGCCTATGAGTATTCACCTTAGTCAATGTAACACTATAAAGAAAATGTTAAAGAAGTTTGGATATTATGATCTAAAATTCAGTATCTACACCTTTTGATTCAAATTCACATCTAAAGAAAAATAAAGGTGAACTCGTGTCACAATTACATTACTCACAAAAAAATAGGATTCTTGTTATACATAGCAAATAAGTCTAGACCTTATATCTCATATGTTGTTGGAAGACTTAGTAGATATACCCATAATCCTAGTAAAGAACATTAGATCGCCTTAGAAAGAATATTTAGATATCTTAGAGGAATGATTGACTATACTCTATGTTACAAAGGATCCCTTACTATTGTAGAAGGTTATCGTGATGCAATGGATTACTGACAATGTGGATATCAAATCTACTACCGGTTATATATTCTTACTAGGGAGTGCAACTATATCTTGGGGTTCTAAGAAAAAAATTGTCATATCTAGAAGTACTATAGAGGCTGAACTTATTATCTTAGATACAGCTAGTACCGAGGCTGAATGGATTAAAAGCTTACTTTGTGACATACCTCTTGTTAGTAAACCTATTCCACCCATTTTCATTCATTGTGACAATAAAGCAGTGATCAAGATAGTGAAACAATCACACATAAACAATAAGATGACTAGGCATATACAACTAAGATATAAATATGTGAGAAGCATGTGTAACAAAAATATTATCACTGTATTTTGTGAAATCAGAGAAGAACATTGATGATAGGCTTACGAAAGGCCTATCGAGAAGGATAGTCCTAGAATTATCGAGGGGGATGGGATTAAACCCATAAGGAAGTCATCTAGGGAGGAAACCCAACCTCTATGATTGGTGACCCAACGAAGGAGGTTCAATGTGGTAGAAATAATCTCTATTGCTTGACTTGTTACCGACACATTATTTATATATGAGATGCATTTATAAAGCTCTCTAACTCATCCCTAAGGCATTTGTGCCGAAGAAGTGTAACGTTAGGAAGGATTTTATCCTAAATGAGCCCGAGGAAGGAATTCTACAAGGTATAGGTTACATATACCCTTGGAGGACTCACTTAAGTGAGAGTCGTTGTGAGGTCGCGACTAAAGAATTAGGTTATTCTTGAAAACTCTCATGAGAATCAAGATGAAGTGCATGGCCATTAATAGCATTACCCCGCGAATCAATGTCCTATCACCGATACTACGTGTGTTATTAGTTGAACTTTGGCTGAAAGGGTCTAGTTCATGACTTTGTTCACTATGATCCTTCAAGGGAGATTAATAGCACTAAGTGAGGTTCAAATTGAAAGATACCTACACAAATTACATAGTATCGCAATCACATAAAATATTTTTTTATTAACCGTGGTGTTATTTAAATTATTTATAGTTTTGAAACTTGTGGGGGATTGTTAGAATTTTGAAAATCAAAATTCAATTTAATTACAAAAATTAGTTGAGAAGTTTCAAAACTCCTTTAAAATAATTATGTTATTTTATTTCAAGAGTTATATCTTTTCAATTAACTCGTGTCTATTTATTTCTTTTCAAATATTTGAATTTTCTACATAGAGTTTCATGTTTTGAAAAAGGCTTCTTTTGATTCTATAAATGGTACACATTTTATTATCTATGATATATTCTATAAATAAGAGGCACAACGGTTTTAGGGCAGTGATTACACACCTCCCAATATTCTAGGCCAGAATTTCTTACTTATTTACTTTTTATCTGAGTTATGATTAGATCGACTGTGAACAATTTTATTTGATTTTAATTTATGCTTATCAATATCTTAATTATGAAGTTGGTTTATTCTTGCATGACTTTTATTGATTTATTATTAAGTAATTTATTATTGATTTTCTATCAGTTTCATCCTTCGGCACATGCTTATAGGCCTATCATAACATATGGAGAAAGATTCCTAAGCCAACTAGGATACAACAAATCCTCCATAAATATCAAAGCCTATTTCATTAACGATATATGCTTTCTAACACTCTAAAACCTTTAAATATTTCATAATCTCAATCAGCACACTTACTTGATTCTTGATTAGGCACCACATCGGTATCAAACTTAACTCATTATTTATTTTCTCTGTGTTCATCTACATGTCTATTAGCAAAGTGTATTTATACTCTATAGTAGATTTCTTACTTCGACTTTTTAATTATTGTTTTCTCCTTTCAAATAACTATTTAAAAAAATTGAACTTTTCTCTTTGGGAGACTGCCATCAATTTCATGTGGGCTTGAATGAGCATGTAAATGTTTGAAAGCATCCCTTTGAAGGAAAGCTCCCTGCAGATCTTTGTCAATTTGGGGATTGCCTAACTGTCTACTCGGCCATTCATTACAGTCCACATCAGGCTCCAGCCCAGTTGTTTGATATAATTCCAACCCAAGTATAATTATTGTATGGAACATTCCCTTAAAATGGTGATGTTCATTTTTAAATAGGCCTAACCCCTTCTCAAAAAATTAAGTGATGTTACACAAATGGATCATTTTGAATCATCAGATAGCAAAACGACCTTACAACATAACAACTGGCAAAATGTTCCATTTTGAATGTTACGCATTAGACACTAACCTAAAATAACAACACGAAGGAGATCATAAGGATTGTGTGAGAATTCAGTTATTATATGGAATATGTATATAAGATAACTACAATAGTACAATTAATTACTTAAAATTATTGAATATTTTAATTATGATTCATAAAAAATCATAGGATTTGATTGGCTAAAGCTGTTGGCAACAATGGGTAAAGAAGTTCCAATGTACTACAAATTGCTATCAACTGTTGAGAAATGATTGCAGTGTGTATCCTTTGTTAAATATAATAACTGAGTATACACAATCTTTTTAGTGTATTGTGATATACGTAACTCCAAAAGTTTGTCTACGTTTCACTTCATTAAAAATTACCTTCTCAAAATCACTTGATTTCAAGTCTTTGCAAACACTAAACATCTTTTAGGGTCATTTGGTATAGAGATATCTTAACTTAAATATTTGAAATGTCAGTGAAATTTAAAAATCTCCTTATTTAGTATGACAAGTTGTAAAAAATCTTAATACATGAAATACAAAAATATCATCATTTGAGGGTATCTCCAGGCCCAACGTCTCCCATTAATTCTTTTTATGATTTTTCTCAAACTAACATCAATCACTCCCTCACATCATCGCTTTATATACATGTTAAATAATGGATAATTGAACAACTAAAATATGGTTTTGATGTCATTAATTAAAATTTATTTACTACTTACTCAATATGGCTACAATTTTTATTTTTGAAATACCGATATGAATATGGGTCTACTAAATTATGTGTTTATAATCTCTTGGGTAAATGAAAAAATTTCTAATCCTAGCATTATCTATTAGTCCAAGGATAAGGATAAAATTGTAAATTGATAAATTTTTATAACATTCTTTTACATATTTTATCAAAACAAATAAAATAATTTAACATTTTCATTGTTTAGTTTAGTTTTTATTTTATTTTTATCTTTCTCAGCTATCATCATTTCTCATTATTTTATTTATATTTTATTAATTAATTATTTCATCCTCAATATTTTTTAGGTAAATATACAATGTAACCAATGCGAACAATTAATAATTTAACCATTAAAAATTAGTAAGCATGTAAGAAAAAATGAATAAAAATAAAAAAAAATTAAAAATAAAAAAATTATTTTACCAAAGAAGTAAATTAACAATTATATTTTACCCTATTATAAATTAATTCACAAGTCATACATAAATCTAATTCAGTTGAAGGACAAGATTGAAAATTTATAATTATATTTATAACATTCGCTTCGACATTACATCAAAACAAACAAAATAATTTAATATTTTCTTCGTTAAATCATAATATTCATAAGAGTAACAAACAAAGTAATTATAATTTTTCAGCATATATTTTCAACAATTATATTCTAGTAATTTTATTCTGAAAATTATTTACAGATTATTAATAACCTTTTGGATTAATTAAGAGGGAAAAAGTGACGTGAAAAACATGTTTTTTTACTTAAACATCTTAGTATTAAGTGTTTGTCAACACTAGGGAGGGAGGGAGAGAATGACGGAGAGAGAGGGAGAGGAAGGGAGGGGGAGCGGGAGAGGGAGGGGGAGAGAGGGGGGCAGAGTCACATGGGAACAGGGAAGCATGTGGAGAAGATTCAGAGTACTTTTTTAGTTTATAAATAAAAAAGAAGAGAAAAATTAAAAGTGGAGCAATAGCAACAAAGGAATAACATGGATCCACCCTATTTCCACTAGGGTATCCCCTATACTTCCCATAAAGGCATGTGATCAGCTTTTGTTGTAGTTGTAGGCCAAACCAATTCACTACAATTTTTTCAGGACCCACATTTTAAAAATTATATATAAATTTCTTATGACATAAAAGTAATAACTCAAGCATCTAAAAAAAATACTACATAACAAATTGGGATTTAAACATTTACGGATTTACCTCTTGAAAACTGAAAAGCACCGAATGATTTATCGGTCAATGCTATATGACAGACACCATCCTTTCATTTTCCTTCTTTAGTGGGTCTCTCTCAAAAGGGCTTGTTATCTTTTTAGTTTAATTTAATGGGGATCTCTTTTTTCTTATCCTCGTTTCAAATTTTTGTACTTTTGCATTTAACGTACATGGGGTTTGGCTAATTTGATAAAACATAGAGGAAAATAACCAATATCAATACTATACTTCTTTAAAATATATAAGATAATTTATTTATTTAAATAAAATTATTGATGATATGAATCAATAAATATATTAAGATATCTCGGTTAGGTTGTCACTTCTGCAGCACCACTATCATGTAACCCAACATAATTGTTACATGTGTTTTTTCAGCCACTAATGATGCAACGACATGTGTTACGCCGCATTAGAGGGACCCCTGATGAAAGAAAGTTTCTAAGGAGAAGGACTAACCTCGACTGGTGAGCCTTAAGAAAGCTCGGGTTGTATAGAATTGAGCACGTATAAAAAGATTGAAGTTAACGAGGAGAGCTCCGTTAACCCCGAGCACAAGGCCATCATCGCCCGTCGAAAGTAGCACTCAACAGGTCCAATCACCATGACAAGATGTCAGGATAGTCTTCGTCCGGTCATTTCGACATTCAATGCAGAACACTTTATGTCAAGGTCGCCTCCATTTGTCCAATGGAAGACATACATAATGTCTTGTTAGGCTTCTCGAGCACACCTCCGAGAGGCCTCTTTGACACACTTCCTCCCATAGAACACCCAAGTATAAATACAACTACAAACAAAATGGAATGGGTATGTCTACTCTCTCCTAAGGAAATTATGCCGGCATATCAATTGAATATTGACTTAGGCATCGTAGGTCGTAGGCAAGACAACCCCCTTCTTTCCTGAGGTTCCTCACTCTTCGGGTTCTTTATTTGTGTTTTACATACATTGAGGTATGAGGAGCTCAATCTAGAGGGAAGACTATTCAAAAAATGTTGTTGAGGTTTTCGGCCAAAACAGTTGGCACCGTCTGTGGGGACGATGAGAAATTTTTTCCTTTTTATAGTACTTGAGACCTCTCCCCTCCCAAAGAGGGAGGATGAGTTTGGCCTCCTACACCAATGAAGCCCAAGACGAGGGGAAAGATCCATACCTCTCCTCGCCAATAGAAGAATCATCTTTCATCGTAGTGATTACACGATGGAAGAAGAAGAAAATAATGGTTGTAACCTCTGAGGTAACTAGCAAAGGGAGGAAAGCCATGCCAGATACCGTTCAAGTCGTAACGATCTTTTGCACGAAAATGATCCTCCCCCATGACCTGAAGGCTCGTCAGTGGGATCGCCACAATTTGATGAAATCTCGGGGGAAGGCTATCGGGGAAAGGGTGAGGCGACACCTTAATCTAAAGGAACTGTCACCCCTTGAAGAAATTGGGACCAAAGCGAAACTCAACTTCGCAAGGCCAGGCGCTCCCTTTTTGTAAAGTTTTAGTTGGGGTCATCCCAGGAGGAAAATAAGGTCGCCGGAGAGCGAACGTAGGGCAAAGACCCCTGAAGCACCCTCAAGGGGTAGTATGTGAGCAGCTATGGAAGATGGAGGAAAATATTGGTGAGACATCCTCCACCCTACTCCTTGGTGCCCTATTTTGGCATCTAACAATTTTCAAAGCCCTATCTCAGGCGAAGGAAAAATCATGTTGCACGGACAAATGGATACGGGCATATTCCCAGTTGAAATAAAGATCCCCGCACCAATCCTCCACCACGGGTGAAATACGAATCTGGGCTAGGCAACTCCCGGCTCCTATGTCCCGATTCATGAGAAACAGAAGGACGAAGGCTGTGCCAAAACTAGTACACGGGCTCGTGAAAAAAGCCAGGACATGAAGCCCCAATGAGAGAGTAAGGACGTTCATGAGACCCCTTGCTCTGATCTTTAATAGAACATGGCTTTTCATGAGGAGATACACGGGTGTGTTCCTCTCAAGCCTCCACATTAAGCAGATGAACCCATAGGAAAAGTGCTCGTAACTGACACGTCGCCCAAGGACTACCCCTGGGAAGGAACTTGAAATATCAGAAGGGTCGATCATTCTCCCGCCAGAGCATTGGGAATAGGAGGTTCAAGATAAATCAATGTCTGCCCACGAGCAGAATGTCAAGCTCGAGGGTCCCTGCCATAAAGGCAAAAATAAAGATAAGAAGGAAAGATGCTCCTACAAAAAATGAAGGGTAAGAGATCGACTGTCTTTGGCCCTTAACTAGATGAAAAGGACGACAAGATCGCGTGCTCGTCGACATTGGTCAGATAATAGGTACCATTTCTCTAATCAAACATGCTACTTATTTAGGATTAATCTCTTATGAGGTACTTTTCGAGCGAATCTACTTTTGTGGAAAAATAGAACATGTTGTAAAAATATTTGCTAATGATTTTTTAGTTATCCTACAAGTATCCAAGGATCGACTCTTCTACGACGTGCGACGAATGATTAAAAAGTGATGACCAGTGAGGTGTTCTAGCCCAACAATCAGAATTAAATAAAAAATGATGACTGGATGCAAGGATCTAACCAAAACAGGCACGTCTGGTTAGACATCAAGATAACAAGTGATGTTTGTCGGGCACCCTAGCTCGTTAGACGGGATTCAAGGGTCTAACCAGAGCAGACACACCTGGCCAGACATCAAGGTCAAAAGAAATGTATGTCGAGCACCCTAGCTCATCAGATGAGATTCAATGGTCTATCTAGAGCAGGCACGCTTGGCTAAAAATCAAGGTAAAAAGTGATGTATGCCGAACACGCATGCTCACAGATGACATTCAAGGGTCTAGCCAAAGCAGGCACGCATCGCTAGACATCAAGATAAAAAGTGATGTCTATCGAGCACCCAGCTCATCAGACGGGATTCAATGGTCTAAGCATAGCAGACACGCCTGGTTAGGCATAAATGAAAGATGTATGCCAAGCACTCATGCTCATAGAAAGGATTCAAGGGTCTAGTTAGAGCAGACACGTCTGACTAGACATCAAAGAAAAGAGTGATGTCTGTCGAGCAACCTAACTTATCAGACGGGATTCAAAGGTCTAGCCAGAGCAGTTATGCCTAGCTAGACATCAAGGAAATATGTATGTTCTGCACTCATACCTGTCTGACAAGGTTAAGGGAAAGCCTTATCCAAGACAATCTCGATACCAGGGACAATGATATCTGTTGAGAACTGTAGTTCGAAAGGCAAGGATAGACGCTCTGATGAGCACTTCAGCTCAAGGATTTACCCAGAATAAGTACACCTAGATATGTGATAAAGGGAAGGTCATTTGACCAAGTACCAAAACTAAATGAATTCAACTTGCTTTCTACATTGTTAGACCTGTCGTGACCTTTATGAAGCTTTCGAGTGTGCTCTCATTCGGGTGGTCCGGTCGGGTGAACCTTCCTCATATTAAGGCAACCTGCTAGACAAGACCAAGTCTACCAACAAAAAAGATCAAGGCCCTCTAAGGCCCACTCCAGCTCAGATCACAAGCTCGGGCGAGTAAAAGTTAGTAAGAATACAACGCTCGACATAATAGTCGGAATGACTACACAGCTCAAGATAAAGGTCTCATCTGGACCAGTTAAAGATCAACTAAGGAAAAACATAACTCTATCAACTTAAAGTATGCTTGTGAGAGGGAGTCAACCTCTTTTACGCTCATCCACGCACCATTAATGCCTCCACTCCCAAAAGGATGATGGCATTAAATCATATGCGTGCAAGTCACAACAAAGGTCAGAAAGGTAATTAATTCCATTCGGTGTAGTCCCCCTTCACGAATAAAACTTAACGTACAAGAGTGAGATGCCCAAGGTAGATGAAGTCTAGCTCAGCTGATGGAGTCCTCAGACTCTGGTACAAAAGGCCATCCAAGTCCTCGACTAGGGGCAATTGTTATATGTGTTTTCCCAACCACCAATGATGAAATGAGATGTGTTATGACATATTAAGGGGCTCCCGATGAAAGAAAGTTTCTAAGGAGAATGACCAACCTCGACTGGTCATCTTCAAGGAAGCTCGGGTTGCACATGCCCGAGCACGTATAAAAGATCAAAGTTCACGAGCAGAGCTCCGTTAACCCCAAGCACAAGGCCATCATTGCCCGCCAAAAGTAGCATTCAACGGTTCCAATCACCATGGAAGGATGTCAGGATAGCCCTCGTCCGGTCATTTCAAAATTTAATGCACAACATTTTATGTCAAGGTCCCCTCCATTATGTCCAATCGAAGACAAGCGTTGTGACTTGTGAGGCTTCCCCAGCACGCCTTCGAGGAGCCTATTCGACGTGCTTCCTCCCACCGAAGACCCATATATAAATACATCTACCAAAAAATGGAAGAGGTATGCTTACTCTCCCCTTTGTAAATTATGTTGAAATATCGACTCAATACTGACTTAGGCATCGTATGCCCTTAGGCAAGGCAACACTCATTTCCTCAGGGGTTCCTCGCTCTTTGGGTTCTTTGTTTATGTTTTGCATATATTGAGGATACGTGGAGCTCAATTCAGAGGGAAGACTATACAAAAAATGTTGTTGAAGTTTTCGGCCGAAACAGTAACATATTACTAAAATAAAATAAAAGAGTCAAGAATTAAAAATATAAAAAAAATTAGCAGAACTTAAGAAAACATGTTACAAACATAATCAGGAATAAAAGAAGAACAAATGTCTGGAGCATTCCACCACTATGTTGGAGTATAACTATATTGAGAGCCTTGGACGCCAAACAATTTAGAACTCGGTTACCCTCCTGGTAAATGTGTACGACAATAGAGTTCATCTGAGTGGGAAAACTTAAATATCTACCCAAGTAGAATGCCAACGCCAAGCGACCTTTCGAAAGCTAGAACGAAGAATGGTCACCACATAATCAGAATCAATCTCCAACATAACCATAATTGTCTTCATCCAAAGATTCAAGCATAAACAATCGCATGGACAATAGCAACTGACTTAGTTTTGAAAGTAAAACATACGCCGAGGTGGATAGTGAAACAACTCTTAACAAACCTTCTAGAACATTGAAAATGCCTCCATAACCTGTAAGGTCAGGATTACAAAAAGTCATTCCATTAATGTTCACCTTAATCAAGCTTGATGGGGGAGGACGCCAAAAAAATTCTAGGATACACGGAGCTCTAGAAAGACGACCCTAAACAAAAAATTACTAATGAGTAAAAAACTCATCTATTGAATTCTGCATTATGCCAGACTTAAAGGAGACAATCTCATGAAGTGAGCGCCAAATCCATGAAAGAGCTCTGATAAAAATGAGATTCATATTCTCAAAAATGGCTTCATTACGAAGGAAAACACCACCTAGAAGATGGTGATAATGGAAGTCCGCTAGAGAGATTTCAATTGTGTGCTAAAAGATTATATCTTCATCGCATCCTGCAAAAAATTTAAGAGAGTACCATCTAGCTTGATATTCTTTCCAAAAGCGCTCGACACGATATTTCACAGCCCAGGAACAAAAGACATTCTTCAAAGAGATGTAGTAAGTCTTCCTCGACAACAAAACAAAAGCAACATCAAGAAGGAAAAATATAATCACGAGTACACAACGCTGAATTAGTAAGAATTTATTTACTCCAACCAACAGAATTTCCAAATCTTATGAAGAGAGGGATAAACAGTCTTGCAAGAAACGACACCATCTGAAGAATGCGTCCAAATTAACGAGTCTGAATCAAAGCTAACTACTAACCCCTCAATATCAGAAGTAACGACCGTTAGATGAGAAGAATGAAAGATGTAGGGAGATGTCAATCCCCTGAATCAGCGCACACTTCTCATACAAGTGACTCAAAATGAGGCTGTAATAGATGATGATGCTCTACCAAATCAATCAACGGAGTTTTCCAACTAGTTGTCATCCAAAAGCGAACCTCAGAATGATGACTAACCAACCACCTACACTCGAGCATTAAATGAGCATAATGATATTTTAGTCCTGGCCAGACAGAGGAGTAAATATACCACGATCTCAACTTGTGATCCTGTATGAAGTAACAAGCATGAAGGTAAGTAAAAATCATAGAGTCATCAATGAACAACCTCCATTCGACATTACCTTGTTAAGAATGCAAATGTCATTTATGCCAAGACCACCTTCCTCTATTAACTTGTAACAAAACTTCCAAGCCAATTGAACAAACTTATGGATATCAATTGAACTCGTCCAAAAGAAGTTTCTAATAGTAGCATTTTATTTCTTCAAAATAGAATAAGACCAATGATAAATGAATGTTGGCGACCGAGTTAATGAGACACAACTTGCTTATCATGGATAAAGTTAGACTCTTACAATATTCCATCTTTTTTAATTTTATAAGCTCAGGGGATCAACCGACGACATATAGGAGCTCCAACAAAAAGAGAAACCTCTAAAATCTCATCCCTTTTCTCACTATGGACATTGATAGAAATTCAGCAATTTGGATTCCCGAGATGGCCCGTTCTAAAATAAATGAAAAATTAATCGCAATTAACTCGTTGAGCAGATATGGAGCTATAAAGGTCAAAAGCATTTAAAACCACTCGTAGATTCTCAGAAGAAGTCATGCATAAAAGTAAAACATCATCCGTGTAAAGAAAGTCAGTCAGAGCACACTTCTCAATTAGAGAAAAGATCGGAATCAGCGAGTTTGATTATACAATGTGAGTAAGATATCTACTCAAAAAGTACTCAGCCGAACAAAAAATAAGTGGGGAGTAGGGATTAACCTGCCACACACCACGTGAACACCGAAAATACCTTTAGTAGATCGACTCTTAGATAAACACCAAGATCCTTAGCTTAATTAGTAAAAAATATTATTAATTCAACCAATTAAATGTTAAGAAAAACTAAAACATCGTTGAACAGAAAATGCCAACTGAAATTAATTTGAATTGACTTTAACTCATATAATCATTCTAATAATCTTATTATTGTAATTTTTTTTTGAAAAATACGAGATGAGTGATTCAATGATTATAATTTCACTTTTCATGTTATAAAATCTAGTTACTGTTTGTTTTTCTCTTTTACTCAAATTAAAAAAAGTAATCGTTTGAAATCACGGACATAGAAGACTCTAACGCATAAAGTTAATAGAATTAATTTTTTATATATCCAAACGTCAAGCATAGCGTAACATAACACTAACCAGATAAAAAAATGATTACAGTTTCTAGGCCTTACCATCCTCATATCAAATCCTAGTAGTGAATAATGAATATAGTTTTAAAGACCCAAGAGATCTACACACAAACCTAGGGGGATAACCAAAATTCTCCAGCAAATGCCAAAGATGAATTAACAAATAAATGAAAATGCAAATCCCTCAAGGTAATGTATTATTAAATAAAATAACAATTGAGAATATCAATTTGATAATTGTTTATTTTATTTTTCCTTGGATTCTGGGTTTTCATGTTGCCATTTGCCAAGTTTCCTCTTCACACATGCATAGTCTGTGAAAATATCATACGTATTTTGATCATTTGATGGCTGATGAAGATTGTATAGCTAGCTTGCTAGCAACCATTTTTCCTTTTATCCTAATTTTATTTTATTTTTCACCTTTTTTAGAAGAAGATTTCATCTTCGGATTAAATAATTTTAGAGTGATCAAATAGTTATCTATATTTTAAACGATCAAGTGACTTGATAAAATAACCTATAAATAGTTGACACGTCACTTGATTACTTAAAATTTGATCAAATATTATTTGATCGACGTAGAATTACTCAAATGTTAAACTCGAATAACCTATTAATAACTAAACCCAAATTTAATGTACTGTTTTAAATGTATTAAGAAAAAAATTATATTGACATTACACTTCCAAATAAAATATATGAACTATCTCTACATATAATTTTTTTAATTTGAAAGTGTAAGTTAAAAAAAATTATTTGTAAGAGTTGATTTTTTGAATTAGAGTTGACTCAAATGATTAATAACAAAACTTCCATCCACAAGTTGTCAAGAAATCTACAAGAGTTTTGAGTGACATCTTTCTCTAACCAAAATCACATCCACAAGAATTATAGTTTAATGAAAATTTTCTTCTTCCAATAAAATTCTCTATAAGGAATTGCCCAAAAGAAACCCAAGCTAATTAAATTCATGAAGGAGAAGATATTTCTGGGAGAGAGGTTAGTTTTGATCATGAAGCTGGCTGATCTAAAGAGCAATATATCATATATTCTAAAGAGAGAGAGGGAGAGAGAGGGAGAGAGGAGAGAGAGAGGTCCGGGAAAGCTCCAGTATGCAAATATAAAATTAAGCAAAAAAATGGACATCACTCTTTCTCTCTCAACCTAAAATTCGCTGTCCTGACTCCTAAACAGTCTCTCTGCCCTGCACACCCAGAGCATCACATTTACCCTCTCTCTTTCTGAACAAAATAAAACCCCCTCTGTCGCCATGAGAGTGAGAGCCACCCCATAATGACCTCCCACAGAATACATCCCCCTTAAATTTCCTTCACAACTCCACAAAACAAAATCCAATCCCCTATGTCTTCCTTCAATCTTCATTGAGTTAATGCCTTTTATTATCACCACATCCATTGATAATGTCCTTCCATCCCTCCCAAAATTTCTTCTTCCATTCTCATGCCGACCATCACCAAGACCAACACTTCCTCAGTCTCTCTCTCTCTCTCTCTCTCTCTCTCTCTCTCACTCACTCTCTCACTCTCTCTCTCTCTCTCTCTCTCTCTCTCTATATCCTCCTCTGTCTTTCTCTCTCTAAAATTAAACATTTTCACTTTATGGGTATCTCACTGTTGTGTTTTATTAATCTGGGGTTGACGTTATTTCAGGTGGAGGAGTCCCATTTATGATGAAGAGATCAATGTCATTCTCAGGCGTGGACAACAAATTAAGTGAAGAAGAGAATGGAGAGGATGGATTATCTGATGATGGGTATCAGCTGGGGGAGAAAAAGAAGAGGCTGAATTTAGAACAAGTGAAGGCTCTTGAGAAGAGCTTTGAATTGGGAAATAAGCTCGAGCCTGAGAGGAAATCGCAATTGGCTAGAGCTTTGGGTCTGCAGCCTAGACAGGTTGCTATTTGGTTTCAGAACAGAAGAGCTAGATGGAAGACTAAGCAGCTTGAGAAAGACTATGATGTCCTCAAAAAACAATTTGATGCTTTAAAGGCTGATAATGATTCCCTTCATGCTCAAAATACGAAACTTCATGCTGAGGTAAAAAAACAATATATTTTCATGATATTTTTTAGGATTCTGTTTAACATTTGATATATAACAAATCCTTACCTGATTTCTGCTCATCTTTATGAGAGATAATATTTACTGGATTAAATATCAATTTAAGTAATAATAACCCAAAAATTAATCACCTATTTCAATTTAATTAGTTTATTTGTTTCTTGACACTTAGTGTAGACTGTCAAATGTCAGAGTTGCATCTCATGAAACAGATAATATCATTAATCTTAATTAGTTATAACCTCTGCAATAAACCCAATTTTTTCAATATGATTTTATGCATCTTTTATTTGTTATTTTAATCTGATTAATGCCAATTATTCCATGCTAGCTAGGAAACCATGACTGTAAATTAGTTTAGTTCTGTTGGTGCAGTTACTGGCTCTAAAAAGCTGTCATCCGAGTGAGGCGGCCGGGCCGGTTAACGTCAAGAAAGAAATAGATCAGGGTTCTTGGAGCAATGGGAGTGATCAAAACAGTTCTGATATCAACTTAGAGATTTCAACAACGCAAGCAATCAATGGAAAAAGCCTGTTTCCTTCATCACTAAGGTCAACATCCATAACACAACCCTTTCAAGGATCTTCAAGATCAACAGACATTCAATGCCACAAGATTGATCATCAACAACTTGTTCATCAAGATCATGAAAGTAGTTTCTGCCACATGTTTAATGCCATTGATGATCAAGTACAGCCCTTTTGGCCCTGGCCTCCTGAGCAGCACAATTTTCACTAAACAAAAAAAGTTTCAACTTTCGCTTAATGAAGGGTTACCCATTATACCATTTGGCCTTAAACTTAGTGGGGTTGAAGAAAAATTTGATCTTTATATGTTTTTCATGTTGTAGGTTGTTGGTGTATAAAATTGAAAAAAAGAAAACAAGTTGGGTGAAAGTGATCAGTATGGGAACTGATTGATTACGCAATTTGGACGATATACACTTCCCTCTTTACATATCCTATATATGTTATTATTGTTAGGCTGTATGAAATAAAAAGGAAGAGAGATAAGAAAATAAATTGAAATAGTTGAGGCACATGTGCTACTGAGTGGGTTTCCAGCTCTGGCTTGTAGGATGGGAAATGAAATAAAATAGGGTTTCTTGATCTCTTCTTGCAAATTTTCAATACATATTTGTTTTGTTAGAATGCAATATTTCAATTTAAAATGGAATTTGAGTTTATACAATAAAATATATGTAAGGAATGTGCTTGGGACGTTGAAATGGAAGATGGCTGACTTCATGGGGTACAGTCAGTGATGAGGGCAAAATCAAAGGTTGAAGAAGAAAAATTAAAATAAAGGATTGAGGAAAATTTCTAAGCTCATGGAATACATATTAATTAAATCTTCTACACATGTTTAATGTTAAGCAAAGTTTATATATCTCTCTTCTTTAAAATATGCATTTGATAAAAGGTTTCATAACACTGATTTGATAAATTGCTGCGAAACATATATTTACAAAGTTAACAACACTGTAATCAGGCTAGCTAGCAAACAGTGGCTAGAAATTATCTGGAGGGAAGGCAAATAACTGATTAGCGAAAATTAATTGTGTGTGTGAGTATATATTTTCATCCAATAAATGCATACATAAATTATAAACTATTTGTGTTTATAAATCTCAATGTTATCATAGTTTTTCAAGTACTGTTTCTTCATATTTTTTTGTCAAATTATATTGTGAATTTTCAGGAGAATAAGAGAATATGACTCAAATCCACGACCTCTAAGATATGAGTATGGAGGCTTTTAATCAACTGTATCAACACAATTTATAATTTTTTCATGATTTTATAATATAAAAATAATATTTGGATAAAGCCTATTACCACTGACAATATGAAAGACAAAAGCATAAGATTAAAAGCTTGAATGAAATGTATGTATGTATTTCAAGTGCGTTGCATATGTTATGTGTTTTTATAAATATATTTTTAAAATAAGGAAAATATGACTTCATAATTTACACAATATGAATTAATAATTTATGAAGAAAATGTGATTTTTTTTCTATTTTCCTTATGTATTGATGAAACAAAAGTATTCTTTATGGTATCCACCACATAATGAGATTTGAAATTCATGTTTTTGTGGTTTCTAATCCAACTTAAAATGGGAAAGTAAAAAATATCCATTTTAATGTTACCCTCTAAATATGGATGGTAAGACTACCCCCTGGGTAAAAATACCCGTTTCTTTCGTCCCGACCCGATCTGTCAGTTCCCATTAACCCAGTGTACCCGATCTGACCCGCCCATCCCGACTCCCCGACCGGTGTCTGTCTCGATCACATCTCCCCCAACCCGACTTCCAGATCCGAACTTATGACATCGTGTAGTCGACCCGACACCCCGACACATCTCGACCCGTGTCCCGCCCAAACACGGCTCCCCAACCTGACCTGACTTGAACTCTTGACCTCATTTTTCAACCCGACCTGCGTCCCAAACCCAACTCCCCCAACTCGTGTCCCCAACCCGACTCCCCCGACTTGTGTCCCACACGAACCTTATCCTCGACCCCTGGCTCCCCGACTTGACCCCACTCCCCGACGTGACTTTGACCCATCCCGACATCGACTCCCTGACCCGTCCCGACCAGTGTCCTGACCCGCCTCGTCTCATTACGTGCACACTCCTAGCGACTATGGGCATATACAACTCGAGCAAGTCTAGCTACTCAAGTAAGAGGAGAAGACCAACTCTACCTCTAAATATCGTAAATGAGTAACATTTTTGATTGAAGGGTATTATAGTAAACTTATCTAATATAACATAATTCAAATCATCTAATCCAAATATTCAAATTCATAGTAAACATAATATTACAAAATCTTAAATTCAAATCCTAAATCTAAATCCTTAATCTAAATTCTCAATCTAAATTCTTAATCCAAATTTTAGTAAACATGCCATTAATGATCTTGTTAGTTGCTAAGTATCACTGAAAGATTAGAAGGATTAGTTGTATGACGTATATAGTATATTGGTTGATTATGTAATCAAATATTACTTCAGAGAATGCAAACGTATGATAACATATGATGCATAAATTATAGTATATTGGTTGATTATGCAATCTCATTGTTCCAAAAAAATACACTTAACTGTAAATGATTCGTAATATAAGAAAAAATGGCATTTAAGCTATCAACATTAACAATTTTCATCATGTATTTGTAATTATTAATGCTTGTTTTTTATCACGAAATTAACATCATTGAAGTTAAAGCTTTTGACAGAGATTAGAACTCCAATTAATAGATAGTCGCATATCAAATGCCATATATCAGCTAATATACAACAATCATGGGTAAGTGTACTACATTTTTAGTGCATAAAAAAATAAATGGATAAAAATGTTCAAAGGAAGTTTCTCTGTCATTATATCTTTTTATATATAATAAATATATTTTATATTTCTCACGTACATTCTACGGGTGGGAATTAATTGTCATTAAAAAGTTCCATGACCTTTATAAAGAAAAAGGTCCAATAACCTATTTGAAAAAGATATGATTTTTTGTACTTTTATCAAAATTTGGTGAAATTTTGGTAAACTCAAAAAATATATTTTTAATAGAGAAGAAGAAAAGAATAATTAATAATTTTTATAGTTTAAAAGACATATGATGATTTAGTTTTCATATTGACGTTGTTATTAATGCAGTGAAATATAGCTTAGTGGGGATTTTTCCTTTGTTAAATGCCCTTTATTAACCAATAAATAGTTGTTGATAATTTATGTATGGTTTGAGCTTAAATATATAGTGAATGTTTTGGTTTGGAAGCGACCGATCTGATCCTTTGAATCATTTGTTTTTATTCTATACTATATATATATATGTAGAAATTAGAGAAATAATTTTTACCAATCATACCAGTAATTATTTTTTAGAATTTCCTACCTTATCCATTAAATGTATTTATTGTCCCAATTATTCATATGAAAAGTTACATTTAAATTACATGAATAGTAATAGATACAAATAGTTTTGGAAAAATAACACTATTGAATCATACCTGTTTTTTTAATTATTATTTTAAAACTAATGATTATGAGTATTTTAAAAGATTTTTCAGTTAATCAAGGATTAAAGAAAAAAAGTATTGATAATGAAAGATTTATATGAGTATTAATGAGAGAGAAAGTTTAACATGAGTAAATGTTAAGAATTATATAGGCTTGGGTTGTATTGAGTATCTGAGTTTCACTTAGTATACTAGCCTTATACAGGTTCTCTAATTTACATGAATTAATTAAAGTAATAACAAAAAGGAATGAGATGTTCCTGCCAAGCATGACCCTCCTTCCCTTCCTTACTTGTCATTTTCATCTGTCTCACTCAGTCATCGATCAGTCATAGTCACTTGGTGATTTCTTATGGTTCGAGGCAGTCAGTCGTAGCCACTTGGTCGCCTGCCATCCTGTCTCATCCGAATCATTCAGTTACCTAATCAATCATGCCATTTGATTGTCATTCCAGATCCCTTTTGCCTGTTCTTGTTTTTATCCTCATCTTCCCGCTCTTGCATAGTTTAGCGAGTGCTTCAGGGCAATCCTCCGAGTCTCGACATCCTTTTTCCGGAGGAGCGAGCCCCCTTAATCTTTTTCATGTTCTAATATTCTTTCCCATTTTGATATTTTTTTCCGTTCTGATACTCTTTTCTATTCTTGAAGTGACGATCCCCGTTCTTAAGGTGTTGGTCCCGTTCTTTAGGTGTTGAATATCTGTTTATGGGTGCCTCGCGACTTCAGTGTTATAACCTGTTTCAACTTTTTTATCACATTCTGCGAGCCCTTGGGTAGGTCCCCCTTATCCACATGACAGTAGGTATTTTTTACCTGTCCATTTGCCATCATTGCTCTTCGACGATTCTCGTCAAAGTGCAATGAATGTTTCCAGCATGCTTCCAACTTTGGGAAAGTGGTTATCTTTGGTTCATCTTTACCAATCTTGGATCTTCTTTTATCCTGTCAAACATTAATTGTTGCGCAAGAAGATTCATTATTTTTAAATAATAAAATGACATACCATTATTGCCTTGTTTCTGGGGTTGCTGATACGCTCCTCGAAAATTTTATTTTGTCTTTGTGTCGTTTTATCTTGTCGTGACATGCGCGCGTGTAGGATTCTTTTTTTCCCCATGCGCGTAGTTTCATTCACCATTCTTACGTAGTGCGTATTTTTGGTCCATTAGCTTTCTTTTTTCTAGCTGTCGTGTTGCCATTGGCTTGCTCGTTTAGGTAGAATGACAGTAATCATTTCATTACATCTCTTCTCATGCGCCCGTCGTTTGCCCTTCCCCTGTTCAGAACTAGTGTTTTTCACTTTCAAATTTTTTAAACGTTTTGAACTCAATTTTGGCTTTCGTAGCTTATATCACATAGTGGTTTCCCTTATTTTTTTTCTTTTCACGGTCATTTCTACCTTCTGTAAGTCTCCATTCTTCCATTTTCATCTTTGTTGTTTCTTTTCTTCTCGCTTTTCAGTTTCACATTTCTTTCCCTGGTAGCAATGGAGGAGCATCCATTTAAGGTCAGTGTTCCCCTAGTCAGAAATAGGAACGAATTTAACCGTTTCCTTGCCCTTCATCGGGACGCCTTCCCGCCAGATGTAGTCCTACAAGAAATATGACATTCTACTAGATTAAAATACAAGATTTATAGTGTACTCTTGTTAAAAACTCAAAACAACAAGGGATTTTAAGAATGAAGTAAAATCTATTCATGTTAAAAGTTAAAAAAAGCGGGAGGCAAAATAGACGCGGGACTTAAGCGAAAATTGGAGACCCTCGAATCACTTCATTCTCGAGCTCTCTCAGTGGCTCGATATTCTTCTCCATTTTTAGAGAAGCTCAAATCATTGATTCTCTCTGAAAATCGATTCATCTTAGTTCTTTAGAGCATCTGGTCCTTCTCTCTCTCTCGATTCTTCTTTAGAATAATGCACAGAGACCCTCACAGATTCTCCCTCTCAGATGACCTAAGACTAGTCCTTCGATGAAGAAGCACAGAGATCTTCGCAGCTTCTCCCTCTCAGACGACACCATCTCTATCACCGTGACCTCGACGTCGCCACAACCTCATTGTCTTGTGCTCACCTCGTCATCTATCGCCGCTGTCACTAACTTTTTTCATGAAGGTAAACAACTATGAGAGAGGAGTCAAAATCCCTCCATTTTCTTCCTCTTCTTTACTTAAGAAATTTGAGCTATTTTTATGCTTTTTAGGGTACATCAGTCCTCGTATTTGGGTTTTATTTTTAGGGATTGTGTATTAGAAGTTTTGGAGTGGCACATTTGGGTGGTAAGTTCATTAATTTCTCAGATCTTGTGCGCTTTTTACTGATTAGAGTTTAAGGTTTGGTTTTAGATCAGTTCTAATGTTTGAAAATATGGGTTTCAATGTTTTTTTTCCACTTCTAAATTATGATTGAAGTTTTAAGGCTTAAAGAATAGATAAGGTGCTGATTGAGGTGGTCGAAGGGTGCAGGTACATCTCGTAGTACTGGGTGCAGATTCGAAGGGCTCGTGCTGCTAGTGGTGAGTCTTTGTGGATTTTCTCTCCCCTCTCCATTTCTGGTTGTGGTTTTAATTTCAGGTAAATAAATGAGGAGGTAAATAAGTTTGCTCAACTTTATGCTGTTATTTCACATTCTTACTTCTATGGCATAAGTTGTTAGGTGAATCAAGCCACTTTGGATCTTGAACATAAAAATTGTGGGAGAAAAGGGTATAAGTATACATGTGGTGATTTTAACACATTTTCATTGTGTATTATGCCACACATGCCAATTTCTTTTCTTTTGCTAGTGTACTTGTCATGTGCAGATGATCATCAATCAAAGCTTTTGCTAGAAGCTGCTTCAATGATGGTGGAAACTAGGTTGACGAAGAGTTTACTTCTATTCAATCATCTTCAACTTCAATGATGGTGGAAACCATTAGTAGCTACCCATCAAGTTGCAGCATTGCCCCTTCGACCAACACAAATACTCAAGAATCCATTAATCACATTTTTGGTTTAAAATAAATTTGGACATTTGAACTTTTTTTTAAAGCACTCACAATTTTGTCTAAATATTAACTTTTAACATTTATCATACTTTGGGAATGCTCTGGATGGAAATTGGTAAAAATGAAACTAATGCATCAGCTAAATCATATTTTGCTCTACTTTAAGGGTTGTCCTTGATAAATTTTAACATTGAGAATGTATGGTACTTTTTACTTTGTTAATTATTTCTACATTTAGTTGATGTCTGATTTGGTATACTTCAATGGTTGAAAGTAGTAATTTGGTATGACAGTGCATTACAAACATTCCTCATTTTAGATAAAACTGTGAATAGTTAGGTGTGCTTTCAACTGTTCCTCTTTTAAAATGTTATTAGATTTTTAACCAGCCCTTCAAATGATTTTTTAACAATTACATACCCTCTGATATCTATTAATGCAGTTTGTAGTCTTTTTGGCATATTGCATATACTTCCTAAATTAGAAGACAAAAAGCTTGTCTAGAGCTTTCATTATCAAGTAAATTTATATGAATTGTACAAAAACAAGAAAGGAAGAAGATGTCTTTCATTTCTCTGTTACAGTTAACTAACACTCACATGCTGACTCACTCTTATGCATCAGTATTGTTGCACTGACTTGGTCACTTGAACTCCTCACGTCTCTAATAGCATGCCTCTTCTTGTTTGTTGCTTGTACTTTTCTCAAGTAGAAACCTGGGTTATTATTATATAAAGGACAACACACTGCTTTTGATTGTTACATTCTGCTCCTCTTTCTCCATATTAGTTATTTTTTTGTTGTGTTTAGATGAAGATTCTTGTAATTTCTTTATAATGTTAAACGTGTCAAAATCTAAGCTTCTCTCACTTGTAATCTAGTTTGTATCAAGATTTTTCTAGTTGGTTGAATTCAAATGTGGGGGATTGAGAGATTTTTTAGATGAATTGGTATTAGAACAAACATTTGTTGGATGTTTCTTTGCGTTAGGATATTTATTACTTAGTAAGTATCTAATGCAACATCTCACTGACACAAATGATGCAAAGGACAACCGATGGTACACTTAATTCACATAACTAATTAGTTTTTGGTTTTGTATGCCTTGGTAGTGTTATGTTTAATTTCTGAAGTTTTTATGAGTTTTCTATGTCTGAAATCTGATTAGTTGTATATCCTTAACCACATATGAAATCCGATGCAAAGAGGTAATACTTGTTAGGTAACTCTATAATTGTTATGTGTTTCTGGTTATGTATGGAATTTTTTTCTTCTAATTTGTCACGTTCTGGTTATGTATTGCTTCTCTCTTAAATATAACACAACTGCTTCATCGCCTAATGCAACTTTTTCTTCTTTGTTTCCATTTCTGAACTATTCTTGATGAGTTTTTGGTTCTGTATGCCTTGGTAGTTGGTATTGTTATGGTTTTGTAGATTTTTCAACTTAAGGTTAATGGGGGTAGAGATGATAAATTTGGCTTAGAATCTCCTCTTTGGGGAATTTGCTAATGAGCTTAGCTGTTACAAAATGAATTTTTTCATTTACCATTATTAAATCCTCGATCAATGAAATAAGAACTAAATTCCAAGATGAAACAATAGCATATGCTTGAATTAAAATGTTTATGATTTATGGTTGGGTTTGCATCAATTTAGGAATTAAGTACAAGTTGGTTGGCAATTGAATATCTTGATTCTGGAAAATCTTGTTAAGCTTTTCATTGCCCAGTTCACAAGCTTAAGTTAACAATCTTGATTTGGTATGTCAAGCACGTCAACTTGTACAAGTAGGCACTAACAAACACCTCATGACTGTTGAGTCTCAAAACTTTATGATATTATCTATAATATGAAATAGTGTTATCAAGTTGATGGAATTTTGGTTCTTGAATTTGCAATATGGTGTGCCTCAAATTATTGTTATTCTTGTGGAAATGGAGCTTCAATATTGAGTCTTAATAAGAATCTGGTGAGAATTTCAGCTAGCCTTATATCACATATTCAAATGTTTGTTTATGAAGGTTTCAATTGCTTTGAGTATATAGTCATTTATTTGTCAGAATTTTTTTGCTTTAACTTTATTTTTTCAGGTTGCTTGAGTTTCATATATTGGTCTAACATGTTTTCATAAACATTCATGCATGCACATCCTGGTAGTCCTTATGTCTTTGGACTTGTGGGGGTTGACCATGATCTTGACTTTCCAGAACCAATGCATGTTGTTGGCATGTGAACCATTTCATATCAATGCTCATGTGAATTATGATTTCATGCATTACTATTTTTTACTTTTTCTACCCTTGATGTTTCCAGCCTATACTTCAGAAATTCGATCTATTTTTTATTTTCTGTCTTTTGTAGAATGTCATATTTCTTGTCGTGTGGGAAGAAATACTACTGTAGTTATGCAGTAGAATGGAGAGTGTTGTCCGGGATTGAATTGTTCAAGGTTATATGTTTGATGCAAGTTATTTGATTTGTTATCATAGTGAATAACTAGTGTTATTTTCTCAAAGTATAAACTAGTGGTGTGAGCAATGTGAAATTATCTTAAACTTACTATCTTATTCTTTAACATGTAGGACCTACAATCCTTGAAGGTTTTCAACATGACATCAAATTTTGAAGAGTAGCAGTGAAACTTTGAAGTTATTTTATAGCGTTGTGAAACTTTTAGATATTTTTTGTTTTTTGAATAGCACGTTGTATTAGTAGACTAATTACTAATACTTTTATATGATAATTATGGATGGTACTTATGGATAATATTTTATGAAAATGAAATGATGTTTGGATACCTTTTAGTCTAGTAATATATTAATTTTGAATGATTAAATATGTATGTAAACATGTGCATATAATTTGATTGTAAAACAATAGCATTTATAAAATACCATGAAAATCTCTATATAAGAGGATAAAAAATACATGTGAATATTAATTCATGAGAATTATGAACACCTGTTGAATAAGAGTAACAAGAGTCGAAAAACCTCATTAAACAACGTTCTACTGGAGACAAAAAATCATGTAAAAAGTGAGATACCACAGGGATTTTCATAGGAGGCGTTACACCTCGCGAAAAACGTGGACTTTTAATATGAGGAGCTGTCACAGGAGCCGCATGATCAGATTACTTTTTCCCGGGGATATCCGCCTCTTGTAGAATGTCATTTTTCTTGTAGTGAAAGAAATGAAATAATGATAATTAGTGAGAAATAGTCTAAAATAAAAAAAAAGTATATTTATATCCCAAAAAAATATTCTATTTTGAAATTTTTAGTCATCGTGTTTTCGTGACACTCGGTTTGACTAGTTACCGTCCATGATTTCTCTTTTGCTATTTGAATGACAATGATTGAAGAGAAGAAAATAATGATAAGTAGTAAGCTATGTAGTCAAAAAATTATATATTTATGCCAATTAGGCTTTTACATATGTGTATATGTATGTATATATTATCTTAATAAAATTATACATTTACATAAGTTAATTTATTAAATATAAATTATTTAATTTTTATTTTTTAAAATAGTATAACTATAGTCTGTGATTTTAGGGAAGGAATCCCTAAATGCTTCTAGTGTAGTCCCCCATGTCAAATTTATCTAGCCTCATTGTACATAGTCTTAGGTTTAAAACTTCTTTTCTCTCATCTTTTTCAAGAATTTTTTGGTACCTTCAACCTTGCCCCTTCCCAATATACCCCTAGTACTTACAGGGTTCTTTTAGGGATTGAAGCCCTCAATAGGAGGCATAATTTAAATATCGGAGTAGATAAAATCCGTGTCGTGTATATAGTGAAAATGCGCGGACTGTCTTATTACTTAGCTCCTCGTGCGAGTGAGAAGCGGGGAGGACTAGTCACTGACCTCCCCAGTGGGGATAAAGGCTGGGAGAAAGGTGCTCTTCTCATAGGTGGAAACTAGGGTGGCGATGACCGCTGGGTCGTTCCCCAGATCTGGGGAGATTTCAATAAGTGGTCGAAGCTGTCATTTCTTTTTTAGTTTTCTCTTATGTTTAACTTTGTTGTTTCATTGTTACGTTTATCTTTTTTTTTCTTAAATACTAACTTGTTTTTGTTTTGTGCAGACAAAAATCTGAACGTGAGGTCTTTTACTCTGAAAGAAGTAGCCACGTGACTCTATGTCAC
Organism: Datisca glomerata; assembly: GCA_003255025.1. Lineage (NCBI taxonomy): Eukaryota > Viridiplantae > Streptophyta > Magnoliopsida > Cucurbitales > Datiscaceae > Datisca > Datisca glomerata. Next base: position 85,545 of record QANY01006498.1, on the reverse strand, counting down.
CTATGATTGCCCAAAATGGGGCTGGAAAGATCTTCTTTACTCAAGGAAAGAGATCAAAGTCGTTGTCGCACCTGTTCTGGTTGTTGAGTCTGTTGCCCCCTCATCTTCTACAACAGAAGTCCATCAGGCAATCCCCATTACAATCCATGTTCCTATTTTTTGTCAAATATTCTGCTTGAGTTCTTCTGAATCTTTGGAATCAGAGTGAGAAGAAGAGGGGTTTGCTCAAGAAGAAAGAGAACGTGAGGCTCAACGGGAAGTTACGCAGAAGGAGGCACGAGAACAGGACATAGTTTTTTTTACGTATAACGAGCTCGAGATGTCCAAGCGTCTTAGGAGTAACTTGTGGGGGATTCCTGGTGAGAGCAAGTGCCAAAAGATGAAGAACGTTATCTCATCAAGTGCCGCTTCCAGCGATGTTACTCCCTCATTCCTGATCTCCCTGCTCCCGCTACTGATCTTCCTGCCCCCATTGATGAGGTTTCCCCTATTCTAGAGAGGACTGTCGTGCATCCTCCCTCACCTGCTAAGAAGCCAGTCTCCCCTTCCTTTCGTTCCTAGCATCTATCTGAGGAGATGAATGTCTGGAGGTGGCGGCGATACCCCGCAGCTCAACCGGTTCTTGTTGATGTCAACTTCTTGAAGGACCCTCGTTCTTCACACGTGGTCACGGAGGGGATCATGTCTGACGCTGACGCTTCTGTACTCCGCCAGATGTCCATCCATGATAAGGTTATCAGTCTGCGTCATTCTCCAATGTGGTTACTTTCATTTTTGCCTTTTTAGACCCTTATTTTTTATGTGTAAATTTCTTCCAGATTTTAACTAACACTTTTTTAAAAAGCCATGACTTACCACGAACGGGCTACATGAGGATATTCACGATGTTGAGGAAGAGATAACCAGTTGTAGGAGAAAGGTGATGGAGACTTCCAAGGCTTATAATGTCGTTGCCTTAGAACATGATGATCTTAAGAAGGTGGAGGCTGATCTCTAACGGGTTATTGCCCGTTTGACGTCTGAGCTTGATGTGGCTATGGATAAGCAGTCGAAGCTTGAGTGATCTTTGCGCCAGGCAGAAAGGTTCACTGAGATAAGTGTAGAGAACTTGTCCATTGTTAGCCGAGGTCGAGGACGCTTTGGCTAAGCCACGTGAACGGGAGGCTGTACGTACAGCTAAGTACTAGGCCATGGTTGATGAGTACGAGCAGATATCCTATATGGTGGGATACTGCGACGCCAAGACTGCTAAACCTCCCTATATGTCGTTGGTATCACTTCCTGACGAGCCCGCTGATCCTGAGGCTGAGCTTCTCGCTTTCACCATTGAAGCAGCTGCTGATGTTACTCCCGAGGACGCGGAGACAACATTTTTCCTTTTTTTATTTTCTCGCACTTTTCATCTTCTTGTACTTTTTTCTTGTTTTCTCTTTGAAATCATTTTGTAATTTTTCATTTTTCAATGAAATGACTCATTTTGTCGCTTCCTTTCATTTTTAACACTTATTATAAGTTTATCATTCAATTTATCTACCCCTCTGACTACTTTGTGAATTTCCATAAGCAGTAAAGTATACTTTCCCTTTTAATAGTTTCCATGGTTAACTTTTCAGACAGTCAAGTAAAATTATCAACTACTTAGTCCTTCAAATACTTGGAAGTTTTTTCAAGGAATGCCTAGGCAAGAGTATGTTTACCTATTTTGGCTGTTTCTACTTTTTATCTGTTGAGGTTGGAAATCCCTTCCTAATTATTAGAAGTGGGCCCATTTGCATCGCTTGCGCTTCCTTGGTTTTTCCTTCTTCAGTTGTTTTTCCTTTTGAGAGAATGGCTTAAGGGCTTTTCATGTCCCTAGTTTTTCTAGGAGTAGAGCTTATGAACTGCCACTCCCAATGACTTTTTATCCTCTTAATTCCTTATGGGAGTAAGACGTATGAACTGCCACTCCCAGGGATTTTATATGCCCTTACTTTATTTTGGGAGTAGGGCTTCACCGGTTTCCGTTGATGTCAACTTCTTGAAGGACCCTTGTTCTTCACACGTGGTCGCGAAGGGGATCATGTCTGACGCGGACGCTCCTGTACTCCGCCAGATGTCCATCCATGATAAGGTTATCAGCCTGAGTCATTCTATAATGCAGGTACTTTCATTTTTTCCTTTGTAGACCCTTATTTTTTATGTGTAAATTTCTTCCAGATTTTGACTAACACTTTTTTAACAAGCCGTGACTTACCACAATGGGCTACATGAGGATATTCACGATGTTGAGGAAGAGATAGCCAGTTGTAAGAGAAAGGTGATGGAGACTGCCATGGCTTACGGTGTCGTTGCCTCAGAACGGGATGATCTTAAGAAGGTGGATGATGATCTCCAACGGGTTATTGCCCGTTTGACTTTCGAGCTTGATGTGACTCTGGATAAGCAGTCGAAGCTTGAGTGGTCTTTGCGGGAGGCATAGAGGATCCCCGTTCTTGAGGTGCTAGTCCCGTTCTTAAGGTGTTTATCATCTGTTTATGGGTGTCTCGCGACTTTAGTCTTGTAACCCGTTTTTGCTTTTTACCACTTTCCGCGAGCCCTTAGGTAAGTCACCATTGTCTATGTGGCAGTAGATATTTTTTACCGCTTCAAGTATTAATTACAAACATGAATGTTACGATTTATATGATTAATAACAATTGGAGGGTTAAAAATATGGTGAAGATAATATACAATGGTGGAACTAATTGCTAGATTAAATATATTTGTAACCTATAATATACAATGGTGGAGTTAATTGCATATGGCGATCAAAAAGCTTATGGCGATCAAAATAGCTTCCGTCGCTATGTATTACATATGGCGACCAAATAGCTTCCGTCGCTCTACATTGCATATGACGACCAAATAACTTCCGTCGCTATTTATCGGTCGCCAAATATAGTTTTTCTTGTAGCGAGGGTGTGGAGCCTTGAAGGGAAACAACAAACAAGGAGAGCAGCCGCACATGATAATTGACACATCATCATCAGTTGAGCGACGTTATCGAACCTATTCAACATGATCTAAGGCCTTCGACTCGGTCATTTTCTTCTAAATTGCCCCTCCTTTTCTCTTTTAGTTATATGTTTTTTTGCCTCTCTTTGTGATTATTGTTACTATATCTTTAGCTTCTGAAATTGGAGGAAAAAAGAAAGAATTTTGTATGATGAAATAAAAAATTGTACTAAAATACACATCAAGAAAACAATTTCAACACCAACTTTTTTTCTCTAAAAGTTCTTAGTCCCCAATTTGTTCTACATAATACCATTATCTTCATGTTAGATTATTATATAATTCAATAGCCAAGTTTAAAATTGAGAACGACAATATGAACTGATAAAATTGTTAAATCCAGACATCCACACCATAAGTTTACGTGTTCGAATTGTAATATCAATAATTATATAGAATTTGTGTATTTGATAAAAAAATTATATAAATTAGCCATGCAAAGGGAAGAAAGGTTAATTGAATATTATAATATTAGATAAGATTTGAAAATGCTTAAAATTGATTTATTTTTTACATATAGTCCGTATAAGTATCACTTAACCGTATAATTTTTTTTAAAATCCAATTATAATGAAGATTTCTTGATAGTTAAGATGAGCTTGTCACTAATTTTAAAAAAATCCAATTTTAAGAAAAGTTTATTGGTAGTTAAGATGAGTTTGTCAAGAAAGAAATTCATTTGTTCGTATTATGAGGAATGGACAAAACATTTTATAAAAAGATTTAAATTAAAGCAAAAGAAAGCAATTAATATTAATTAAATATACCAAATTGGAAAATGAAGACGGTAATGTTCAAACGTTTGTGTCAAACATTCGCACTCTCTCCTCAGTCGTCTCGGCTTTTCACGCAAAAAAAAATTGCACGTTTCCATCTTTCTCTCTGCCATTCGTTACTTTTTTTAGCCACAGAACACAATGCAAAACACTCTCAAAAGACACAACGTTGTGGCCCCTTCTCTTCTAGTGGCTAACTCAACTCAATCTTGAATATCTTCTCTTCTGTTAGGGGGAGGGCCAAGTCCAAATGGGGTGCTGCGAGAATCCGCCCAAATGTTTTTGTAAACGTGGGAGAATCATGAATGTGTTTGTTAAGCTCAGAGAGAACTGATATTTCGGAGTGAGTAATCAGTTTCTCTTTCCTACTGGTTCAGCTTCTTATACGCCATTTCTAGGGTTATGATGCTCGAAATGGCACATTTCGCCTTTTCACAGCTCTAAGCTACTGTAGGAGGTTGTTTGCACTTTGCATGGTCTTTATTCTTATCTGGGTCTTGCTCATACGGCTGATTTCGATGTTCTGAACGTGGTTTTCCACATGGATTCGAGTGATTTGAGGTTTTCTGATTGAGGGTCGTCGGTATTAATGGGCGTTTGGAGTTTTGCTTTTCATTTATTATTTTAGTTGGCTGTAATCTCTATCTTGTTTGTCGCATTCTGGTGTAGTCGAGGTAAACCATATTAGAGGAATATTGTCTAGTTAGTTTATTTTAGTTTTTGGAGAAGATGGGATTAGTTGCTGATGGTGTTCAGGTTGATTCTTGGAATGCGGGAAAGTCTAAGGGAGGAAAAAATGACGTTGAAGATGAGATGAGAGGGTGTTGGATTAAGTTCAGATTTTTGGGGAGCTGCATTTCATCGAGGTCCAAAGAGGACAGCTCAATCAGTGGCACTAGCACTCAGTATGGTATAAATTCGCATTTTTGTATTCATTACGTTTGATAGATAAGTATTCTCAGTTATTGATTGGTTTTATGAATTTGCTACGTCATGATCATGTGGTGCTCAATATGCTACGTCATGATCATGCGGTACTCAACTTAGAATGCTCTTTCAAAAAGAAATCAAAATTACTTACAGACTTTGAGTGTTTGAACCAATGTAAATCGATTGTACTGTGTACCATGTGATTGATTCCGTTATCGGGATTGAAGAGTATTGTGAGAATTTTGCAATTTGATCTTCATCTTCTTCTCAATAATGTTTTCTTGCAGGGGTGGCTCATGATTGTTAGATATTATGCTGGTTGTTACACAGTTCTCAGTTAATTCAGTTAGTTTATGGTTGTTATCGGTTGTATTCTAATCAGATACTTTACAAGTCTTGAAAAAAAGGTTTTTTTGTTAGGTATGTATCAGACGGTGCACATTTAGGTAAGTTATGAATACTGCTCTGATATATTTAGTTGACGCCTTAGCTTGTGAAAGATTACTAGCGTGTGGCCCTGTTCAAACCAGCCTGTTCAATTATCTTTTTTAACAATGTTCTATTGATCATCTTAATTGTTAACTAGAATTTAGAGGAGTGGCTAAAATCATGGTGACAAAGCCATCCAAAGGCTTGAAACAATTTCTTGGTTATGTAGATACTGTAAAAAAGAAACATCTCTTGTAATTGTGAAGTTAATCTCATTTCTGTGTTGATTAGACCTTGACATTTTCTATTCGGCACACCCAATAATTAAGAATTTGCCTTATCCAAGGCACTGAGATGGGTATCCATATAATTGCATCTCTATCTTTTCGTCAATTATACCATCCATTTCAGTTGCACTACTAGGTAAATGTATTTCCTTGTTAGTAAGCATGAATGTAATCATGAATCCTGGTATATATTTTGTCATGCAACTTTTTCTCCCTTAATGTCCAGTTTATCTTCTCAAATTGAGTTTCAATATAATATATTCAACTTCTTTTTGTGTGTATAATAAATCAGCTGAAAGTAAGTCTACAATCGATACTAGTGAAGATCAACAAGTTGCAGCCGTAGCATCATCTTCAGCCACCAGCAATTCCGGAAGTGTTATATCAACTCTTAACATAGAAGAGGAACTGAAAGTTGCATCTCAGCTTCGGAAATTCGCCTTTAATGAGTTAAAGTCAGCAACGAGAAATTTCAGACCAGAAAGCCTTCTTGGGGAAGGTGGGTTTGGTTGTGTATTCAAGGGCTGGATCAATGAGAATGGAACTACTCCCGTGAGACCTGGCACTGGGCTTGCAGTTGCAGTAAAGACCCTCAACCATGATGGACTTCAGGGTCATAAAGAGTGGCTTGTATGAGGACTTCTTAACTTCATCATTATCTATGTTATGTTTTGCAGATATTAATGATTTAATTTGACCTATATTTGACGATATTGTTTTATGGTTTAACATTGCAGGCTGAAGTGAATTATCTTGGTGACCTCCTCCATCCAAACTTGGTTAAATTAATTGGATTCTGTATTGAAGATGATCAGAGACTTCTTGTTTATGAGTTTATGCCTAGAGGAAGTTTGGAGAATCATCTCTTTAGAAGTATGCACTTCGCCTTATCACTCCTTGAATGTTGCTTACATCTTTTTCTTTATCTTCTATATGATAACATATTTGGGTGAAGTAATATTTGACGATTCTCTGAATTTTGATTTATATCCATGAAATGTAATGTTAATCGTCATGAAAATTGGAAACCATATTTTGAACATTCATTCATGTTATTCGTAAGTAGAAAATTTTCTTTTACCTGGGTAATTATTATTTTTTATTGTCAGGGTCCTTGCCTCTTCCTTGGGCTGTCAGAATGAAGATTGCACTTGGTGCAGCCAAGGGCCTTGCCTTTCTTCATGAAGAGGCAGAGAGGCCGGTGATATATCGAGATTTTAAAACGTCCAACATCCTGCTAGATACGGTACATGACTGTGATTATGCAACTATATTTCATTCTTGTTGTTTACTTAATTCCTTTTCTTGAATCTGCTTGTTTAGGAGTACAACGCGAAGCTTTCTGATTTTGGACTTGCCAAAGATGGTCCAGAAGGTGATAAAACCCACGTATCCACTCGTGTGATGGGTACTTATGGCTATGCGGCCCCAGAGTATGTCATGACAGGTAGGATCACTAAACCAAAAAGTTTTATCTTCACACACATCTTAACAGTAGTAGTTGTAAAATCCAAACAGACAAAATAGCCTTGTTGACAAAGAGAACAGAAAATTGTTTGCATGATTAGAGGATGTTGAATAGTGGGGTTTTGAACTAAAGGTACTCTGTAATATGACCAAGAAACAAATTGTACTTATATTTAAAATTCTTTGTTTGTCTAAAGATTCAATTTGTTTCTGAAGTTATAGGATCAGCGATATATTCACGGCATGATAAGTGCTTTGCGGCAAAGGCAAATAAATGCTGTAGTTTGTTCTATATATTTAGTTTTAATCCTCATGAAGAAATTTTTCCTTTACAGCCAAATGCGGGAAAGTATTAGTTTAAATCAACTGTGTATGCATACTTGATGATTTGTTTGCCATTTACCCATTTCTTCTTACTTTTGAAAAAGCACTTTTCTCTGTTGTGAAATCCAATTCCATCTAACGCAGAATTATATGTAAGAAGAAAGCCTTACAAGCATCCAAAGGAATCTCCTATTGTGATGAATTCTTCTTCATTTAACTCTTTGAAATAGGTTTTGCTCCAAAACTACAATTCTTATTATATATATATATATTGAAAGTAGAATGTTCCCCGACTGTGTGATCTTAGATACCTAAATTTGATTACAATGACGGNCCCAGGCCTACTATTCCAAGTATTAAACTTAGTTGCAAGCTTGCATAAAGCTAAGCCTTCATGATGATCTAGGTTATGTGATAGATGGTTTTCCTATGTGGAGAATTTATTAAACATGATCTGTCTTGCATCAGGACATCTTACCTCGAAGAGTGACGTCTATAGTTTTGGAGTTGTGCTGCTCGAGATGTTAACTGGGCGAAGGTCCATGGACAAAAACCGACCAAATGGGGAGCACAACTTGGTAGAATGGGCACGGCCACAACTTGGTGAGAGGCGAAGGTTCTATCGACTTATCGATCCAAATCTTGAAGGTCGTTTCTCAATCAAAGGTGCCCATAATGCTATTCAGTTGGCTGCTCACTGCATCAGCCGAGACCCGAAAGCCAGACCTTTAATGAGTGAAGTAGTTGAAGTTCTAAAGCCACTGCCTAATCTTAAGGACATGGCCTCTTCTTCATCCTTCTTCCAGGCTATGCAAGTGGAGCGTATGAGTTCCAACTCAATCGGTAGAAATGGGAGTAGAATCCACCAAGGTTTATCCCGGAATGGTCAGCCGACCCTGAGCTTGTCCATAGCAAATGGTCTGCATGCTTCACCCTACTACCGAAACAATCCTCATCCATCTCCGAAGCCTAATTTTGGACGCTCGTAAATTATCGCATAAGTTATCATTTTAACTCGTTGCAGATTTGTTAGTTTTGAGAGATGAGAGTTGCTGGGCATTGCCATCTTTTGTAGGGAAAGTAGGAGAATAGCCCTTAGCCCTGTAAGACAACACATTTCATCATGACTAGGGAATGTTTCTATGCTCCAAGTCTTTGTTCATATCTTTGGCTTATTCAATGAAAACATCCTTTTGTTGCTGATGAAAACATTCCCAATTTGTGAATATTTGTCATATTGTCTAATTGATTTTCTCTCATAACTAAATCTCTTAAAGTTTGTTCCAAACTTCCTATCTGCTGAATTCATGTAGAGTTGAGGCTCGAGGGTTAAGTCATTCACATGCACCGAGTTTGTGAGTTCCAGACGTAATGTTCCTAATCTAGGGGTGAAAATTATTTCACCGAACCGACCGAATCGAATTGAAAGTGATCGGCTCCCCGGTTTTTATGTGTTTGGTTCAGAGAAATGGGAGAATCGAAGTTTCGGTTCAATTTAATATTTTAGTGACTTTTAAACTGAACCGAACCATAACATTAAATATATATAATTTCATATTAAATCGAAGCGAAACAAAATTTTGATTTTATATTATTTTTTTTAATAATATCATTTTATAATTAATAATACCGAATCGAAGAACCGAACTGAATCGAAATTCACGATTCAATTCTTTTGACATGAACGGTTCGGTTCAACTTTATTATCAAACTAAAATTTGAATTTAATTTTTCATTAAAAAACTGAACGAACCAAACCGTGATTGAGAAATTGAGTCTGTAAAATTCGTTGCTTACTAAAGGCAACAATGACCCCAGACCGTAGGCCAAGGGCATCGACTTTATTTATTGATTTAGTTTTATAAATAGAGATAAATTTCCTTAATTGCGAAGCAATTCACTAGCCGTGGTGTCTCTGCCCATAATAAATTAATGATCTATTTTAGTGCGAGAATTAATTAAAGGGAAAATTGTAACATTCATCATTTTTTATGGGTAATTTTATATAAATGTCATTTTTTTAATATTATAGATATGATCATTTTTTTATAAGTGACATTGCTCTTGAAAAATTTTCGTTTCTACGATCGTCATCCTCACATGGTTTTGGGCTCTAAGATTTTGAACAGGAGGTGTGTCTTCCCCAAAAAACTTCTGCCGCTTCATGCTTGCCGCCGCTTGCTCAGCGCCGTTCTGTCTCTATTTTCCTTGTTACGTGTTATTGGTCAGCGACCTCCCTCCCTCACTCGTTGTTCTTTTTTGAGTTTTTAGATTTTTTTTTGTAAAATTAACTATTAGTGCGTTGTTAGGGTTAAAATTGATTGTTTGTACAGAAGTTAATGTGTTGTTAGTATTTCGTTCTTGGATCTAAGATTTTTTTTTTAGATTATTTATTGAATCTGAGATTTTTCTACTCTTTTTCGCATGAGTTTTCTCGATTTTTGCATGGGTTTTATGATGAATCTTGCAATTTTTTTTCGAAAGTTGCAAGACGTTGTGGTATCAAAATTAAATACTGTACGTATTAAGTTTTGATACCATACATATTTAATTTATATACCATACGCATAGCTTATTTTCAACGAAATCCACGTGTCACCGACGTTACAGTACGTGTGTGGGGCCGCTGCACGCGTACTATAGCGTGTTTTGACATTTTTTATTAAGGGTTTAATGATAAATGACTATCAATCTCCCTCTTTTTCTTATTAGAAGTTGATCATCCTTACAATTAAAAATAAAAAAGAACATTTTAATACAAGAATGGCCAAATGGGCCATTGTTGTATTTCTCCATTAATTAAATATATTAACTAGTCTCCTTTCTGAAGTCCATTTCCTAAGGAATTGCTGTCAACCAGAAATTCAGATCCCATTAAATGGGCCATGAAAGAAGTGCTCAGTCCAAGCTTCTAAACGTTGTCGTATTGAATCTAAACAATCCACCCTCGATTCCCATTTTCATTGTAGCAGTGTCTCCTGCATCTTCAACCTCAACAGCTCCTAAACCCCCAAATGGGTTTTCTGAGAAGAGCGTCAAATACCGTTAGGCCTCTCCATTACTCATTCATATTCCGCAATTCCTATACATTTAGAAGAATTTCGTCGGTTTTTAGAGCCAACCAGATTGATCCTGAGCTTAATTCTCATCGTTATGACTTTACCAAAGCATTTTGCTCTCATTCCCGCCAAAACACTAAAGAAAATGTCATAGATTTAACCCAATACCCTACAGAATTGATTAGGAATTTCTCTATAATTGCACATGTTGATCACGGGAAGTCTACGCTCGCCGATCGGCTGTTAGAGCTCACTGGGACTATTAAGAGAGGCCATGGTCAGCCTCAGTACCTCGATAAGTTGCAGGTCTGCATTTCATTATTATTTACGTACTTCCTTAATAAAATGTTTAACTTCGGTAGCAGTGAAAAAAGGCGCTTTTGAAGGGTATGGGTAGTTTCAGCTGCATATGGGACTGCTCGTCTTCATAGACAAAACATTCTAGAGTATATGTCAATAGCACTGAAAGACTACCAAAAACATATTTATGATTTCTCTACTTTGCATAAGTGGGTACGAGGCAAGAAAAGTAATGACTTTTGTTGTACAAAGCTGATAGTGATATCACAAACCTTTGTTTGCCTCAAGATTGATGACATGAAATATTTGTTCTATGGTGGTCTACGGTAAATCAACTTCAAACTGCTCTTTTTTTTTCTTTCCAACAATGAACAAAAATTCATATTCTTATAGGAACTATGTCTTCTCGACATGTCTATCTTTTTTGTTTTACTTATTTATGAGCGAACTTTGTCTCATCTTTTAACTCATTTGATAGCATGAACCTTTTTTTTCTTTGGACATCTTAGGTAGAGAGGGAGAGAGGAATTACTGTTAAGGCTCAGACTGCTACTATGTTTCACAAGTACAATCTCTTCGGTGACAACACAAACGAGCAAAGTTTCCTACTCAACCTAATTGACACACCTGGCCATGTTGATTTCAGCTATGAAGTATCAAGATCCCTGGCTGCTTGCCAAGGTGCTCTTTTGGTCGTTGATGCTGCCCAAGGTGTTCAAGCTCAAACTGTTGCCAACTTCTATCTTGCTTTTGAATCTAACCTGACAATAATACCCGTGATTAACAAAATTGACCAACCAACTGCTGATCCTGACCGTGTTAAAGCTCAATTACAATCAATGTTTGATCTTGACCCTGCGCTTGCTCTCTTGACATCAGCCAAAACCGGGCAGGGTCTTGAGCAAGTCCTTCCTGCAGTCATAAGGCGCATACCTCCTCCTCCTGGAAAGAGTTCACCTTTGCGTATGTTTTTATTAGATTCTTATTATGATGAATACAAAGGAGTCATATGCCATGTTGCAGTTGTTGATGGAGTGCTGCGCAAAGGCGATAAGATTTCATCGGCAGCTACTGGTCAGGCTTATGAAGTTCTGGATGTTGGGATCATGCATCCTGAACTCACTTCCACAGGAATCCTTCTTACTGGCCAAGTTGGATACATCGTAAGTGGCATGCGATCAACTAAAGAAGCACGTGTGGGAGACACACTTCATCACAGTCGAACCACTATAGAGCCTCTTCCTGGTATATCTGTCATATATGTTTCAAATTGATGCAGATAGTTTTTCTTCACTTTGCAATCTCGAAACCGTAGAGAGATTTCGGTGTCTCCCCTTTTTGCCTAGTGGTACTGATTATTACTCGCGATCAGGCAATTAAATGAAGATACATTTGGGATTAGATATATGTCATGGAGTATAACCTTTCATGAGTTCCTCATCACAAGAAATTTTAACTATTAAATTCATTAGGTGGAATAGTTAACTAGTTATTAGATGACAAACCCTCTTCTATGTCCTACCGAAGAATTATACTGCTGCCTATTGCTTTTCTTTTGATGATCAAATACTCTGATAAAAAGAATATACAGTGATCTCCACTCTCCGTCATTATCAGGCCAATATTGTGTTTGAATCCTTATTAGGTTCTTGTAAAAATAAAAATAAATTTTCTTTGTTGTTTTTACCTCACCTTCTCACACTTTGTATTGAGACTGCAGAATTTGGTACTCTGTAGGTTCTCAAGTCCTTTTAGGGACGCTGATTTGGGTCTGACTAGATGTAACATCCTTTAACGCGAATGATACATGTTCTTACATCCTTTCACTATCCTATTTGATTACAAAGAGGTGCGTTAAAAGTAATGCTGATTCAGTTTTGGTTAGGGTTATATTACCATTTATGTGGATAAGTAATATTTAGCATTTCTTGGAGTCAAAACTCATTCATTTACCATCTAATCCTTAAGGTCACTAAGTGGGACGGGGTCTGCCTTAACTTTTATTTTCCCATGTTGCGAACTTGCGATGTACGGTTAAGACTTAATTAAGTTGCCCTTGCTCTTATTCCTCCCTCTTTCTGACATGGCACGTACAAATGGTAGGTTTCAAACCCGCAAAACATATGGTGTTCTCTGGTCTTTATCCAGCTGATGGTTCTGATTTTGAAGCACTTAATCACGCAATAGAGAGGCTTACATGCAATGATGCCAGTGTCTCTGTTACCAAGGAGAGTAGCACAGCACTAGGTCTGGGTTTTAGGTTTGGCATCCACAAATACTATTCCTTTTTTACTACTAAAATTAAAGTTTGTTTGGCATGCCTTCATTCCTAATTGAAATATTTTTTTCATTGTTGGTTGTCATGAATTTACAGATGTGGTTTTCTAGGATTACTTCACATGGATGTTTTTCATCAGCGGCTAGAGCAGGTATCTTTATCTCCTCGATGGTAATGGAAAACCATAGTTAGATCAGAAGAGTTCTAATTCAAGTTTCTGTGCAAATATTGTCATTTAAGGTCACATCCGCTTTTAACAAAGGATGCCATTTTCCTGGCTCTAAGCGAGGAAATAGCTTCTCAAATATGTCATTAAGGAGCCATTTGGTATTGGAAATTGTAGATATCCTATGGGTATTAAATTGATGGCAATGCGATAGATATTAGATGTCTTAGAATGTAAGATTATCTTGTTTGGTAACTAATCATGTACATGATTACTGAAAAGTGAGAATGTAAAATAACTCTGTTTGGTATGCAAAATCTATCATGGGAATTAAGATAATTAATGGCAATGTCAAGAGAAATTAAATATATGCAGGTATATGATTTCCTAGGAATTGAATATCCCTCATATTTTGAGGGATTTAGATGCCAAGAATTTGAAAACATCCTATAACTAGAAATTAGATGCACTAGAAAATAAAAGTTGAAGTCCTTATAACAAAGTGTGAATTTTATCAGATGCCTTAGAAATTAGATGTCCTTGCTTGAATACCCTCCAACCAAAACGGGGACTAAGTTTTCCTCAAAGAAAAAGAAAAAGAAAGCATGTAAGTTGGTCATCTTTGTGCACGTGGGTGCACATTGTATTCATTTGGACTCTACTGATTGCATGGGTTCATGCTTAGTAGCGATTACATTGACATAGCATTTCGAAATCTCTCGCTTTAGTATATGTACCTACAAAAAGTCTTTTTTGCAAGTTCCGTTTGATTATGATTGGAGTATGACTCAGGGCCGGCAGGCCTTACTTTATGTAATCATGGTTTATTGTCGATCAAAATTCTTGGATGTAGTTCCTTTTACCGAATGGGCGGTCGGTCTCACGTAGCTATCTCTACCTAGCAGCTATAGATTATGCTTTGCATCTTTCATACTTGCTCATATATTTATCCTTTTTTATAATAACAAGAATCCATATTGCTTTTTGTGGTTAACAGGAGTACGGAACTCATATTATTTCAACCGTTCCAACTGTTCCATATATTTTCGAGTATTCTGATGGAAGGTACTTTAGTAACTTTTACTCTTGAAGATATTTGTCCCATATCCTTTACCAAAGAGAGTTTTTTTTTCCAGCAAAGTTCAAGTTCAGAATCCTGCTGCGTTGCTCTCAAATCCCAAGAAACGAGTGACTGCTTCCTGGGAGCCTTCTGTATTAGCTACAATTATCATTCCCAGTGAGTAAGGTCTCAATTTCCCTTGAATGTTTTCACTGTTTCTTTTCCCTTTTCTGGTGGCATTTACTCATTCCATTTTTCGTTGGACAATAAAGGTATGTGGGTGCAGTAATTACCCTTTGCTCCGAAAGGAGAGGGCAGCAATTGGAGTACTCTTTTATTGATAGGTACTTACGTGCTAAGACATTTTTTCTGCAATTTATCCTGGTCATCTGACCACTAGATAAAAGTATAACTACATACTCCTATTGTTGGACTTGCCTCGAAACCATTTCTTTGGTTATGATTTATTATTTGTTTCCTGGAAGTTCAGTAATTGCAATGACTCACCTTCTCCTGTTGGTTGATATTACATGGAATTGCTTATCAGAAAGACGATTATGTCTTTTTACCTGTAAATTTCTATCAACTTAATTGCCGTCTTTCTTAGTTCTAGTTGCAACTTTTCAGCTATTTTCTTGAGGTCTAGCACGGTGTAATATTGACCTTAGTTGTTTTATTTATGCAGTCAAAGAGCATTTATGAAATATCGATTACCTTTGAGAGAAATTGTTGTTGACTTCTACAATGAATTGAAGAGTATAACATCGGGTTATGCATCCTTTGATTACGAGGACTCAGAGTAACTCTCTCTCTCTCTCTCTCTCTCTCTCTCTCTCTCTCTCTCTCTCTCTCTCTCTCTCTCTC
>QANY01006498.1:0-70493 GCA_003255025.1 Datisca glomerata | reverse complement strand
TCTCTCTCTCTCTCTCTCTCACACACACACACACACACACACACACACACACACACACACACAAGATGTTGCTATGGGAGTCTAACACTGTACAGAAGAGTTTGAAACCATTAGAAGAATACGTAGAGTCCTTTGTAGGCTCTTAGTAGGCTCGTGTTGCGTTGTAGAATTAAATGATTAGTGAATCACATATTTTCTTTGCAACGATAAAATTCATATTTGCATGTTTCCCTAAATTTCCGCATCTTACCGTAAATGACAGGTATCAAGAAGCTGATTTGGTGAAACTTGATATCCTCTTGAATGGCCAACCAGTTGATGCGATGGCCACTATTGTTCATAATCTGAAGGCACAACGTGTTGGTCGTGAGTTGGTGGAGAAATTAAAGAAATTTATCGACAGGTCTGTGAAGTCAGTTTTTCACCCTTATGTTCATACTCGTACAATTGTAACCTGAAATGTACGTATGTTGTAAACAGGCAGATGTTTGAGATAACTATACAAGCTGCCATAGGATCAAAGGTCATTGCCAGAGAGACGTAAGTGTTTATGTTATGTATAAGAGAACTATCGTATTGGTTTTTGGAACTGGTAAACAATTTAATGACCTACAATTGACAATTCTCATGGTTGTTATTCATTTTTTGACTAAGATTCTGTGTTGGTTTTAGCATTTCGGCAATGAGAAAAAACGTTCTCGCCAAGTGTTATGGTGGGGATGTTACTCGAAAGAGGAAGCTCTTGGAGAAGCAAAAGGAAGGGAAAAAGCGAATGAAACGCATTGGTTCTGTTGATATACCACAGGAGGCTTTTCATGAACTTCTCAAGGTTTCATAGGGAATATGACAAAATAAGTTATATATGTTTGCAACAGGTATATTCAATATTCCATTGCAAGTTATTCCTATGTATTATTTCATCAATTGCAACAGTTATTTCTTTGCTTCTTTCTCACACATTACCTATAAATTTTATTGGTGTGGTGTATTTAATTAAGGATGTTGCGATTATATCTTGTGAGTTATCAATGAGGAGCTACAACTCTTGGTTCATTTTTTCGATACCAGGCGTTCTCGTCAAGTATTATGTTTGGAATATTGTCAAGGTGTGGAGACCATTGGATTTGGAAAGGGCAAAGCGAACACAAAGCAATTGCTCTACACAGCCTTCCGTCGTGCTGACATAGGGTTATTACATTTGCAACCATCAATAATATGTTGTAGTATCCCAAATTTGCAGATGATATATGATCTATCATATCTTGGAAAATAATCAAGGGATAGTGTATGTTATAGAGAATGGGTGTCATTCTTTTTAATTGTTTCAAGCTTCTCATGCACAGTGAGAGGATAGGACTTTGTATCCCATAGCTTGTGAACAAACTAAATGTACAATTTTGCAAATTTTGAGGTAGCTGATTCGGCAATAATCTACTAAAATCGCTCATGCTCTGTAGATTATTTGCCTTCTCTATCTTATTTACCTTATGTATCTTACTCTGGATATAGGAGACGGACTGCAGGCTAGTTCTTTCAACAGATTAGTCTGCAGAGACCCCTCTCTCTGTAGTTTCTCCTTCGGCCCAAAATGCAAAATACCTCAAAATTTAGCCATGCACCTCAAAATTTGTGCAATTAGGCTCATGTTATACAAAATCCGTTAATTTAGAAGTCTTTTGAAAAAAAAAAGACATTTAATACCATTTAAAAAAAATTGAACCACTCAAGTTTCTACTTACTATTGAGAGGTTGTTGGTTAGACTGGGTCGAATTCAAATGTAATTTATCTGAAATGTAATGTTAATATAATATATGAGAAATTCATTAGAAGATGTAAAACATGTTGAATAAAGAAACATGTATAAATGACTAAAACTACTTGATTTGGTGCATGGCGGGGCTTAACTGCAAAAATACTTAAAAGTTTAGGAACTAAAGTAATCAAACAAATTATATACGAAACGTGATTACAAAATAGTCAAAGTGTACTGTGTCTAATGCAATCTTTAACCCTTTTCTTTCTTTCAAAGGAATGGGTTTATTCAATCATGGTTTCACGTTCTTGTAACACAAAACCAGCACGGAGTGTAGAACAAACAATAGGTTTGACATTCAATCAATTTATCTGATCCCCAGTAATGGAGGACGACAAGGAAGTAGTATTGGACGCAGAATATGCCCATCTCTCCAATCCTTTTGATGACCAATCTTCCCCATTTGGTATCACTTGCTTGGATGAAATAGCTTGAATACACCCACCCACCTTTGAACCATGGATTCCATGACCTTCCACCATAGATGAAAGTGCATTGACTATTACTGACCGAAAACCTGGGTCTGAAGTGATTGCCTTTGTTAGTGTCTCTGTTAAAACCTTTTGATCAGAAGAAGCATTATGATTGTTCTTCACATATTGTGGTTGAATATGTTCTCTGAACTGTTTTCCAGCATAATATGATGATGTGGGTGGTGGAGTAGTAAGGTCTAGTGTGATTGTAGGGAGAAAATTAGATGGGGGAGTGTTTGGCAAAAGGAAGTGATGATTTGTTGTTGTTGGATTATGGAAGGGACTATGACTTAAGGTGCAGCCGAGGGCTGGCCGAGACATGGAAGAGCCAGACAACATCATGGAAGCAGCAGCAGAAGTGGTGGAAGCCATGGCAGTGGCTGAAATTGGAAGAGGATGATTGTGGCTTCCTTCATAGGTGGTGATCAGTATCGACATGTCTTCGATACATCTTTGCACCTGAAATTATCACAAATAGTGAGACATCCAACTTCCTAGCTTTAGAATATGTACTTCTATATTTTACCTCAGGCATCCAATTGTTTTTTCAGTACGCTGCTCATTCTTCCTCATCTAAATAAATGTATTCACGACGTGATATATTAATATACGTGATGACTAAATATCTCGGTACCTGTTTTCGGACAGGACAATTAGGTGCAACAGTGCATCGATAATAAGCTCGGGGACAAGGATTTCCCTTTGAAATCTTCTGCCCATATTTCCTCCAATGGCATCCATCATTCATCTGCAGGGAGTCACATTAAAGACTACTTTAATCACTTTACACATGGAAATTCTTGTCATTAACCATTTTGTAAGAAAGAAAAAGAAAAACTAAAACTAACCGTTGGAGTATCACATCTAGCTCTGACAGAAACTCTGGCTCTCTTCATTTGATTCTGCTGATCAGCATCATCTTGGTTTCTCTCTGTCTTAAGACTTTTGCTTTCAGACCCTTTTGCTTCCTCAGCTTCTGTTTCCTTTGACAACTGAACTTGAGACCCAAATCCAAGATTGAGATTGGTATTTTGATCAGTGTTTTTGCTGCAACTGCTAGCAATTTTATTGCTTTTGGGGTCACTAATTGGTCTTCTTCCAAGGCAAAGAGAGAGAAGCTGATCAGGTTCTTCAGTTTCATCAAGAAGTGGAGGAGCTGTGACTGTAGTTTTGTTTGAAGAATCATGATCGAGTATGTCAAAGAAGCAGAGTTGGAGTGAGTGGTAGTCCTTTTCTATCATCTCTAACATCTTCTTCAATCTCTCATTCTCTTCTCTCACTTCACCCATTTCAACTCTTGTGGATTCCACAACTTCACACTCCTAAAATCAAGATTTAAAAACCATTAAAACCCAATACAACTAGTAGCCAATCCTTTTAGAAATTCAGGCTAATACCCATCTAATATCAAGCACACATGAGCAGAAAAAGACTTACCTTTTTGGGTTGTTGACATGGACCCTGTTCATGGAAAATGGAATCAACAGTGAGTTTATCTTTTTCACTTCCTTCTTCAACAACAGTACAAACAGAAACAGAGCTCGGGAATTTCAACATTTTCTCCATTGCAAACACTCCCATATCACTTTCTTCCTCCTTAGTCCTTTCCATATATAACACAAATAAACCAACCCACTGTTTTCATTTCTCAGTTATTAGTTGCAGTCCACACGCCATCGCCAAACCAAAATGTCAACTTTCCAAACACACCGCAACAGCTAGTTTTTCTTCTTCTTTTTAAAAAAAAAATATTATTGAAGAATTCAAGTTGAACATTTTCTATTGAAGATATAAATAATGGGTCTTCAATCATGGAGAGAGGTTGCGCGCGATAATTATTTTTAATTTGAAGTTTCTTTGTACGAAGGAAATGTCATTTGGTTGACAGTCAGGAATAGGATTCAAGGTTTGGGTTTGCTTGTGCTGCTTTAACCCTTCATTTTCAAGTTTGCGGCGTTCTTGCAAGTTGTAAGAAACCGTTTTTTCTCTTAAAAAGTAAGTGCTTTTAACAAAGGGTGGTCCTATCCTACTGGGAAGGTATCAATACCGATGTGGCAATGGAGAATTATTATTCTGTCAACACTCAGGATATCAAATTTAATTCATTGATTTAAATCCGAATCATTCTGATTTTTTGAAAACGAAAATTTAAAAAATAACTCTATTTTTTATTTATATATTTTTTAATCAGAATATATATTAATTGTTCATTTTTAATTCAACGGACACCATCGACAGTCACATTATGATCGCCAGTCTCTATAATTTCTCATGAAAATAAGATTGTTCATGCCCTTGAATTGGTTCAACCGTTCCAATTTTGGATACATATATTTTCCCGTTAGACCTTTAACATGAGATTTTGTTTGATAGATTTAAGGTGATATGAACGGTTTTATCTATCAAGAACTAAAAAAAAGTAAAAAGTAAAGTTTGTTGTGATTTATTTTCATTTATTAATGTCAAATTTGATCTAGGTCATGCGTTTTTTAAGTAGACGGCCCGAGTTGAATAAGATAATCTCATATTTTATGAAATACGAGAGGGCTAGTTGCTCCTGATTTTACTTTAGTGCAAGTTGAGCCCATAATATATGAGTCAATTCTATCCAATTCTAGGGTTGGATGTCATTAGGATCCCACCGACCTGGAATTTGTTACGGGTGTCTATCCGGTTTGCCCTAACATGGTTAAACAAAATTTCACAAAAACCAAAAGAAGTTCTCTTTTCTATATATATTTAAGAAAAACAGGTTCTACATGTGTAACAGTCTAGACTAGACAATGAAGGATCGTCTAAATAGATCCTCAACTTTCTCATACATGAGTCATCTTGACTGAGCTCATATATGTTATCCTAACTTGACCTATTTGTCACCTCGATTAGTATTGTGATGATCCACCATTGAATCATCTTAAATGGGACCCCTGGAGGATGATTCCAAGATAAATTGCTAATGTAAAATTTCCCTATGACCAAATCATTTCGGCCCATTTTCTTTCTTGTTTTTAATGAAAAGATAATTTATTTCTAATCTAAATAATCAAATTAATTTAATACTCATATTTTCATCTCTTTCGGTCCAAACATATGATGACTGGGGATCTGAGGACCACCATTTTTAATAAATAAGTTCTTAGTATATTCAACAAATCTCATCCATTTGAAGCTTCAATTAGAAAAAATAAACTCCTTGAAATAATGAGAGAACTTTTCTATTAACAAAGTCAACAAGTGTCAGTTTGATGCTTAAAAAATTGAGATTTTTAAGTTAATTTACACCAACGCATATGGCTCTTTGCGGAAGATCATATGCTATTAATTTTATTATATTGGCCATCTTGATCCCTCAATAGCTTTGCCTTATGATGATATATATAAATTTTGGATCATGATCTTAATAAAATTTAAAATATCTGTTAAAACTTTATTATTGAAATTTAATAAATTTGATGGGGATTTCAATTTCGAGCGTTCAAAATTTTCATGAATTATAAGAAAGATATTGTTTGTTTAAATTTACATGAATCATGGATATCCAATTTATATGATACAAGCTCTTAAATTATTTGCTCAAACTAGTAGGCTTCTTTTAGTTAAGAACTAAATTATTAAATTAACATTAACCCGACGATTTAATGTTTTAATGCTACTTGTGACTACCATTGTATTAGAATGGAAGGTCTTTAGTTCAAACATATATATTAACAGCATTTCTCTTGGTCATAAATAATACACAAAAATTTCAAATCTACAAGTGAGAGCATGACTAGTTAATTTCAAGGTGAAATCAAGTGCACAAAAATATGGTAAAATGTCATAAAACGTGACTATTTATCATCTTGAAGTTGAGCTATTTTTCACAAGACCTCTCTACAGTATCGTCACAGCAATAGAGTTAATTAACAATCAAGTTCGAGATGGATTGGTGTTTTTCCTCTATGCCTAGGACACAAGATTATCGAACCATGAATGAAGAAAGACATGAGAGAAAAAACATACTGACTAAGGGGATACCAAAGACCTCTGCCCTTCCATCCTTTGGGTAGATAGAGAGGGAGGGCAAATATTGTCTTGTTTTTTTTTTGTTTTGGTTTTTTCATGTTTTTAAAGAGTTGAACAATGATTTTTTTTCTATCAAAGAGTTGAACAATGAAGATGGATGGTGAATTCCTAATAGAATTGTAAAGATAAAATGGGCATCGTTCAAATCGAACTTGAAAGTTGAAGTATTTTTGTTTAAGATATAAATTGTAAGTAAATTTAAGAATTATGACACAAACTCATGATCTATTAAATAAGTGTGGAGGTACAATATCTGCGCCAATTCATCTTATTAAAAAAATATTTACCAACCATTATATTCTTCATGGAACTTCATATTGAAAGTGGGATTTTCCTTTTATATGAGCAATGAATGCTCATTTCTCCTAAAATAAGAAGTTCATGAGAGCTAAATCTAGATGGACAGTTAGCAATTATTAATGCTCATTTCTCCCTAAAATAAGAAATGAGCATTAAAAATAATTTAATTAAGTTAAGTTGACTCTTGGAAATGCTTAATGAGTCTTACTTAATAGTTCATTTTTAAGCAAGTTATTGATGATAGGTGACTTAATAATGTTTTTTATAATAAGGTGAATTAACACGGTCGTTAATTATGATTAAAATAGAGATTCAAAGTATAACCAAAATTGAATAATATTATCATCTTTTTGAGTCAAGGAAAAGGAATAAGAGGTCAGCCAGCATATACACGTCTTATACACTTCCTTTTCAATAAGATCAGTACATAACCTATTGACCTAAATTACCTTTCATCTGTGAGCTCAATGTTCCAAGATTTCGGCAAAGAGAAGACTTTTTACCATGTATTTGAGCTAGCAATTCACGTATAGCTTAAGATGGACGATAGTGTGGAATAGTTGAGAGAGAGAGAGAGAGAGAGAGAGAGAGAGAGAGAGAGAGAGAGAGAGAGAGAGAGAGAGAGAGAGAGAGAGAGAGAGAGATGGTGGGTCTATGTTAAATTAGATGTGAAAGGCATGCAAAAGATATGGAGTACTCTTGTCATAGTTGCAAGCCCAAGATCTCATTAGTGAACAAGTTGAGCTTAGTTTATTAAGCTAGGGTCAATGCTCTAGATATAGCCATTGGTCTAAGCATTTGAACATGAGATTTGGGTCTTTAGTTAACATTAATAATTTGAAATCATTATTATATATATGTTTGTGTGTGTATATATATTATAAAATTGCCTCGTAATTTCCAAAGAAAAAATTGGCTAATAATAGTAAGTATATTATACACACACATACACACACACACACACATATATATATATATATATATAAGCCTTTGTTTATGAGTGATTTTCTGTATACCTAGTTTGGTAAAAATAGGGTACTAGACTATACACCTATCTTTAGTATTAGTAGAAAAGCCAGTTTTGGTCTAGTTGGATGTCTTTATTTGGCTTATGAATCAAGTTGCAAGTGAACAATCTAATTTTGTGTATGATGAGGCAAACTGATTTATAATATAAAACATTAAAGGGACTAAGTATTTTTTGTCCTATAAGATATATAATATATATATCTGTGTGTGTACCATTTTCTTATGGTCACATTTTTTTCTATTGATTTCAATATAAAAAATAAAAGGCAGTAAAATTATATTTTATTCTTAATCTTTATGTCAATTATCACTCAAAAAACCCTTGACTAAAAAAAAGGAAACACTTAAAAAACAGAAAAATAAACATTTTTTTCTTAAGAACATAAAAAAGAAGCAAGTGAAATGAAGAAAGAGCATTATTTTTCACCAACAGAGCAAAATGAAAAATAATATAAGGATCATATCAGCACATTTATTTAATCTCATAATCAAACAAGGTTTTGGGAAAGAAAAAGAAAAGAATCAAGTAAGGCTGCTGATGCATTTGTTCATCATTTGTATAACCAATTTGTTAATGGTTAAGGCTTGGTAATAGAATTTCCTAATTTATTGCACCCTCCAATTTGTCTTGATCCCGATTTGAATAAAAAAAAATATAGATTGATGACTCTAAAATCTATGTAAGTCATTGCTTGGGAAATGGAATTCTTTATTATTGGTAGGGTGGATGGTATAGATGAAGTTAGATTAGATCAAATCGTTTATTCAGATATAAACTACTCAGATCTAATTCATTTATTTTTGTGTTAAATTATATTTTTTAATTATTTTTTCTTTTTTACTCTTTATCCTTATCTAATTTAATCTATTTAAACGAATCAGATAAAATAATTTATATCTGTTGTTTAGTCTCAACTTCTAAAAATTATAATGTACCAAACTCTACTTCAATTTGATTTGACATCAAATAATAATATCCAAATCGATGAGTTGGATTGACAATAAGATTGTGAAGTTAATTTACCACCACCAATTAGAATTCTGTGTTGCTATTAACAGTAGGTAACATATTGAGATCAGAGAGAGAGATGACGAGAGAAAATAAATAAGGTTCTTTATTCTTTCCATTTTTTCTTTATATTTAATGCCAGAATGTTCCACTTAACAACAACAGAAAATGAACCACATAAAATTTTTAACTTTTTTTTAAAAAAAATGATTTTTGGTAACTAGGCAAACTTGTAGGAGTAATTAGAGTTTTATCAAACATTTTTAAACATTAGATTTCTGTTAATTTTCTTGATATATCCAGATTTTCTAATTCATATACTGTAAAACCTTCATTATATATTTAAATTATTAATAATAATTCCATCAAAAATAGATTTACAACCCATAAATTAAAAATTTGAAAATTTCATTATTTGTCTTAAATAAAGTATTTTGATTATAATATACTTAAAATTACAATTCCCAAAAATATCTCTCAAATCACCCAAAAAAATCTCTCTTCTGAATTAAATCTCAACAAATCTTATTCTTTGTAATCATCCTAAAAATTTCAAAAATATATCTCAAAACATTAATAAAATATCAATTTCGAAAACATTAATAAAATCTTATTCTTTGTTAATTTTAGGGACAAACAATGATAATCAAATTTAATTAAAATCAACAAGTTTAAAAAATAAAAAACAAGGGCAAAATCTATAACTTTCTATCAAGATTTTAAATTTATATCAACATATTTTGATTTTCTGTCAATATGTTAAAAAAAGAATTTTTACAGATGATATAACCTAAATATCATTTTCGTATTAACTTATATTTGCTTAAAATATAAGCTTTAAGCAACTAATATTGGCATTCAATTGAATCCACAAAAAATGACATTTTATCTATCCGCAATACACTCGATCAATCCTCTCCCACTCTAAATCAATAAAAACACGGCATATAGAAACAATGATCATCAATATCTAATTACATTGATATGAGTAAAATTGTCTACACCAATAATCAATGAATATTTATACAGTAATTACCAATATCTAATTACATTGATATAAATGAAGGTATCAACACAACAATCAATAAGTATTTACACATACAGCAAATGATTGACAATATCTAATTATATTGAAATGGATGAAACCACTAGTAGCACCAACAATTAATAAAATTTACACTCATACAAACAACAATCATCATATCGATTTATACTAACATGGATAAAACTATTATCAACACCAACAATCAATAAATGTTTACACACATATAAACTATAATTATCAATATTTAATTACATTGACATGGATCAAATCATTATCAACATCAATAATCAATAAATATTTAAACCAGCATGTCATTTGGAAACATTAATAGAATACTATTTTAGGAATAAACAATGATTATCAGTATTAAAAATTAAAAAATCAAAAACAAAGAAACAAATCTATAAGTTCCTGAAAATGAAAAATTAAAATAAGGATGGATGTATCTCTCCCAACAAAAAGTACTAAAGTTGAGATTATATTCCTTAAATAATAATTAAGATACTGAAATTAAGAATTGAATAAAATTATCACTTTAAATATAAAGATAGAAATTACCTTAAATATAGGGAAATGATAATTTACCTTAAAATCAACTGGAAAAGACTTATCACCAATATCAAATTCAGAAATGGTAATAAATAATAACTTTTATACACTCTATTAAATTTTTGTCAAGTTTTTTTAATTATTTATAATCCGGTCAATTTTACATTTTTTATTCGAATTGTTTCTTATTGGAGTTTTTACCCCTGGTTTGAAATTAGTGATATGTTTGTTTATATTGATTTTTTAAGGTGTCTCATATCATATATTTAAGGTAATTTCTTATATTTATATTTAAAACAAAAATTCAATTTTATCTTTAGCTATTATTTTAGGAATAAAATCTTTTTTATTTTTTTTTTGATAGATATCCATTCGCCCCTATTTTAATTTTTTTTAAACGTCGTTTCCTTGTTTTTATTTTTTTTAACTTGTTAATTTTAATTAATTTTGATAATCATTGTTTGTTCCCAAAACTATTATGTATTCCCAAAGTTAATATTTTATTAATATTTTTAAATGGCATACTAGTGTGAATATTTATTGATTATTGGTGTTAATAGTAGTTTCAAACATGTCATTAGATATTAATAACCATTATTTGAATGTGATTAAACATTTATTGATTTTTATGTTGATAATGGTTTCAACTTTCATCTATAGATGTTGAGAATCTACAGTAGATGCCATGCTTCACAATGTGATGATCAAGTCAGTAGAATATTTTTAGGAGAATGAATCAGACACAAAGAGAAATCAAACTATTTGAGTGAGGGGCACAATCTATTTATAACAATTTTCTAACAGTTATTAGTCCATGTTGAACGTATCTCTCCCTTACTCCAATAAGAAAGTGGGATATTCAAGGGGAATATTGATAAGTGTGGAGATTCCTTTCATGGTTCAACCTCCCTTACATGGCCATTAGAGTCTTTCTTATAGTAGTGTTATCCAAATATTATTTTCTTATACAATTGATTATCATATTTACATCGCGGTAGTAGATGAGCCTCGACTATCTAAGGTAGCCTTGGCCACAAACGTGAGTGGGCCTAGGCCATCCTCGTGGCCTTGACCGTGGGGGTGGAGGTAGGACCTCAGCCATCATCATGGTCTTAGTCATGGAGGCTTGAGGGGAGCCTAAACTATCTTAGTGGTCTCGGTCATAGGGGAGTGGAAGGGACCTTAGTCATCTTAGTGGTCTTGGTCATGAAGTTGTCAGTAGGATGTTGACCATCGTGATGGCCTCGACCTTAAGGGTGTAAGGGCCTTGGTCATTCGTGTTGAAATTATATCCATAAGTAGGGTGTAATAATTATTTATGAGTATTTAGTTATTTCTCTGACATTTTATATTACTGAATTTAACGAATGAATGAAAGTTTTTTTATTAATTAAAGTGTGTTTATAATTTATTTAAGTTCTGGAACTATTGTCAACGTAAGAAGAGTAAAGACTGAGGTGTCTTCCTGATAAACACTTTTGAAATATTTCATAATGATATTCGCAGTATTAGGATCGATTGGACAATTGAGTTCGATTATGATTGTTAGGTTGAAACAAAGGATGCCTGTCTCGGGGCATGAGAGTGAAGACTCTAACAGCTGACTTTGACATGTTATAGAATATGTTGAATAGACCAGTAACAAATTAGTTTGGAGTAAAGCTGTTTATCTAGCTCTAAATCTAATTGTTATATCTTAAGGGTATTTTCATAATTACATTAATCTTGAGCTGAATACTAAACTTAACCTATTTAGTTACGATCTTTGATACGCCAAAGGAGTGAGTTTGAATTGTCGGATAATAACTCGACTGTAGGGATCGTGATTCAACTATGTTGGAGTTACATGATTCACATATATGAAAATTTGTGGATAGATTGTAAAATGTAATAATATCACCTTATACTTTATTGATGAGTGTGAATAAATTAACCTGGCCAAGTACTCGATGAAATGAATCATTGAGTAAGACATGAAAATTGTACGAGACAATTCACTATTATGTCTTTCTTATTCACAATCAATGAATGAGTTAATGAAATAATAATAAGTGGGGTAAAATAGTAATTTTACATACCGTTCACGAAGAGTAATATGTTAAAATATTATATGGTCCGTGAAATAAAAGTATTTATTTGCACCAACACAAAATGTAGCGCGCATGAATGAATATTTGATACGGTATGAGACCTATAGTGGAGTTGTACGATATCATGATTAAATAAGTCAGGAATTTATGGAGATAAATTCACCGAATATTTGAGTCCTATTACTTTATTCGTGTGAGTTCATTCGATCTCAGGAGTAGCTTATAATGATAGGAATTAAAAAATAACACTAGTTGGACCAAAAATGTGTTCTGGACTAAGATATATTTCACGAACATATATGTGAAGGGTGTTTTCACTTAATTAGTGACAACGAAGTAATTAGTATTCAAATTAATTTATCATTTATTTTATAATTATTGGATAATTAGTAAATAAAATAAATTAATTAATTGATAGAAATTAATTTAATTATCAACTTGGATTGATGAATTTGAACACAACATTGACTCTAAGAAGATATGTAATTTTCGACAATAGTAAAGATAATGGGGTGAATTTCCAGTAATTTAACATAGATGGGTACATGTGTATTTTGTAATTATTATATTAGGAATTGCAATAGGGTTGAATCTTTAACCCTAACACGGTGTGTGATTACACAAAGCATAAAAGAGTTTCTCTTCCTCCCCTGCTTGCCATCGAAATCTATAGAGGAGAAAGAAAATTTTGATTTTTCTTCTCTAGTTGTTTTAAGAGCCCACACTCAATTTCTTGTCAAAATTTGATTGAGATATACTGTGAATTCTACGAGTGGTTGTTGGTGTGAAGACTGATTCGAGTTCTACGCAGAATGAAGAACGTAGGACGACTAATAGGGTTCCATCAAATCAAAATTCCCCCGATACAAGAAATGTATAAAATTATTTCTACTTCTTTTGAATATGTTTAACTTTGTATGCACAATCGGATGTATGATTCTAATATTTAATATGATTAAATTAGTTGATGTAAAAAAATTTTATATTCCGCTCACGAACCGTTCATGGTTCAATGATTTTTTCTCAAATTTTGAAACTCGATCCAACAATTGGTATCGGAGCCTTGATTTATTGATTATGCATATTATGTGATTATCATTAGATGTGGTGATATCGGCATATTTTGTTATGGTAGATTCAAAATAATTTTGAATGTGTTTTATGAATGGAACTTGATCTATTGACTCTAGGCGTTTTATTTTCAATTTTAGAATTGATGTACGTCAAAATTGAGGCATGTGATTTTATGTAATTTATTTTCTTGCAAAATTTATATATTTTTTAAATTCCTTGTAATTCGTCGCCGCTGCGCACTACCTCCTGCTTTCTGCTATCGTGCCATGTATGGTGGCTAGGGTTTGTGAAACCATAAGTGATAACAATTAGGATTTATGAAACCCTGTGATGTTTCGTAAACCCTAATCTCATCTTTTATCTTTTAAATTTTCATTTTTGAATTTTGGTTTTTAAACGGATAAAAGACAATTAAAATTCAAAAGATAATTATCAACTTTTATTTTTTTATATTTTAAATTTTGAATTCAAAAGATAATTATTTATTTTATCTTTTTATCTTTTGGATTTTGAATTTAAAAAGACAATTATTCATATTATCTATTTTATCTTTTGAATTTTGAATTTAAAATATAATTATCCATTTATTTTTTTATCTTCTAGATTTTAAATTTTAAAAGGAGTTTAAAGTGATTATTTAATTAGGAAAATAGTTTTTCTTAGTTAAAGGATTTTGATCAAAATTTTAAATTCTGAAAATGGGACTGCACTATTGTAAAGAGTAACAAAATCTGTGGAACTACCTTATGTACAAGGAGACAATTACAAGCGCCATGAAAACTAGTATTTAAATTAATTATAATTAATTATTATTTTTTATGGGTTGTAAATAGAAATGAGCCAATAGGGAGGTTAATTTTGAATGGATAGTTTATTATTAATCTCGCATCAACATATAATATGCCATATAGAGATTTATAGATATGCCAATATCAAAATATTATGTAGCATGTGCATGCATCATTGTAGTTTAATTTATAATGAGTTATAATTTAAATACAATATGAATTTTATAAAAGTTATAAGTTTTAAATTGGGATTTAAATTTTATAAAAATTTATAATTTTCAAAACTTGTTTTTTCTAAATTAATAAAGAGTTGTAAATTGCGAAAAAAATAAGGAAAAATCCATTTTCCAAAAAATAAGTGGAAGGGTCGTTTACGTTGAAACGTTCCCAAAGTCTCCAAGGTAAACTTGATCGTGGCACGAGGAATGGTTTAGAACCGCCCTTGCGGTCCTCTCTTCAATGAGAGAAACTTGAGAATTATGTCACTTTGAGTCATCAAGTTGCTTAAGAAGCTAAAGCTTTGTAAATGAAGTGGGGAGGCATGATCGTTCCTAGACGGACTCTTAATTCATGGTAACCTTTAAAGATGATGCGTTAGTTAAACACTTAGACTGAAACACATTGAATCCCTCATTGGGGCTAGTCAATGAGGTTAAGGCGACCAAAACCATTGGTGATTGTTTAAGCTAGATGTAGTGACATATTGAGACGCGTTAACCAAACGAAAAGACTCTCGATGCGATAGGGTAGCTTGCACGTTATCCTTAGATGAGACAAGCTATTGTTGTTGATCGTAACATCATAGAAGAAAGTTTTTTTATTAGATTTTTAAATATTTGAGTATTTATTTACACCTTTTTATTTATTCTTTTCAGTAATCATGTTACTATCCACACTCTCAACTATCTTGAACACGAATAAATCACGTGGATTGAAAACATAATTTTGATATCATGTTGACGGTAGAAAAGTACAAGTTCGTGCTCACCACCCCTTGTCCTCTTGAGCCTATTGCTGAATCAAATCAAGAGAAAAATGATGTGTATGCTTCTAGGCTGCGTTCTGATAAGATCGTCAAGTGTTACATCTTGGCTTCTGTTAGCAATGTGTTGCAACAATAACATCAGAACATGGAAACAATCATTGATATGATGTTGAACATCACCGAAATGTTCAGAGATCAGGGTCGTAAGGCCAAACAGACTGTTGTGTGAAACTTCATGAACTGCAGGATGAAACTTGGAACTTCTGTCAAAAAACATATGATGCTGATCATTAGTTATTTGAATGAAATGGAGATCATGGGTGCTGAGGTAGATGACGAGACACAAGTTGATATGATCCTTAAGGCTCTGCCTGACACTTTTGATAACTTCAAACTTAATTATTCGATGAATAAGTTGAGGTACTCACTTACCTAAATGATGAAAGAACTGCAAGCTGCTGATACCCTGTTTCTGAAGGTCAAGAGGAAGACTGGAGAGGTAAACTTTACTGAAAGTAAGCCTTCCACCTCTTGTGCCAAAAAGAAACACAGAAGAGGTCTAAAGAAGACTAAGAAACAGAACTCAAAAGTTGTGAAAGGTAAGGGCACTGTAAAAGTGGACAAGTTGAAAGACAAATGTCATCATTGTGGAGCCGTTAGCCATTGGCAATGCAGCTGCCTAGACTATCTCAAGGAGTTGAGATCTAAAGGTATAATACTTGTTACTAATGCCTCTTATGTGACTGACTCTATCTTTTGTGGATTGTAGATGTTACAGCCATTAACCATATATGTTATTCCCTGCAGGGATTTAGGGAAATCAGAAGGCTTGACGAGGGCAAGTTTAGCTTCCGTTGGGGAAATGGAGCACTAGTATCGGTCGTATCCGTTGAAACTATTAAATTATAATTCGATAACACTTTTATGGTTTTACATGGTGTTTATTATATTCTAGTTTTTGGTAAGAACCTTATTTCAGTAGCTAGCTCAATTGAGCAAGGATTCAATTTGAATATCATTGATAAAGATATTCGTATTTTTAGAAATTAATGCTTAATTACTATTGCACATCTGGTAAACAAACTATTTTATGTAAATTCGATAGTTCCAATGATATGTGATACTGATGTAAATATTGATTTACAAAGGGATAGTAAAAGGTTGAAGTCTGACTCAACCGATCTAACCTATTTATAGCGTTTACGTCTTAGCCACATTAGGCTGGACTGTATTAACAGACTTACAAAGGATGGTCCATTGTAAACTTTAAATGTGGGATCACTACCTATATGTGAATCCTATATAGAATGTGTAAAATGACCAAGAGACCATTTTCAACGAAGGGTGAAAGAGCCACTCAATGCCTCAAACTCATACATAGTGATGTATGTTGGCCATTGAATATCCAAATAAAAGGAGGTTATGAATACTTTGTAACCTTCATTGTAACCTTCATTGATGACTACTCATGTTTTGGACATGTTTACCTAATGCACCAAAAGCCTGAAATCTTTGAAAGGTTCAAAAAGTACAAGGCTATGGTCGAAAAGAAGTTAGAGAAATAAATCAAAACGCTACGATCTAATCATGGTGGAGAGTACTTGCTAGGGGAGTTTAAGGACTTTCTTAAGGAAGAAGGTATTATTTCTCAACTTACAGCACCTGACACTCTAGAATAGAACGGTGTGTCAGAGAGAAGGAATCGAACTCTGATGGATATGGTTAGATCCATGATAAGTTACTCATCTCTCCCAGATTCGTTATGGGGATATGCCTTGGAAACAACAACATATATTCTGAACCAAGTTCCGTCAAAGATGATGCCTGGCATACCATATGAAATATGGAATAGACGAAACTCATCCATTAATCACTTTAGAATATGGGGGTGCCCAGTACATGTTCTGAAATCGAAGATAAGTTGACCAGTCGATCAGAATTATGCATGTTTGTAGGATATCCCAAGGGAACGAAAAGATACATATTTTATAGTCCAACCAACAAAAAAAAAATTATGAGCATGAATGCGTGTTTTCTCAAATAGGACTATATAATAAGTGTAAAGTCGAGAAGCACTACTGTGCTAGAGGAATTATTGAGTGGGAGGACACTGACTCCCCAATCAGGAACTGTTTCTGATTCAATAATGGAAGAATCACATCTAGGGCGAGAGCCTATGGAGCCTCGACGTAGTGGGAGGGTTGTGAGACAGTCTAATAGGTACATGTCTTATAGAGATGCCTTAACAGCAGTCTCAGATAAGGATCATGATGAACATGTCTCCAACTCATAGGCCATGACTGGTCTTGAAGCAAACTTATGGCAAGAAGCCATGAACGTTGAGATACATTCGATGTACTGGAATGAAGTCTAGAAACTTGTAGATCCTCTTGAAAGAGGAAAACCTGTAGGGTGTAAATGGATCTATAAGAAAAAGAGAGGTTCGGGTAGAAATGTGGAGACTTTCAAAGCTAGGCTAGTAACCAAGGGCTACACCCAAAAAGAAGGTATTGACTATGGGGATACCTTCTCGTCGGTAGCCATGCTTAAATTCATCTGAATCCCCCTGTCCATTGTTGTTGCCCTCGATTATGAAATCTGATAGATAGATGTCAAGACTGATTTTTTGAATGACAATCTTGAAGAGCGCATTTATATGGCTCAACTAGATGAGTTCATGGAGAAATGTCAATAGGGAAAGGTTTATGAACTGCTAAAGTCCATTTATGGACTTAAGTAAGAGTCATGGTCGTGGAGTATTAGATTTGATGAAACTGTCAAGGACTTTGATTTTGAACAATTAGTGGACGAACCCTGTGTGTATAAGCTGATACACAAAGAGAAAGTGGTTTTTCTAGTCCTGTATGTAGATGGTGTTCTACTAATTAGGAATGATTTAGGAAAATTATCTGACGTCAAGATTTGGCTTGCAAAGCAATTTGATATGAAAGATCTTGGAGAAGTTGCCTTTGTCCTAAGTATTCAGAGATTTTAGGATCGGAAGAACAGACAATTGGTACTATCTCAAACATCTTATATTGATAAAGTGTTGGATCACTTCAGTATACAAGACTCCAAGAAGAGTTATTTTCCTTTCAGGCATGGAGTCAGCCTCTCCAATGAGTAGTCTCCCAAGACTCCTCATGAAGAGGATTACATGAGAAAGATTCTCTATGCCTCAGCAATAGGAATCCCATGTATGCGATGCTTTACACTAGGCCATACATTTGCTACGCGGTGGGCGTGGTCATCCATTTCCAATCCAATCTTGAAATCGAGCATTGGAATGCCGTCAAGCATATCCTTAAGTATCTTAGGAGAACAAGGAACTAAATGCTTGTGTATTCAAGTACTGGCATGAATATGATGGGGTATATTGATTCTGACTTCCAAGCAGACAATGATTCTAGGTGTTCAACTTGAATGGTGGAGCAGTTATATGGAGAAGTATCAAGCAATCTTGCAATGATGATTCTACCATGACTTAGAAAGTTCTTGAAGACTCTGAAAGTTGTTCCAGAAGCTGACAAACGCATGGCATTTTATTACAATAACAGTGGGGTTGTAGCAAGATCGAAGGAACCAATGAGCCATAAAAGATCCAAGCACATAAAGCTTAAGTATCACCTGATAAGTAAGATTGTTCATCGTAGAGATGTTTTAGTAACACACATATCTACGGTCCACAACCTGGTAGATCCATTCACTAAGACTTTAAGCAGTAAAGTCTTTGATGGTCAACTAGAGGGCATGTGGATACGAGATTGTACTAGCCTACTTTAGTCAAAGTGGGAAATTATTGGAATTATGCCCATAAAGTATGGTGTAATTGTTTGGGGTTATGCGCTCAGGGCATGTGTATTGACATTTTGATATGAACTTTAATAAGGATTACATTTTTTATATTTTTTCTTCTAAATTATCATTGAATAATTTATATAAATATATGAAAATTCTATATTCATTAATGAGACTATGATCTTGAATTAGTACGATATGATTAAGATCATAAATAATGAATAAAATTGTCAGCAATATATTAAAGTCTGAACTCCTTAATAAATGGTTACTAGTACGGTTCACTAAGTATTATGAATGCGTATAATCTAGATCTGAATTATTGATAGAGATAGACATCTTAGTGAAGGTAATTTATATAATGAGACTATATATGACATGACCGATGTGAATTAA
This sequence comes from Datisca glomerata, assembly GCA_003255025.1. Classification (NCBI taxonomy): domain Eukaryota; kingdom Viridiplantae; phylum Streptophyta; class Magnoliopsida; order Cucurbitales; family Datiscaceae; genus Datisca; species Datisca glomerata. The sequence continues at coordinate 51,078 of QANY01006498.1, read as the reverse complement.
TATCTTTATCAACATGCCGTCCATCATAAAGATTTAATACACACCAATTCGATGATCATATGTAGATCAATCTGAATTCTAAGTAGTCATGAATTCATATGCATGTCTACTGAATCTTTTGATTCACTCGTTAAGATTTGTTTGGAAAACAAGCTAGTGTGTTTTGTTTTAGAGATTCAGTTACATGGATGGCTAGGAACATGATCTTACAAGATTTAGAATCCAAACATTCCTAGCGAATCATATATTGTTCTCTTAAAAGTTAATTCTAGAACTGAATGATTATTGATCTCAAATTTATAATAAGATTATAAATTAGTCATTCACTAGTGGATTAATGTTGGTTAAGTATCAAGAGGTAATTAGAAGGGTAAAATGATAATTTTGACCAGTTCTAATTTATCAATCAATAATTGGAGGACAAAACTACGTGAAATGATTATATCAGTGGACTATATGAGAATACTTTGTAAATACAATTTGTAATCTCTAAGAGTGCAATTTCATATTTATAGTAGAGTAATAATGGAACCAATAAATAATTATTTAATTAAAGAATTTAATTAATAATCTAGTTTATTAAAGTTTAAGATTATAGGTTCATGGTCCCCAAGTCACCTCTATACTATGCAGTCTAAGGTGTGAATATTTCAGGGCATGGGAAAATGACTTACATGCAAATGAATTTTTATTTTAGGGCAAGTACATAATTAAGAGATAATTATGTGCGATTAATTAATTAATTTATATATATTAATCTAATTTTCAAAATTAATATATATAAATAATTATCAATACGTGAGACAAAATATCTAATTTATAAAATTAGATAATTAAATTATTATTATTAGATAATATTATAATTTAGTTGATAGTAATAGCCAGATATATTAATTTTGAATTAACTAATATTTAGATTTTGAATTTGATTAAAATAAATATTTAATATGCAGTAATTACCATGTGTCAATTATTGATTGGATATCAGAGATTGACATGATTTATTATAGCGCCACATGGAACTATGGTAGTAGGTGTGCAACAGGACAGTGCCATGTAGCACTATAGTTGTGCACAATAGTAGTGGGTCCCACCACTATTGATAATTTTATAATTAAATATTATTTCAATTATCCCAAAATATCTGATACGCCATTATCAAGAAAAATATACATATATTTTTCTGCTGGTCTAAGATATTCAATCAGTTCATCAATCAAGAGTTGAGCGAAGAACATAATTCTAAAAAAAAGTGTTTTTTCTAAGATTAAGAGTTAATCAAATTCTCTAAAAGAATCATCATCACATTCTTTTATAAAATCATCTCACAAAAATCATTCTCAGTAAAATCTCTAGATCTCATGTGTTGAGTACATCTAGAGACAAAAAATATCTTCATGATATTCTACGTGCACACACACGTCCTAATGCGGTGAGAATTAACTTGGAACATCTTGGTGTGGATCTCGGAGTCTGTTGATCATTGGAACGATTTCGTGAAAACGGAGAATCGATTCGTTTCGCGAGGACTCTTGATTTTGACTACAAGAGTTATATGATTCTTAACATTATATGTTGTTAATTTAATATATAAATACATAATGGATCCTGACTGATTGAAATAATTTTTCAATAAAAAGTTTTTCTTTGTTATCGCAGCGTTGCACGATTTTATTTTATTAAAATATTTGATTTTTATTAAAAAAATTAATTTTTAAAATTACCACGCGCTACACGCTTCCGCTTCGCATGCGCCGTGATGACCAACAAGTGGTATCAAAGCTGATGGCTGCCGGCAGTGGTGGCCGACGATGATGGGGCGGCGAAAGGAGAGTCTTGTCATCGGTGACAACTGTTGTCAAGAGAAGTTTTGTACAAACTCTGATATCAACCAATCCTATCACCATAGAGTTTGATGATAACCCACAATCTATCAATTATCTTTTTAAATTTTGAAATTAATGTTGTTTTGAAATTAATTTTTTATTTTTAATTTTATGAAAATGAGAAATTAGTATGTTGATTGGGTTTGATCAAAATTTGACCAAATCAAATAAAGTATTTATTTGATTAAGTCAAAGTCAACTATTTTAAATGAATAATTATATTAATTCATTTTAATTAAGAAAATTATTTTTTCTTAATTAAATAGAATATTGTTGAAAGCTTGAAGATAATGAAGATGGACATAGGAGGAAAATACAATATTTGGGAAATATATATTCTTGAAGTCCGCTTTGTGATTTTATTTCTTTATTTCAAAGGTTGTAATTTACAAATAATCAATAGTCACTCGGTCCATTATTGTTTTATTTAATTGTTAAATAATTATTTCAATTTTTATGTTTGATATAATGTTCATGCATTAGTCCATCACATGCCACACAGTTTTATTTAATCATGCATCTCATCCTGTAGAAACATGATTTATTATGATTGTCCTAATATGTTTATATATATTATTTTATGAAATTAATTGCATGTAAACTACTAGGTTTCAATTAGTTAGAACTTGGTAATCACACCACACTAAGGGCTATGTTTTAATTTGAGTTATCATGATTATCTATTGCGGGCAACCATGTTACTGCTTTACTCGCTCTCGAGAAATTGAATGGTGATAATTTCGTATGTCGGAAATCAAATATGAACTTAATGGTAATTTGTGAAAATCATAAGTTCGTTCTTATTGATGAATGTCCTGAGGAGCCCCCTTCTAATGCCCATAAGAATGTTAGGGACAAATATGATGCTTGGATAATATCAAACAACAAAGCGAAGTGCTACATGCTTGTTAGCATGAATGATGTTTTGAGAACTAAGCATGAAATCATGGAGATCGCATATGAGATTATGGAATCTCTACCGGTGATGTTTGAAAAGCAGTCTGATCAAAGTCGTCATGAGGCCACTAAGAGCTATATGGCAACTAAGATGAGAAAGGGTACTTCTATGCCAGAAGATGTTTTGAACATGATCAACATAATGCACGAGGTAGAAGTACATGAGGTGACCATTGATGAGCGGACTCAAGTTAGCATTATACTTGAGTCACTCACACCAGCTTATCCTGCGTTCACGACAAACTATGTTATGAACAAGTTACAATTCAACATAACCTAATTGTTGAATGAATTGCAGACTTTTGAGTCATTCAACCTTAGAATGACCAAATTGTCGAGCATAAACCTTCTTCCACTGTTAAAAGTAACAAGAGAATAAGATCAATGGAAAGGGAAAATGTAAGAACAAGAAAGGGAAAAAGCCAAGACTTCACCAAAAGCCAAGAAGAACAAGAAAGAGAACAATCTTAAAGAAAAATATTTTCACTACGAGGTTGAAGGTCATTGGAAAAGAAATGTAACAAGTACTCTCCGAGTTGAAAAATAAAGGTAAATATGATCTACTTGTACTTGAAACTTGTTTAATGAAATATAATTTACCATCCTGGATACTTGATTTAGGAGCCACTAATCATGTATGTTCTTCTTTGCAGATGCTTGATTCGTCGAGGGAGCTGGCTGATGGCGAGGTCGTTTTGAGAGTTGACAGTAGTGCGTTCATGTAAGCTAAAGTATTAAAGACAGCCTGTTTACTTTTTAAATATAATTATTTAGTTTTGTACGATATTTATTATATTCCTAAATTTTTGAGAATTTTGATTTCTCTTTCATTTTTGCAAGAACAATTATTCAAATTTTTTTTATTAATAAATAGTTTATTATTTCTAAAAATTAATTTGATATTTGTCACGTAAAAGTTATAAACAAATTGTATATGCTTAAACCTATTGAACACGCGTTAAATAATTTTAAATTATTTAAAGTAGTAAAACCTCAAAATAAGAAGCGATAAAAAGTTTCTAACGATGATGATAACACATGTATTTGAAATCTTAGATTGGGACATATTAATCTAAATAGGTTAAACATGTTAACAAAACATGATGATTTGAGAGAACTAAATGTTAGAACTCTTCCTGTTTGTGAATCATGTTTAGAGGATAAAATGGCCAAGAGACATTTTACAAGAAAAGGCCAAAGAGCCAAGAAACCACTTAAGCTAGTACGTAGTGATGTCTGAGACCGATCAATGTACAAGCTAGAGCTAAGTATGAGTATTTTGTCACTTTATTGATGATTACTCAAGATATCCTTATACTTACATCACGCAGAGAAAGTCTGAAACTTTTGAAAAGTTTAAAGACTTCAAAACTGAAGCTGAAAAGCAATTAGGTAAATCATTGAAAACCTTTCAATCCGATCGAGGTGGTGAATACTTGAATTTAGAATTCAATAATTATTTGCTAGAGTATGAAATTCTATTCCAATTCACAATGCCTGGAACACCACAACAAAATGGTGTTGTAGAGAGGAGAAACCGAACATTATTTGATATGCTTAGTTCGATGTTAAGTTACTCATCACTATCACTTAAATTTTGGGAATATTCATTATACACAGCAACTTAGATTTTGATTATAGTGCCCTCTAAGTCTATAAGCAAGACGCCTTTAGAGTTATGGAATGACTCCAAACCTAGTTTGCATCATTTTCACATATGGGGGTGCCAGCTCACGTTCTTAGACCCGAGACCAAAAAGTTAGATTCAAGGTCTGGGGTATGCATATTCGTAAGCTATACTCCAGAGACTAGATGTTGGTACTTTTATAGTCACAACGATCAAAAGGTGTTTGTGTCGACAAATGCGGCCTTCCTTGAGTATGACAATATGAAAAACTACAAACTTCGTAGATAAGTATTTCTTGAGGAATTAGTAGCTGATGAGATCATATCACTTTCAATTTTTATTGATAAACGACGAATCAGAGAAACCACAGTTCCTGCAAAAGAAATCCCTGTGCAACGTCGTAATGAGAGGGTTATGAGACAATCAATTTGCTACAAACTAGAAGCACATGTCCTGGTGTCAGACACTGATAAGGAGGATCCATTATCTTATGAAGAAGCAAGGATGATTCTGAAAAAGAGAAATGACAAGAAGCCATGAACCAGAAAGTGGAATCTATGTATTTCAATTTCTTTTGAGAACTTGTAGATCCACTTAAAGATGTCAGACTCATTGGATGTAAATGGATCTTCAAAAAGAAAAGAGGTGCAGATGGGGAAGTAAAGACTTTCAAGGTGCGGTTAGTAACCAAGGGCTATACACAAAGAGAAGTAGTCAATTATGAAGAAACATTCTCTCATGTGGCCATGCTAAAATTCATTCGTTTCTTTTTGTCCATAGCCACTAATTTTGACTATGTTATATGGAAAATGGACGTCAATATAACTATTTTGAATGACTCTCTTGAAGAAATCATTTATATGATGCAATTAGAAGGGTTCGTATAAAATGGGCAAGATCAAAGAGTATGCATGCAAGTTGCTCAATCCATTTATGGGTTAAAGCAAGCATCTAGATCTTGGAATCTTACCTTTGATGAGATTATAAAGTCTTATAGAAAAATGTTGACGAAGCCTGTGTTTATAAATACATCAAAGATAAAATAGTGGTTTTCTTAGGTCTTTATGTTGATGATATTCTACAAATTGGGAATGATGTAGAAACTCTGTCAAAGGTAAAGAAGTGGTTAGCTGAAAAATTTTAAATGAAATATTTAGGAGAAGTGAGTTATATTATGGGCATCCAAATCATAAGGGATAGAAAGAACAAGCTCTTGGTACTTTCTCAGACATTTTATATTGATAAGGTGCTAGAGAGATTCTCTTTGGAGAATTCTAAGAAAGAACAACTATCGACCAGACATGAAATTATTCTCTCCAAGGAACAATATCCTAAGACACTTCATGAGGAAGAGGATATGAGAAAGGTTTCTTATGCTTCAACAGTTGGTAGTCTCATGCATGCCATGTTATGTACGAGATCGGACATCTATTATACAGTATAAATTATCAGTCGTTATCAATCGAATTCATGTTTGAAACATTGGATTGCAGGAAAGCACATTCTCAAGTACCTTAGGAGAATGATAAACTATATACTTGTTTATTCAGGTGGAGGCCTGAACCCCCATTGGATATACTGATTCTGATTTTTAATCAAACAGTGACAATCAAAAGTCAACATCTGGATCCGCATTCACCATAGCTAGAGAAGCTATAGTCTGGAGAAGTATTAAACAATCCAGAATTGCAGATTCCACTATGGAAGCTGAATATATAGAGGTTTGTGAAGTTGCGAAAGAAGCGATATGGCTCAGAAAGTTCTATACTGATCTAAAAGTAGTTTCAGACAAGGACAAACCACTGATCCTGTACTGTGACAATAGTTAGGAGGTAGTGAATTTAAAGGAACCGAGAAGTCACAGGACGACAAGTACATAGAGAGAAAATATCATCTTATGAGAGAGATTCTGCATCCAAGGGATGTGACCTTTATAAAGATATTGTCAAAATAGAACATGGCTAATCCTTTTACAAAGACGCTTCCTCTGAAGTCATTTGAAGGTCACGTGCGTAACATGAGATTGAGAGAAATTCCATATTTGCTTTAGGGCATGTGGGAGATTGTTGGGGGTAATGCCCTCAGGACATGTGTATTGACATTTTGATATGAAATTTAAAGATGATTACATTTTTCTAATAAATGTTCTATTAAATTATTGTTGAATAATTTATATAAATATATGAAATTTCATATTCATTAATGAGACTATGATATTGTATTAGTATGAGAGGATTAAGATCATAGATAATGAATAAAATTGTCAGCAACATATTAAAGTATGTAATCTTTAATGAATGGTTGCTAGTACGGTTCACTAAGCATTATTAATGCGTGTGATCTAGATCTGAATCATTGATGTGTGTAGATACCATATTTTATCTGGTCCAATACTTTAAAAATATAAATTTTATTTTTTTGCTCATATACTAGTCTAAGACTATGTGTATGATTTGAAAAATAGCTCAATGCCTAAAAATAAGAAAATTTGTTCAAGGACTAAAAATAAAAAAGGAAACAAAAAGACTAAACTTAAAAAAGTGAAGCCCTAAGTTTGCCTCTAAATAGAGAAGAGGTCTTCACTTGAAAGAGGAGATTTGGGAGAGTGAGGAAGAGAAGAGATTTTAGAGAGAGAGAGAGAGAGGTTTTGAGAAAATAGTGAAAAAAAGAAAGAATGAGAGTTTTCATTTCTATTTATCTTCCATCTACTCATTTTTTTATTAAGGTAGTTCAAATATCTTACATTTTAGCTTACAATATACTTTGTTCATTCTAATTAATCATCTCTCTTTTTCATACTCATGTGTTTGATATTTTTTTGTTTCATTTTTCATATATAGGTTTGTTTGCTCATTCTTTATCATTTCTCCTCCTTTTAATCTTAAGTTTTATTTTCATATATTGTTTATCTCTCTACAAGTTTGATGATGAGATTTTTTTGTCATCAACTCAATCAATGAGAATGAGGATAAAATTTTGAGGGGTGTAAGACTAACTCAATGTGAATCAACCTTTTAATGGGTTGAAAGTGTACATTTGATGAAAAAATCTCCTATGATAATTTCTCATACATAAAAATGCATAAAAGATGGAGTAAAACCTCTATATAAGATTATGCAAATATTTAAGCTTTGATTTTTTTATGTTCTTACAAGTCTTCTCTTATTTTCTTTTTAATTTTTTACCATCCTTTTTTGTGACACATGTTTGAATTAGTCACCATCCATGATCATTCCTAGCAATGAAGGAAGAAAGGAAAAATGATAATTAGTGAACTAAGTGGTCCAAAATAAAAAAATATATATTTGTATCCCAAACACAAATTATTTTATTTTGAAAGTTTTATGAATTTTTTTAGTGACACTTGTTTAAAGTTTTATGGATTATTATTTTATTCTTTTATCATCAAAATTGACGCTCGTAAATTAAAACCATGACAATTTCATTTAAATTTTATAAATTTCTTTATTTAGATTTCACTAAAAAAATCCGATGACGGAATTTAGAATTTTCGGGATATCAAATTTTTCGAACTACTGAGGTGAGGAGTTATTTTTAGGATACCGAGAGTAACTCCAATAACGCTTTGATTAAAAAAAATTTTAATGGTCTTTATACCACCAGTTGAAGGTAATTTATTTGCTCATTTTTATGATGTAAAATGTACCAAATGGGACATTTAAAATTAAATTTTTATAATATTATTTAAAAAATAATAATTTGGATAGTATTTGAATAAATTTGGTAACCATTTTTCATAATGGGCGGTATGGAGTGCTAATACCTTTCCCACACGCAAATGACTCCCGAACCAACTTTAAATTTTCAGAGACCAAAATATTTAATTTTAAAATTGGGTGACTAATTATGCCCTAAAATGATTGGTGGCGACTCCGAATTTCTTTTTTTTTTTCAAAAAAATGATTTTTCAATCACCGCTTCGCGTCGCATGCACGTTGCGACAGCTTGGCAACTCCACTGGGGAGAAACAATTTGTCTAACCATCTTTAGATCAATAGAGACTCAAGCCAAAATTTCATCATATGCTATCATTTTGTATGGTTCTATGTTTGTTTATTTGATTCATTGTTTTTTTTTCTAATTCGTGCCTATAGTTGTACATAAGTATTTTTTTACGAAGTATATTTCTTTAATAATTTCTAATTTCACACATATACACTAGCCATATACCCGGGATTTCCCTTTAGGATTAGGGAGAATGAGTAGTGGAATGCCTTCGTCAAACTACGATTCCCGTGTAGGCTCACGAAAGTTCTCACTCAGATGAACCCTTTCAGGATACCATTTGGGGGCCCCTGTTACTCCGTTCGGATAATAGTGAGGACAACCTAAGAGCAAGAGATTTGATAGCCCAACCACACATGCATTTTATTTTTAAATCCTATCTCATTATCAATGTTTGCTAGAAATAGAGATTCTACTTAACAATGATATCTGATTAACTATGATATCTGATTAATTTTGTTCATGTATATATGTCTGCTATTTAAACATTTATTTTCTTTCCCTTTGTTTCACTTCTGACTTCTTCTTTCCTTTTTGTATACATGCATCATGTTGCGTACTAGGGATTGTAGAGAAGTATTCAATTCATTAATATTTTAGAGACCATGACTTCTACTCCGAGTGTGATAAAAGATCAAGTTATAGTAGCCCAATGGTCAGAGGAAATGTAGAAATGAAAACGAGATTGTCTGGAAAAAGAGGATCTCGTTCTTCTACCACCAATCACTATGATAGAGTTCTCACACACTAACTTGGAGAGGTTGAAGAAGATATGGGAGGGTTTTTCACCGGAGCAGAAAAATTTATTTGTCGACAAATATGGTCACATCGCTTATCTTCTATATATTACAATCAATGCTCTCGCTCTTAAGGCTTTAATACATTTCTGGGACCCTCTGTACAAATGTTTCACCTTTGGAACAATTGATCTTACTCCTACAACTGAAGAATATCGAGCCCTACTGAACGTCTCACTGCAAAGCATATATAAAGTTTATAATTATGATAAAAGGCTCACATTGAAGAGAGCTTTATCCAAGCTCTTGGGTACTGTCCATGCATATAAGATTGAGAAAATGTTGAAAGTCAAAGGAAGGAATGAGTGTGTGCCGTTGGATTACCTTTTAGATCTCGCCCAAAATGTCTTAAAGGAAGATAAGGGTATGGTTCTTTATGCTCTGTGTATATATGGCACCGTATTGTTTTAAAAAATTCAAGGTTATGTGGATGATAAAGTGATAAAAATGTTCCTGCAAGTTGAACATGGTGTTAATCCTGTTATGACAATTCTAGCTAAGACTTTTCGTTCCTTAAATCACATACGAGCGCTTGGAAAAAGGAAGTTCATCGGCTCTCTATCTCTTTTGTGTATTTGGATTCTCAGCCATCTAAGATGTCCACCTGATTTCCAATGTCCTCAAGTTAAGTTTTCAAATCCATGGATGAAGACGAGAATCCCCGTTGCAGAATTTGGAATGGCTAAATGGAATCCGCAGTTTCCCACAAAAGGGTGTGGCTCTCACACCTATCAAAGTTGAAAGATGAGGATGTTATCAATGATCTACAAATGTGGTGACTATCAATGGGTCCCGCTCATAGGACAATAGGGTTGTACTAGTTATGCTCCGCTAATGGTGCTCCTTCAACTATACATGAGACAGTTTGTCCCTGCCACGCACGCATTAAAAGACATTGAGATCAGTTATAATTCTCAAGATATTGAACAAAAACTACAGCAGCTAATTGGAGCTTGGAAAATAACGAGAAAAGTGCGAAATAAGAAGAATCACATGAATTGCACAAAGGAGTATGAAACGTGGCTTGAGAGCAGAGACAAAGTAACTATTGCCTTACCAGTTGAGGATTTACAATCACACAAGTTTCCAGAAGTTTATCAAGAGTTGTTAAAAATGAGGAGCGGGATGAGTTATATGAGGAGCGTAAAAAGAATTTAGCTCTCTCAGAAGAAAATAGACGTCTAACAGTCGAGACAAATTTGTCTGGCCAGTACAAGATCGAAGTAGAAAAATAACTCAGAGATTTGAGAAACAAATTGAGGATCAAGAATATCTGAAGTGGAAAAACTTAGAATTGGAAACTGACACTCGCAAACTGAACAAAAAAATCAGAAGAATGGCATAGGATAATGAGAATTTGCGAGTGGTAATCTATGAACAAGAGGATCGGATCATAAAGCTAGAAAGGAAAAATAAGCTTGTACAAGAGGTTTTAGAAGAGGTTAAAAGGGCTGTCGATAAGAAAAATGCGTACATCATTGAGTTAGAAAAATAATATGACTCGTTATGACGAATCACTGACAATTTACAAGTTGATTTAGAGTATCAAAAACTTAGGAAGACTGAGTCACCAAATGATAGTGAAGAACTATTGAAAGTTATTGCAAGCCTTAAGCACCAAGTTAGAACGTATCACAATGTGGCAGAAAAATTAGCAAGAAATAGTGATGCTAATGTCGATGCACTGAGATATGATTACCAATTACCGTAACAAGAGCAGGACTTGATTCAACAATGATCAGGGCAGGCTATATAATGGCTTAAAGGTGTGGCTGTGAGAGCGAGCAATTTGGCGGAACAAGCATCATTTTTGAAAAAAAAAGTGTTTTGCCCATCCATCATAATAAGGAGAACTCATCTAAGTTCTTGGAAGAAATCAACAGAGATTTGGGTCATTTTGGTCAATATGTATAAACTCATATTGCGGAGTAGTGTAGTTTGACTTCTACATACTCAAATGTAGTGGATTGCTCTACTAATTGAATGAAATTGAATACTTTTGGACTTTCACTTTCCGCAATATCATTTCTCATGCATAAATTTACTTTCATTATTATTATTGTTATTATTATTTATTCTTCTTCATTAGCAAAATCTACCATCTCGTTGTTTTATTTTTATTTTATTAAGAAAACTTTTCAAAGATAGCCCGTCAACTCCGACATTCTTATCGAACGCGAGCTCAAGTTAGGGTCATGGACGAGCAAGAAAAAGAGCAATCACGAGAGGAAATGAAAGAAGAAATTAGGGAGCTGAAAGAGAAAATGGCAAGAGTCCTGGAACTCCTCGCCGCGAGTAAGGGAAAAGCCTGTCTTGAAAATCTGCAAGGGGCTCAATCATCACAAAATCAACTGCCAAACGATACTCCACCTTACCCTCCTGGGTTCACTCCAACCTATCAAAGTCATCAGACCGACCACTTTCAGCATGCTTCACCACCAGCAAATATCCAGCACTATCCATTTTTGAGTGTCCAGGAAATGATGCAGACAGAAAAAAGTTGGTACAACCCATCCACAATGGAACCTGGCCACAACCAAGCTTTCTCCCCACAAGGCGAACTCGCTAATGAGCCAATCATCATATCCAATGTTGATGACCCAAAGGGGCAGAGGCCTGTTACTAAACCAAGTGAAGACTTGCTGTCGAAAGATAAGCTGGACTTTTTAGAGGAAAGATTACGCGCCATTGAAGGGTCAGATGTATATGGTACCATTGATGCCACACAATTATGTTTGGTCCCAAATGTTACCATCCCACACAAATTCAAACTACCTGGGTTTGAAAAATATGATGGTAGTACATGTCAGAGAAGTCACCTTATTATGTACTGTAAAAAGATGAGTGTTTGTGCAAATAATGATAAGCTGATGATTCATTTCTTTCAATATAGCTTGACAGGAGCTGCATCTCGCTGGTATAACCAATTAGATAACCAACCTATTCAGAGGTGGAAAGATTTAGCTGATGCTTTCTTAAGACAATACAAGTACAACATAGACGGGGCTCCTGATCATCTGGATCTACAAAGGATGGAAAAAAAAGCCTACTGAAGGTTTTAAAGAATATGCGCAAAGGTGGAGTGAATTAGCTGCTCAAGTACACCCCCTTGTTAGAAAAGGAGATGGCTACAGTGTTTATCAACACCTTGAGATCTCCATTCTATGATAGGATGATTGAAAATGCTTCAAACAACTTCTCTGACATTATAGTGATTGGTGAAAGAATTGAATATGGGGTAAAGAATGGAAGAATTTTGGAAGTCGTATCTGATACATCATCCGTAAAAAAAGGGCCATCGTTGAAGCGTAAAGAAGGGGATATACAGACGATCAATTTTGGGTACCCATCACACGCTGCAAACTCGAGGCCAGGATTTTCAAAGTATAGTGAAGGGCCCAAATCTGTGACATCATATGTGGCAAATACCTTAAAAATTCTGTACAATTATGACTTTCAACAATCAGCATTTCAAAACAACCTGAGACCCGATTTCAGACCACCGACTAACCAGCAAAATGTTGGTCAGTATGACCAACCTCTGAGGGGAAATAGAAATAATCAACGTTTTGTCCAATATGATCCAATCCTCATGTCATATATAGAACTCTTATCTCAATTGATATGAAATAATAAATTGGTGCCAATTTTTTATAAACCTCTACAACCACCATACCCAAGGTGGTATGATCCGACTGCTCGCTGTGATTATCATGCTGGGGTAGTGGGATATTCGACTGAGAATTGCACGGCATTAAAAGGTAGAGTACAGGCATTGATTAAGGCTGGATGGTTGAATTTAATTAAGGCTAATGGGAATCCAGATATCAATTCCAGACCTCTACCAAATCATGAGAATCCTATCGTAAATGCAATTGAGGAATATTTTTCATATGGAAAGAGGGACGTGGAAGATGTGAGCACATCAATGGAAATATTTTTCTATCTTCTTTCTAGAGCAGGGTACATCTACCCAACACACTCAGAGGTTTCTAGGAAGGATATGCATGACTTTGATTGTTGTTTCATAAGAATGTGACGGGGCAAACAATTGAGGAATGTGCTGATTTTAAAATGGAAGTGCAAAAGTTGTTGGATGCAAATATAGTTACTATAAATCATAAAGGAGAAAGGAAATACCAGGAATATGACTCTTTAGTCCTCATGATAACTAAAGAATTATCTGAAGTTAATGTTGAAGTGTCGTCCTATATCCCAAAACCTCTCACAATATATTACGATGAAAAGTCAACTCATACCACTACGTTTTATGCTCCGATGCCTATCACCATCCAAATACCGGGTGCGGTGCGTTTGCTTACAAAGATTCAAGAGCAGTACCATGGACGTACGTATATGAGGTCATTATAAGTGGTAACGTCAAAACTCAAACGCTAAATCCGTCTGACCTCGATCTCCCCATAACTAATATTTTGGGAGTAGGTGGGATGACGAGGAGTGGCAGATGCTACACGCCAGAAGTTTTGAAAACAGATAAAAGCGATGAGTTTGAAAGGCAATGGAAAGGGAAAGCCAAAGAAGGCGACAATGGTCATGAATTTCAAGGAGAAATGCATGGCGGCCAAGTGATAGACCCGGATATAATAGGAGGTACCGAGAAAGAAAGAGCAGTGTTTGAAGAAGAAGTATGTGAATTTTTGAAGCTCATCTAGTAAAGCGAGTATAATGTGATAGAACAACTTAATCACTTACCTGCTCGGATATCTTTACTGTCACTCTTTCTGAATTCTGAACCACATCGCCAAGCATTATTGAAGGTTTTGAATCAAGCATATGTCTGTCATGACATTACGGTGAAGAAGTTGAGTGGAATTGTGGGAAATATTACCGCACCAAATTTTATCACTTTCACAGATGATGAAATCCCTACCGATGGTACTAGACACACAAGAGTTCTACATATATCCGTAAAATGTGGGGATTATATTGTCACAAAAGTATTGATTGATAATGGATCGTCTCTAAATGTAATGCCAAGATCCACACTAGCAAAGCTCCCTGTGTACGCAACACATATGCGATCGAGCATGATGATAGTAAGAGCATTCAACGGTACCCAAAGAGAAGTAGTCGGAGACATATAGATACAAGTTTGAATCGGGCCATGCCTAATCAATATTATTTTTCAAGTGATGGACATAAATCCAGCATACAGTTTTCTTTTAGGTCGACCATGGATTCACTTTGATGGGGCAGTACCGTCTTCATTACATCAGAAGCTGAAATTTATAATGGATCATAAACTTATTTGTATATATGGGGAAGAAGATTTATTGGTATCCAAGCCGACTACCATGTCGTATGTTAAGGCGGCAGAAGAAGCATTTGAGTGCTCATTTTGATCATTTGAGATTGCGAACACTACATTTGTTGCTAATGGGAAGCTCACTCTAACATCAAGCCTATCAAAAGTATCTCAGATGGTGGCAAAGTTGATGATAAAAGAGGGATACAAGCCAGGCAAAGGACTCGGGGGTAAGCATCAAGGCATAAATAAGTAATCGAGTGGGACAATAATGAATAAAGGTTTGGGCTTGGATATAGACCGACTAAGGCTGATAGAAGGAGAGTGGAAGCTCAAAAGAAAGAAAAGAGGATTGCTAGGCTCGAAAATAGTGAATTCGATATGGAAATGATGATCATACCCCATATTTCCAAATACTTTAGAACTGGGGGAATTTCATTCGAAGAACCGGTTATAGTAGAGCAGTATGACCTTGAAGATGATATCGTCGAGCCTTCAATATCCACAACCTTGGAAAAATTATCAAGTGTAAGTACAGAGGACTTGGTTTCTCGATACGATTCAGATCATGAGCTTAACAATTGGGACGCCACCGAGCTACCGGTGCTTCTCAAGAATTTTCAAGAGTAATGTGTTTATGCTAAAATTCTAATGATTCTACCCAATGCCTTAGGAATTTCATTGTTATGGGCCTATGTTTTCGTCTATTTCATGTCATCTCTTTGAATGAAAATCTAAAAACTTGTTTTGTCTCCTTTTGCTAATGATAAATATAATTTCAGTTCTTTTTGTTCTTCCTTTTATGTCTACGTTTTCCATTTCTGAAATGTTGTTCATACTCATGCATTGTTTATTTTTCTTTTTTTTTCTCACCTTCTTTTCATCCAATAATCCGATTCATGTTCGAGAACGGTGATTTTGAAAACAAGAGCATAAGCAATAACTTTGAAAATCTCATTTTTAGCGTAGAGTCAAATGAAAGTGATGAGGATAGTTTCGAGCCATCTCCGGAAATGTTAAGAATGGTAGAAGAGGATGAAAAAATAACTCAACCATATCAAAAGTTAACGGAGGTGTTAACTTTGGGATTGGAGGGAGAGACGAAAGAGGTCCAAATCGGCACTTCTATGACAAGCCAAAGCTGCCGAGAATTAATTGACTTCTATGACAAGTGTACGTTGATGATATGATTGCCAAATCTCGTCAAGGGGAAGATCATATGGTCACTTTGCGAAAACTATTTGGATGGTTGAGAAAGTTCCAGTTAAAGCTTAACCCGACAAAGTGTCCATTCCAAACATCTTCAGGGAAACTACTTGGTTTTGTCGTGAGCAAGGAAAGAATACAAGCTGACCCTGACAAGGTTCGAGTCATCATTGATATGCCGCCACCTCAAACTCAAAAGGAAGTTAGAGGTTTCTTGGGGAGATTAAATTACATAACCTAGTTCATCTCACAACTAACTGCAACTTGTGAACCTATCTTTAAACTTTTTCGTAAAAGTGATACAGAAGGATAGAATGATGATTGTCAAATTGCTTTTGAGAAGATCAAGCAATATTTGTAAAATCCGCTTATACTTGTTCCTTCAACTCCAAGGCATTCACTCATTTTGTATCTTACAGTGACATGAAAATTCATGGGCTGCGTACTTGGTCAACATGACTCCTCTAGAAGAAAAGAACAAGTAATATACTATTTAAGCAAAATGTTCACAAATTATGAGGCTAATTATTCGATGTTGGAGAAAACGTGTTGTGTATTAGCCTGGGTTGCTCATTGGCTTAGATAGTACATGTTACACCACACCACTTGGTTAATTTCAAAGATAGATCCAATCAAATATATCTTTGAAAAACCACCACTTTCTAGACGAATCGCTAAATGAAAAATGTTGCTCACGGAATATGATATTGTTTATGTCATGATAAAATCAATAAAAGGAAGTGTACTTACTGATTATCTTGAAGATCAACCGGTGCAAGATTATGAGCCTATGAAGTTTGATTTTCCTGATGAGAACATATCAGTCATATTAAAAAATGAAGGAGAATCTATGGATCCAGAGTTGTGGACAATGTTATTTGATGGCGCGTCTAATGATGTAGGACATGGAATTGGGGCAATCGTCATATCTCCCGAGGGAAAGTTGTTCCCATTCACGGTAAAACTATGTTTTGACTGCACAAACAATGTGATAGAATATGAGACATGTTCCATGGGAATTCAAGCAGCTTATGATATGAAGATAAGGAAGCTTCGAGTGTACGGAGATTCGTTATTAGTGATACGACAACTAAACGGGGAATGGGAAGCTAGAGACTCCAAGCTGGTACCTTATAATAAATATGTAAATAAGCTAAGCCGAACTTTTGAAGTGATCTCATTTGGCCATATACCTAGAGAGAATATTCAAATTGCAGATGCACTGGCAACTCTAGCATCCATGTTCACCGCAGACTTTAAGGAAGAAGTGCAACCCATAAAAATTAAGAAGCGATATTTTCATGCTCACTATATTAGTATTGAAGAAGAGCCAGACACAAGACTATGGTATTACGACATCAAGAAGTATATAAATAATGGAGAATATCTAACCAAAGCTTCTGAGAATGATAAACGCACTATTAGAAGATTGTCCATGGGTTTCTTTTTGAATGGTGAAATACTCTCCAAAAAACCATGATATGGTGCTATTAAGATGTGTTGATGCAAGGGAAGCGAATCAAATCATAGAGGAAGTTCATGAAGGAATTTGTGGAGTTCATGCTAATGGACATATGATGACCAAACAAATCTTGAGAGCAGGATATTATTGGTTAACTCTAAAATTTGACTGCATCAAGTACGCCAAGAAGTGTTATAAATGTCAAATTTATGTGGATAAAATTCACGTACCCGCATCCCATTTACATTTCATGGCCGCGCCTTGACCGTTCTCTATGTGGGGTATAGACGTCATTGGTCAAATCACACCCAAAGCCTCTAACGGGCATCTTTCATTTCGGTCTCTATAGATTATTTTACCAAATGGGTGGGGGCAAGTTCTTATTCGAGTGTAACCAGAAGTGCGGTTGTTAAGTTTATTAAAAAGGAGATAATTTGCCGATATGGTCTACCTCGAAGGATCATCACATATAATGGGATAAATTTAAATAGCAAGATGATGAAAGAATTATGTGAGCAATTCAAAATTAAGCATCATAATTCATCTCCTTATCGTCCGAAAACGAACGGAGCAGTGGAAGCAGCCAATAAGAACATAAAAAAGATCATAGAGAAGATGACAGAGGTTTATAAAGATTGGCATGAGATGCTCTGCACATTAGTCCGAACATCAACTGGGGCAACAATATTTTCTTTAGTATATGGCATGGAAGCGGTCCTTCCAATTGAGGTGGAAATTCCCTCCCTCAGAGTCTTAATGGAGGTGAAATTAGAAGAAGTAGAGTGGATACAACACGATATGAGCAATTGAATTTCATCGAGGAAAAAAGATTGACTGCATTATGTAGAGGGCAATTATATCAAAGAAAAATGATGCACGCATATGACAAAAAATTACGTCCCTGATGTTTCCAAGAAGGAGACTTGGTGTTAAAAAAGATACTTCTATATCAAAAGGATCACTGGGAGAAGTGGACCCCAAATTACGAAGGATCTTTCATTGTCAAGAAGGCTTTTCGGGAGGAGCTCTCATGCTAACAAACATGGATGGAGATGATTTACTGCACACAGTTAATTATGATAGAGTCAATACGTACTTCGTTTGACCGCTTTAAGTATGGGAAAAATGAAGTTAGGTAAAAAAATGTTTAAAAAAAAAGTGTTGTCTCGAATACTGGAGAAATTCTTCCTCCATTTGTTTTTCTTTTTCCAAATCATTGTTTGTAAACATTATTCATCATTAATGAAGAGCTTTTTTTTCTTTCTCAGTTGACAAATACATATACTTCATCTTCTCCTTATTTTCATTATTTCTTATTTCTCTCAATTCTAAGATATCATTAATCACTCTTGAAATAACTCAGAAGCATAAACTTAGTTAGGTGAAAGTTAATTAAAAAAGAAAAAAAGAAAAGAATAGGAACTAAGAAAGGCGGTCTGAGTACGAGGGGAAATCTGAAAAGTCATCACGAGAAAGTTGGTATGCACATAACGAAGGCTAAAGCATGATTAGAGGATTACAATTAAAGTACAAAAGAGAAGCAAAATGTGGAGAAATTATCCACTTTTTCTTCATCATCGACGTGAAGTCGAATATTGGGGCACAAACCAATGAATAAGGATGTATCATTTTCTTGAAAGTATGCTCGATACTTCATTGCGAGTCCATGACCTTAGGCCAAGTGATTGATTTGAAGGGTGGAGGATATGACGACATTAGGCAACTTTCAAAAAAATCATCAAATAATTTTCTCACAAATGTTTTCAATCATGCATAGCACGCATGCACTCAAAATCACTACTTTGCATTTCTATTCAATAATTACAATGCATAGACATGCATCATATTGTTATGTTTTGATACAGTTCAAGTGCATGAATCATTTAAAGATATTCTTTTGAAATCCATACATGACTTTCCAACATTTAAAACATGCATTAGTCTAGCTCTTGCACCATATGAAACTTGTAAATATCATATCAAATATCATTTCAACATCTTTAGTTAAATCGAACCTGAATCGAGTCGAGGTCAAAGTCTACGTCTATCCAGGTCCGTTTCCTTTCAAATATTCGGTTAAATCGAACCCGACTTTGTCGTGGTCGAAGCCCGGTGTCAGCGCTTGGTCCATTTCAATTAATATGGTTAAATCAAACCCGCATCGACTCAAGGTCAAAGCCTGCGTCTATCTAGGACCACGCCCTTCCTTTATCTATGGTTAAATCAAACCCACATCGAGTCGAGGTTGAAGCCTGCCTATATTCAGGTCCACGTCGTTTCTTTATCTTTGGTTAAATCGAACCCGACTTTGTCGCGGTTGAAGCGCGGTGTCAGTGCCTGGTCCATTTCAATTACTATGGTTAAATAAAACCCGCATCGACTCGAGGTCGAAGCCTGCATCTATCCAGGTCCACGCCCTTCCTTTATCTATGCTTAAATCGAACCCGCATCGAGTCGAGGTCGAAGCTTGCCTATATTCATGTCCACGTCGTTTCTTTATCTTTGGTTAAATCGAACCCAACTTTGTCGCGGTCGAAGCCCGGTGTCAGTGCCTGGTCCGTTTTAATTAATATGGTTAAATCGAACCCGCATCGAGTCGAGGTCGAAGCCTGCGTCTATCCAGGTCCGCGTCCTTTCTTTATCTTAGTTTAAATCGAACCCAACTTTGTCGCGGTCGAAGCCTGGTGTCAGCGCGTGGTCAGCTTCAATTTATAGGGTAAAATCGAACCCGAATTGAGTCGAGGTTGAAGCTTGTGTCTATCCATGTTCATTTCATAAGTTCTGGCATTTCATAGAACCCGAATAAGTCGAGGTTTCTATTTCCTTTATCTATATAGTTTTTTCTTGATCAAAATACTTATCTACACATTTGTACACCTTCTAAGTTTAGAAGCGTGAACAAATGAGGGCAGCTGTAGATACCGTATTTTGTCCGGTCTAATACTTTAAAAATACAAATTTTATTTTTTTGCTCATATACTAGTCTAAGACTATGTATATGATTTGAAAAATAGCCCAATGCCTAAAAAATAAGAAAATTTGTCCAAGGACTAAAAATAAAAAAAAAGGGAACAAAAAGACTAAATTTAAAAAAAATGAAGCCTTAAGTTTGCCTATAAATAGAGGGGGGTCTTCACTTGAAATGAGAGATTTGGGAGAGTGAGGAAGAGAAGAGATTTTAGAGAGAGAGAGAGAGGTTTTGAGAAAATAGTGAAAAAGAGAAATAATGAGAGTTTTCATTTTTATTCATCTTCCACTTCTCATTTTCTTTTTATTAAGGTAGTTCAAATATCTTACATTTTAGCTTAAAATGACTTTGTTCATTCTAATTAATAATCTCTCTTTTTCATACTCATGTGTTTGATATTTCTTTATTTCATTTTCCATATATAAGTTTGTTTGCTCATTCTTTATCATTTCTCCTCCTTTTAATCTTATGTTTTATTTTCATATATTGTTGTCTCTCTACAAGTTTGATGATGGGATTTTTTTGTCATCAATTCAATCAATGAGAATGAGAATAAAATTTTGAGGGGTGTAAAATTAACTCAATGTGAATCAACCATTTAAAAGGTTGAAAGTGTACATTTGATGAAAATATATCCTATGATAATTTCTCATACATAAAAATGCATAAAATAAGGAGTAAAACCTCTATACAAGATTATGTAAATATTTAAGCTTTGATTTTTTTATGTTCTTACAAGTCTTCTCTTCTTTTCTTTTTAATTTTTTACCATCATTTTTTGTGACACATATTTGAACTAGTTACATCCATAATCATTCCTAGTAATGAAGGAAGAAAGAAAAATGGTAATTAGTGAACTAAGTGGTCCAAAATAAAAAATAATGGTATATTTATATCCTAAAAAAAATTATTTTATTTTGAAAGTTTTTATGAATTTTCTTTAGTGACACTTGTTTAAACTAGTTACCATCCATGATCATTCCTAACAATGAAGGAAGAAAAGAAAAATGATAATTAGTGAACTAAGTAATCCAAAATAAAAAAAATGGTATATTTATATTCCAAATAAAATTATTTATTTATTTTTAGTGACGCTTGTTTAAATTAATTATCATTCATGATCATTCTTTTGCTATTCGATTGGCATTTGGTGAAAAATAAAAAAATGATAATTAATAGACCATATAGTAAAAAAAGCATGCACATGCTAGTTATGTATAAAATTAAGCATTTTTTTCATAGATTAATTTATTTTACACATAAAAAATTATTATTAATTTATTTCCTAAACAATTATATATATTTATACACATATATATAAAAATGAAAATTAAAAAAAAAAAGACAAAGGGTGATGTCACCCTCTATAAAAAAAATTATTATTTTTTATTATTTTTTGTTTACATTTTATTTTTGTTATTTTTATGTTTGTTTATTTTTCTATTTTTTTCAGTATATATTATTGGTTTGTTTTAATTTATTTATATATATATTTTTAATTATTACACGTCTTGTTTCATTATTTTCACCATGGCATATTCTTTTTCAAAATTTATCATACATATTTATCATCTCTAACATTCATTTTCATTATTTTTTTTGTTGTTATCTCTTCTTATTTATTTATGTATTATTGTCATATGTCACAGTTAATGTGATTTTTATTTTATTCTTTTATCTTCAGAATTGATGCTCGTAAATTAAAACCATAACAATTTGATTTAAATTTTATAAATTTTTTTATTTAATTTTCACTAAAAAAATCCGATGACGGACTTTAGAATTTTTGAGATACCAAATTTCTCGAAATACTGAGGTGATGAGTTATTTTAAGATACTGAGAGTAACTCCAATAACGTTTTGATTAAAAAATATTTTTTTAATGATCTTTATACCACCAGTTGAAGGTAATTTATTTGCTCATTTTTATGATGCAAAATGTACCAAATGGGACATTCAAAATTGAATTTTTATAACATTATTTTAAAAAAATAATTTGGATAGTATTTGATTAAATTTGGTAACCATTTTTCATAATGGGCAGTGTGGGGTGCTAATACCTTCCCCACACGTAAATAACTCCCGAACCAATTTTAAATTTTTACAGACCAAAATATTTGATTTTAAAATTGGGTTACCAATCACGCCCTAAAATGATTGGTGGCGACTCCGAATTTCTTTTTTTTTCAAAAAAATGATTTTTCAATCGCTGCTTCGCATCGCATGCACGTTGTGACTGGGGAGAAATAATTGGTCTAACCATCTTTAGATCAATAAAGAGTCAAGTAAAAAGTTCATCATATGCTATCCTTTTGTATGATTCTTTGTTTGTTTATTTGATTCATTATTTTTTTCCTTATTTATATAGATTAATATAATTTTCAGAATTAATATATATAAATAATTATCGATAAGTGAGATAAAATATCTAACTTAAGAAATTAGATAAATAAATTATTATTAGATACTAAATCTATTATTTATGAAATAATGGATTATTTAGTTGATATAGATAATCAGATATGTTAATTTTAAATTAACTAATCTCTAGATTTTTAATTTAATTGAAATAAATATTTAATACACAGTAATTGTCACGTGTCAATCAATGATTGGGTATCAGAGATTGATATGGATTACTGTTGTGTCACGTGGTACTACAGTAGTGGGTGTGCGACACTGCCGTACCATGTGACACCACAGTTATGCACAATAGAGCGGGTCCCACTGATATTGGCAATTTTATAATTAAATATTATTTCAATCATCCCAAAATATTTGATACGTCATTATCAAGAAAAATATACATATATTATTCTAATGTCATAAGATATTCAATCGGTTCATCAATCAAGAGTTAAGAGAACACAATTCTCAAAAAGTGTTTTTCTACAATTAAGAGTTAATCAAATTTTCTAAAAGAATCATCATCATATTCTTTTAGGGAATCGTCTCACAAAATTCATTCTCAGTAAAATCTTTAGATCTCATGTGTTGAGTATATTTAGAGGCAGAAAGTGTCTTCGTGATATTCTATATACTCACACACGTCCTAGTGCGTAGAGGATTGACTTGGAAGATCTTGGTTGGATCTTAGAGTCTGCTTATCGTTGGAACGATTTCGTGGGAACGGAGAAGTGATTAATTTTTCAAGGACGTTTGATTTAGACTACAAGAGTTATATAATTATGAATCTTGTATGTTGTTAATTTAAAATATAAATATATAATGGATCCTGAATGATTGAAAAAAGTTTTCAATATAAAGTTTTTTGGTTATCATAGCATTGGTGATTTTGTTTTATTAAAAAATTTGATTTTTATTAAAAAATTGATTTTTAAAATGGTCATTCACCACACGCTTCTACTACGCACGCGCCGTGACGACCAATCATAATTACTATTTATGAGTATTTAATTATTTTTCAGACATTTTGTATTACTGAATTTAATGAATGGATGAAAGTTTTTCTATTAATTAAAGTGTGTTTATAATTTACTCAAATCTTAAAATTATTGTCAATGTAAGAATAGTAAAGATTGGGGGATCTTCCAGACAAACTCTTCTGAAATAGTTCATAATGTTATTCGCAGTCTTAGAATCAATTGGGCAATCGAGTTCAATTATGACTGTTAGGTTGAACCAAAGGATGTCAGTCTTGGAGCATGGGAGTGGAGACTCTAGCAGTTGACCTAAACATGTTATGGAATATGTTGAATAGACCAGTAACAAATTAGTTTAGAGTAAAACCGTTTATCTAGCTCTCAATTAATTGTTACACCTTAAGGGTATTTTTGTAATTACTTTAATCTTGAGGTGAATATGAAATTTGACCTAGTTAGTTACGATCTTTGATAAGACAAATGAGTGGGTTCGAATTTTCGGACAATACCTCAACATTTGGATTCGTGGTTAGATTGTAAAATGCAACAATATCACCTTATGCTTTATTGATGGGTGTGTGAATAAATTAACCTGATCAAGTATTCGATGAAATAAATAATTGAATAAGACATAAGAATTATACAAGACAATTCATTATTATCTCTTTCTTATTCACAATCAATAAAGGAGTTAAGGAAATAATAACAAGAGAGGTAAAATGGTAATTTTAAGGACCGTGAAATAAAAGTGTTTATTTGCACCAACAAACAATGTAGCGTACATGAATCGAGAGTTGATTCGGCATCGGACTTATAGTGGAGTCGTACGATGTCAGGATTAAATAGGTCGGGAATATTTGATTCTTTTAACTTTACTCATGTGAGTTCATTCGATCTCGGGAGTAGTTCATAAGGACATGAATGAAAAAATAACACCAGTTGGACCAAAAACGTGTTTTGGACCAAGGTATGTTTCTTGAACCCATATGTGATAAGTGTGGTCACTAAATTAGTGACAACCAAGTAAATAATGTTCAAATTAATTAATTGGTTATTTTCTAATTATTAGATAATTAGTAAATAAAAATAATTAATTAATTAATTGATGGAGATTAATTTAATTTATCAATTTGGATTGATGAATTTGGACACAACATTGACTCTAGAGAGATATGTAATTTTCGGCAATAGTAAAGATAAGGGGGTGAATTTTCATTAATTTAACATATATGAGTATATGTGCAAATTCTGTAATTATTATATAATGGATGACTATGGGGTTGCATCTCTATCCTAACACAATGTTTGATTACACAGAGTAGAAAAGAGTTTCTCCCCCTCTCCTGCTTGTCGTTGAAATCTATAGGGGAGAAGGAAAAATTTGATTTTTCTTCTCCAATTGTGTTGATAGCCCATATTCAATTCCTGATCAACATCAGATTGAAATATACTTCTGAATCCTACGAGTGGTTGTTGATGTGAAGACTGATTCGAGTTCTACGAAGAACAAAGAATGGGAGACGACAAATAGGATTCCACTAAATCAGAATTTCTCTGATACAAGAAAAGTATAAAATTGTTTCTATCTACTTTGAATACGTTTAACTTTGTATGCATAATCGAATGTATGATTTAAATTGATATAATTTTTTTTATATTCCGCCCACGAACCGTTCGTGATTCAATGATTTTTTCTCAAATTTTAAAACTTGATCCAACAGTTCGAACCTCGCCCTAAGGCAGAGGACATTTGGCTAAAACGTAGTCTTGGCTATATCTTGCTAACGATGTGTTAAGCCTTGCATGTAAGCCCTATTTGATATCGGCCCCCGACCCAAGTGATTTTTAACCCCCATATCATTCATGTCAATGTAATTTGATATTGGTAATCATTTATTCTATTTGTATAAATATTTATTAATTGTTAGTGTTGATATTGATAATTTTTTCATCATGTCAATGTAATTAGATATTGATAATTATTGTTTATATTTGTGGTGTTTTTTGTTAGCCTTGTAGTGGAAGAGAGTTGATTAAGTGTATTTATCTGGAAATTTAAAATTGTAATTTTTAGGATTTCGGTTTAATGTCAATGTTAGTTTTTTAAAGCCTATATTTTTGCAAATAAAGTTAATATGGAAATGATATTTAGGTTACATCATCTACAATTTTTTTTTCGAAAATATTAGCCGGAATTTAAAATTTTGAAAAATATTGGCAGAAATTTAAAAATAGTGACAGAAGATTGTTTGCTTGTTTTTTATTTTTTAATCGTGTCGATTTTAACTAATTTTGATAATTATTGTTTGTTACAAAAGTTAATGTTTTATTTTGAAAGATATTTTTGATATTTTTAGGATGGTTAGAGAGAATAATATTTGCTAAAATTCGTTGAGATTTAATTTAGTAGAGAACAATATTTTTGAGTGATTTGAGAGATGTTTCGGAAATTGTAATTTAGATGCGTTGTAAACGAACTAGTTTATTTAGGAAAGCTAATGATTTTTTTCTTCAAATTTGTAATGCATGAGATATAAATCCTTTTCTTGTTGGAATTTATTCTTAATGATTTAATTAAGGATATTTACGGAATATGAAATTAGAAAAATCTAGATATATCAATAAAGTTGACAAAAATTAATGATGTAAAAAATTTGATAGAAATCTATTAATCTAATTAGGTACCACAATTCTTGTCTAGTTATCTAAAAATCACAATAAAATGAGCTTTCTACAGGAATAGTATTATTATAAATAATTAATAAAAAAGACTAGAAATTACATAAACATCAAATATAGTCATATTTTAGGGGTGTTCAAAACTGTACCGAACCATACCAAAAACTACTGGTTCGGCCAATTATTTAAATTGATTCAATTCGGTTCGAATATATTAAAATGCTAAAGTTTTGAGTCGATTTTCTTCAGTTTTTGAACCGGATATATATATTATTTCATAACTATTAGTCAACCCTAATTTCCTTCACCATCCATCGATCCGCTCCTTCCGCTCACATCCCCTCTCACTTCTCTATCCCCCTCACTTCTTTCTCTCTATCCAGACGAGACGCTTGTTTTCATAAAAAAACCTTGTTTTCATGGAAGCTGAAATTTTATGGTGAACCGACCGAACCAAATCAAAATTTTTGGTTTGGTTCGGTTGGATTCATATTTATCCCACAGTTCGGTTCGGTTGTGGGCGGAATATCAGAAATTCATATTTATCTCACAGAAATGAAGATAAGGAAAATGATACCTACAAGCATGTAAACGACGGTGAAGATCCGATCAATGTTGGTATCGAGATAGAGGTAGGAGAACTAATCGATGGTTGTGATGAAAGCGTTCCATGGCAGAAGGTAACCTACCCCCAATGTGAAGTAAATTATGTAGGCCAAGTGGAAATAGTCTTTGGGTAAGGAAGATAGTAGATTCAGAATCTCCATCTCTGTCGTTGGCTCCTCCAGTGAAACCCATCGGATATTGTTTGAATCTGGATCCGGGTCAGACCTAAAACATGAGTTAGGTGTTGAAGATTTGTGGAAGATGATTAGAAACAAGCTGAAATCTCATTAACGATGTCCTAGGATAATAATTGGACTTTGGTAGCCTGTCTTCTTTTCAAAGTTGAAAAGTTGTATTTATGAATTTTTTACTAAAGTAGACCCCAAAACTAACTATTTTAAAGAAATTGACCCTAACATTAATTTTTTCTTATCCTGACCCCTGATCCACATTCAATTCAAAATCAGCTTGTGAAGTTACCAAAAAACCCTTCATGAATTCTAAACGGCGGCTTGAAAAAAAAGATGATTACATGAAACCCCACCCCTTTGTGTAGCTCACTTGCATTACCCTCATTTCTCTCTTACAGTTACTATCTCTCTCCCCCCCCCTCTCTCTCTCTCTCGAAATCGCAGCATCTCTCGTTCTCTGCACATCCTTGAGTCTTCGTCTCCCACATCAAGGAAAAACAACAAGGTAAGTTTTCGGGTTCCTGAGTTTTTATTCTGGATTCTGAGGTGTTTTTTTTCTAGGTTTCTGGGGAGTTTTTTTCCTGAATTTCTACGTTTTTTGTGGATGTCTAAATCACAATAAGGTTGATTTTTTAGGTTTCTAATATTTTTTTGTCTGAGTTTCTGAGCATTTTTTTCTATTGAGTTTCTGAGCATTTTTTTTCTAGGTCTCTGAGGTGTTAGTCTCAGTGGCTGTCTATTTCTAGGTTATACTAGGGTCGTGTAAACCTCGTGTAGGCCACACGAGGGTTGAACAAGCCTCGTGTAGGCTACATGAGGAATATATGAGGTTTGTGTACCCCTCGTGTAGCTACACGAGGATCATGTAGCCTACACGAGTATTTTGTACATTTCTTAATCTTATGTTTTTCTTGAATATTCTACAGGTTATGGCTTCATCAAAGATGCAACTAAGATACGTCAAACACAATTCTAAAAGAAATGGTCAATGTAAAGTGCAATACCCACTGCATAGAGGTTATAAAGATTAAGTGGACAACTCTTCAATCTCTCTCTATTTAGGGAGACATGCTTTAGCCATCTCTTTGATCTCCCTGCCTGAAGTGTTCAGCAATTGTCTGCCACTAAGTGCTGGCAAATGAGGCTTAATATGTCAATGGAACTCCATCTGACGAGGAAATTTGATTTCTTGTCAATGAAGAACCACTGTGCTTCTCGAAGAAGGAGTTCTCGTTGATGATCAGACTAAAGTTCGGTGAAGCCCGGGATGAGAAGAAGACCCGTAGCTCCAACAGACTCTATTATCTATACTTTCTCAAAGCCCAATCAATAACCATGGCTGAGTTGGAGGAGAAGTTTAAAAACTCTAAACATAAGTCAGATTACGATGGGGTCAAGATGGCTTTGATTTATTTGCTAGAACATTTTGTGTTGGGGAAGGAAAGCCATACCTAGTTAAGAAGAGACGGTTGGTTTTGGTTGACGACCTTGAAGCGTTCAACCAATATTCGTGGGGAGAGCTCTCGTTCTCCAAAACAATGAAATCATTATTAGTTGTGAAGAATACAAATGTTGTTTTTTGTGATCTTAAAGATCAAGAAAAAAAATATAAAAAACACAGAAAATCCTGTGCTGCTGTTCATGGGTATTCACTCAATGGATGTCCATTTTCCTTCCAGGTACAATTTATTTAATTCTATGTAGTGATGTATTGAATTTATTATGTGTTGAATATTAAATTACTCTCTTTTGTTTAAATAGACATGGGTATTTGAAACTATCCCCTTGATGGGTAGTTTGTATGGTAACTAGATTTCGACCAAGATGCCAAGGATTCTCAAGTGGTGTCTGACCATGATAGTATCGATTGAGAATATTCAAAAAGAAATGTTTTTGAAGGAGAATGTATATTGGTGAATTATGTTGACAAGTTAATTTATATTACTTTTACATATATTGATTTATATTTCTTGCATTTTTAGTTGACAATTCTTTCATTGGTTCCTATTAAGGAGGAAGAAGAAAAAAGTTTTTGGAGATCAGTGGTTAGAGAGAAGGTATGTCCAAAATCATTTTCTACCCTTCTTCTTCTTGAACACGAAGCTTGTGTAATCATCCTGTAGACCACGATCACTACACAAGATCCGTGTAACCATCATGTAGTCACATTTTTCTGTTTTGTCTGCTTAATATTACATGTTTTTTAGTCGACGCCTCCTCTGTCACCCTTTCCAATAGAAGATGAGGCTAATGAGGAGGATGAGGCCATTGAAAAGGAAAAAGGAGAAGAAGAAGAGGAAGAGGTCTGAAGAGGCCATTGAAAAAATAGAGGAGACGAAGGCTGTGTCCAAGAAGTTCAGTGGACATGAAGATTGGGTGAGAAAATGTATGATTGGATTGGACCAAAAGATCATTTTAATGAATAAGAAGATTATGTCCACGTAATTAGACATTTCCTTTGTAATTTCATAAATTAAAATTTTGATGTATCATCTGGTAACATCGAGGACAGATGATTTCTCATTATGTCCTCGATCTTCCATAATGATGGCTAGCAATGGGGAGGATACATAGATTGAGAAGGAAGTGAAAAAAATGAAGAAGGAGAGAATGATGAAAAATAATAAGATATGGTAGAGAAGGAAGAAGAAGAGGAGATGGTAGAGATAGAAGAAGAATAACAGAAGGAATAAAAGGAAGAAGAAGAAAAAGAACAAGAAGAAAAGGAAGAAGAGAAAGTCGAAGAAAAAGAAGAAGAGAATGAATGTAATAAGGAGGAGGAAGGTGAAGAAAAAATAGAAGGGAAAAATAAATAGAAAGATAAATGGAAGACAAAAAAGAAAAAGAATAAAAAACAGAAGAAGAATAAGAAGCTAAAGAAGAAAATAAGAAAATAAGAAGAAGAAGAAGAAGAAGAAGAAGAAGAAGAACAAAAGGTTGCATAAATAATATCTGCATTGATAGATTCGATTCGGTCAGTGAAACAGTCCAATGATGGAGAAGAAGAAGAGTTCGTCTGCCTTGGGAACTTAGTAAGAGGAAGATAAAAAAATCTCGGGTCCTAAAGTCACCTAATTGGGAAACCGAAAAGGATGAAAAGAAAAAGCAGCGAAGGAAAAAAGCTGATAAGAATATCGTTGCCAAAATGTACTTCAAACATTTTCAAGCATATGGTGATGTATTTTATGAGGATGAAGCTCGTTTTAAATCCTGGTTCACCTTCCCAATGGCAAAGTAAGTTCTATAATTTTCTTGTACATTTCTTCTTCTTCGTGTAACCATCGTGTAGGCTACACGATGGTTTCATTGATCTTGTGTATCCATCGTGTAGAATACACGATAGCTATACTAACCTAGTGTAGTCTTCGTATAGCATTCATGATGGCTACAGTGATATCGTGTATACTACACGGTGGTTACACGAACCTCGTGTAGTCATCTTGTAGACTATACGATGGTTACACGAGGTCAGTGTAACCATCGTGTAGACTACACGAGGTCTGTGTAAACAATGAGTAGTAAACCAATTGTGTACATAACTTTGATCTATAATTATGTTGTACAGTAACGAGAAAGTAGACATTAGCTTTTGCACCGCTGACCTTACCTAGTTCAAAAAATTAGTCTCTTCACCTTATCAATGATTCGAGTCAGATGTAAAAAGTTATTTATAATCTTTTTTACCGTCACATTTAAAATAATTATAAATATCTTAACTAATCTTTATTACATTGCAGTATATCGATGCATACCCGGAGCTCATGATGAGAAATTTGCAAGAATACAACCTCAAATCAGAATCAGTGTTGGTGATTTTTTTCTGCAAGTAAGTATGATTTGTTTTTTAACTTAATGAACTGCACACCGTAATCTACGGGCCTCGTGTAAACTTTGTGTAGATTACACGAGGCCTTCACGCTCCCTCGTGTAGACTTCGTATATTCTACAGAAGGCCTTCACAAGCCTCGTGAGACTTCGTGTAGTCTTCATGACCATTTTTTATTGACGTTGAGGATTTAAAGTTTTTCCCGTGACATTACAGGAGAACATGTCTGGCCGAATGATAGAGTTTGAGCAAGATCCCGCGGGCCTGGGATATTGACGTTGATGATCAGCTCTGGTACATGGTTCTTAGCTTATAGATGAATTTTGAAAGGAGCTGAGAACAGTCAGATAAGGTTATCTTTTCAATGAATGTGAAGCGCAATCATTGGATTGCAGTTGAGCTTGATTTGATTGGCCAATGTATTCATAAATATAACTCCATGAACACGCCATATCAACGCTCCTTATACATTGAAATAATGAAACTTTTCATGAAGATTGTCTGTCGGCTAGCTCAAATGATGAATATTCATGAGAGAAGACGTGAGGTTAAACTCAAAGATGAGTGAAAATATGAAAACGGGTAAGTGAAATATATATTTTTTTTGAAAGTCCACTTAAAATTTCATACATATTATTCAATTACGTTTTTGCATTTCATGTGTTTTGTAGATTTGATTGTGGGATATTTACCCTTAAGTTTGTCGAAGTAGGGGTGTAAGCGGTTTAGATCAGCTCGGTTTAGGGAGTTTTTATGAGCCCAACCAAAATTATAATTTTATACATTCAAAAATTGAACCGAACCGTTTAACGGGCCAAAATCGACTGAACCTAACCGTGAAAAATCACTAAAAGATGAGAAATATTGGACCGTGATATTGAAAACAAGATAAAGGAATTCCAACTCTCACCTACAGCCAAATTTCAATCAAATCTCAGCTAAATCTTAGATTTTACATTCAACTAAGATTACAAAAAATTAACAAAGAAGAACAGATTACATGGAAAAAAACACAGATCCCTTCATTTATTTATGCTCTAGACATAGACACAAAAATAGAGAGAGAAACATGCTACATGAAACGACAAAGCACAAATCCCTTCATTCGTTTATGCCCTAAACAGAGACACACACAGAGATCAGGATTAC
Organism: Datisca glomerata; assembly: GCA_003255025.1. Lineage (NCBI taxonomy): Eukaryota > Viridiplantae > Streptophyta > Magnoliopsida > Cucurbitales > Datiscaceae > Datisca > Datisca glomerata. Next base: position 19,049 of record QANY01006498.1, on the reverse strand, counting down.
CGATAAATTTTAACCCCTACACAAATATGAGATCTGAGATCTAGAAAACTATTATAACGAAGAGACAATGATGAGGTTGTTTGACCATCTCTCTAGCTGCTTACATACAAAGAACTAAGAAATAAGAAAAAGAAAGTAAATTAAGGATTGAAGAGGGGAATGGTTAAGAAGATTAAGAGGGAGGGGTTGAATTCTCATTTTTGCGAAGAGGGAGGGAGTGAGGCTACGTGAAGTGAAGGGGGAAATTATGGCACATGAGCTATTTATATAAGTTCGATTCGATTCGGTGTAGTATTTCACAAATGTTGAACACCGAACCAAACCGTCCTATTTTTCTACTTCTGGAACCGAACCGAATTGTCAGGAGTGACAAAATCACCCGAGCCGATGCGGTTCGGCCTGATTTGATCGGTTTTCATGGTTTGGTCAGTTTTCCTTACACCCCTATGTTGAAGCCCTCGCCTATGGGAAAAACTCCAAGAAATAACTTTACAACAAATGCTAAAATATTGCAGATGAATTGCAATTGAGTTATTTGCACGTGGCAATGTTGTACCGAAATAATATAAATATATTTTATGGATTTTTATTTTATTAAATTACGGACTATAGAAATATACTTGTGTTTGTTATTTAATAATGTCATAAAGTTTAATTAGCCTGCTTAAATCCTACATGACGCCCGTGAAGTCATCGTGTAGTTTACACGATGACTACACGATGTCCGTAAAGTTTTAGTGTAGTCTACACAATGACTACACGATGCCCTAAAGTCATCGTGTAGCCCACACGATGACTACACAATGCCGTGAAGTTCTAGTGTAGTCTATACGATGGTAACATGATGCCCGTAAAGTCATCGTGTAGCCTACATGAATCCTATACGAATCCCGTGAAGTTCTCGTGTAGTCTACACGATGCTTGTGAAGTTATCGTGTAGCCTACATGAATCCTACCCACTTATCTAGAACTTGATAAATATCGGCAACGTGACTTCCTATACCCACTTATCTTTCGGGAGTATATTTATGCATTTGCTCATGATCATTTTTTAAATAGATTTATTTTGTTGGAAAATGTAGGTTATGACAATAAATCCAGTTTACTAATTGTAAAATGTTTAATTACTCGAATGTATCAACAAAATCATTTGATTATTTCCATTAATGATTATAACCAAAATCCATTTTTTGGGTACAACAAAAATTTATATTCTCCAATTCTATCAGAAGGGTTTGCACTCATTGTGAAACTTCCATTTTTCCTACGATTAGTATCTTCCTTAGAGGAAGCAGAAATAGCAAAATCTTATAATTTACGATAATTCATTCAATATTTCCTTTTTAGAGGATAGATTCCCACATTTAAATTATGTGTCAGATGTCTTAATACCATATCTCTCATGAAGTTCTCGTGTAGTCTACACAATGACTACACGTTGCCCGTGAAGTCATCGTGTAGCCTACATGAATAATACACGAATCCTGGGAAGGAAAAGGGAGATAATGGAAGGAAGAGGGAGGCAGATTTTTGTACTAAAAAATCTGCTGTTAATTTTAACCCCTTAATTTAACCAAATGCTGTTTTTTTGTAGTTTTCTCAAACTATATAGTATAAAAATATGAAGAAAAATATTTAGAGGTATATTTTATATTCTAGCAAAGTACATGGGTATATTTATATTTTAGCCTAAATAATTTACAAATATACATGTTATATGTGACAAGTGTATATACAATATCTTGCATGTATCAATACATAAATATATATGCCATATAGAACAATATAAATATACATGTTATATGTAGTATATAACACATACACCAACTTTACGGGTGTATATAACGTCTGTGCGAGTGTGATATACACACACGCACATGCACGCGCGTGCACACACACACATCTATATTATATACAATATATAGATAGTAGATAAATAGATGTGTGTGTGTGTGTGTGTGTGAGAGAGAGAGAGAGAGAGAGAGAGAGAGAGAGAGAGAGAGAGAGAGACGCGCGCGCACACACATAGATAATAAAAAGGGGGAGAGATAGGGAGAGAGATGGAAATATATTTTAATGGATATAAATAGAGAGGGATAAAAATATGGAGAATGAGACATTTAAATATAACAAAAAATGATAAGCTAGCAAGTGAATAAATATAAAAAATTATATAATTTAACCGAACTTTGTAGATTAATTATATTTAAAAAGTATATATTTGATGATTTTCAAAAGTTATAGATAAAACTGTATGGCTCAATTAGACAAATAAGCCACTATAGGAAAATAAAATAAAAAATGGCTCAAAAATTTATAATTTGAACAAATGACCGAATTTTATAATGGTTCATCTTCAAAATTTAAAAAACATAGTAAATATATAAAATTTTCCTCACTAATAAGGGACTCTAGCGCAACCCTCGCACACAATGTTGCATAGTTTATAGATATATATTCGATTGTATACAATAGCATACTATGTTATGTATTTTTTTTGGAATATATGTAATATAGTATATAGAGTTGAACGAATGGTATATAGTTACATACTGTATTATACAGTATTGTATATCTTTTGTTATATAGTATAGACATGTACGTTAAATATTTACATACCGTGTTATAGTTTTTAGTCTACAATTTTTGTAGTATATTTACCGTATTATATTTTAATATACTATCAGTATATCATAATATATATATACTATATTTTTACATACCATCAGTATATCGTAGTGCATCTATAGTATATTTTTATATATTATTAGTATATCGTAGTATATATAGTATATTTTTATATATCATCCGGCATATCTAGTTTCGTATACGTCATATATGGCATTAATTTATTTATTCATGGCGTTAATATGTGTTTTCAGTGTATTTTTCAAGTTTGGGCCACCGATCATTGTAATTGGTGACTGACGAAGAAAAGTGACCGGCGCTGGCAAGGGAACCGCGGTCCACGACGGTTTGGGAAGCCACAACCAGATCTGATCGCGGCGGACGGCAGAACCACGATCGACGACCACGGCATTGGTAGACTGGCGGCCATGACCACTGGTCTCTCTATGCTAAAGATGAAATTTTAGGGTGTTGTTGCGAAGAGAAAAACAAAAACCCGAGGCACTACTGAAGAAGAAGTTAAAAACGTGAAGAAGGAAAGACGTGAAAAAGAAGAAGGGTGTGAAGAAGAAGGAAAAAAATATAAAATACAAATCAATTAAAATAAGAGTATAAAGATAAAATAATAAAGAGAATCTTAACTACCTAAAATTTCTCTTCTCAATTAAAATAAGAACATTATACAAAAGTAAATCCTAAACTTATTAAACTCTGAATTTTCTCTTATTTTAAAATGGAAAATGTATGTAAATAGTGTTCAAAATATGGGCTGATGGGTTAATAGCCCGTATTCAGGTCCAGAGCTATAACTCAAAGCACACGGACTCAGTTTATCAATTTTCCCGGGTTTTGATTTTTGCCCGCTGGCGCTAACACCTTCAATTAACTGAATATCCAAAGACAATTCTGGAATTAAAATTTGTTCGATGTTCCGAACCAGATCAATTTTCATCTCCATTTGACAAAAAATTGAATCGAATTTCGTTCTTTCTGCACTTGTCAAGCATCTTCTCTCTCTCACTCCCTCCGGGGTTATCTTTAGCCCTGCAAATTCAGCTCCAATCTGCATCGTTAGGGCTTTTCGAAGGGGACCTCTGGTTGTTCATCATCATCTTGTTCATTGTTTGCTTTATCATATCTCTTCCGCGCAAGTTTGTTCACCTCGAATTTCTTTAATTTGCTTCAGTTTAGTCAGATCGGACTTTTTAATTGCGAGGAGAATGTACGGCTTTGAAGCACTTTCCTTCAACGTTCATGGAGGCTATCTGGAGGCAATCGTGCGGGGACACAGGGCTGGCTTGCTCACTGCTGCTGATTACAACAACTTGTGCCAGTGTGAAACTCTTGAAGACATTAAGATGCACCTCTCTGCTACCGAGTACGGTCCATATCTCCAGAACGGTGCGTTCTTACTGTCTGTTATTAATTTTGGCTGTCTGTTCGGTTAGCTAGAAGCTGGGAGTGAACATAAAAGATGGAATCTTTGGGTTCCCTGAGCTCTGGCTTTAATGTTTTAAGTCGAAATGGGAATTAGGTGCATGTCAGAAATCTTATTGAATTTCAGTTGGGGATTAAATTCTTAAACCTTGTGACAGTTCCTTCTGGAGGAGAATTTTATACTTAATTGCAAATATGTTGTCCGTTTATACAATATCAGAATCTATTAGGTAAATACTGTGGTTCCAACTTCCAAATATGTTGTCCGTTTCTACCAGATTTATTTTCATGAATCATGATAACATTTTGTTATTTGGATTTTGAGTTTTGAGTTGTTCATTATGAAACTAAGTTTATGTCCGTAATGATTGGACTAAAAATGACAAGTATGACCGATTAGAAAAACGTCGACAGAGAGAGGGAGACAAGTATGCTCTTGAATTATTGTTCTTGTATGGAATATCTATGAGCACTGCACGACAAATATTCTGTGGTTCCAACTTCCAATAAGATAATCTGAATATGATCTATAGGATTCAATATTACCGAACTTAGTAAATTGCTCCTGGGAGCTATCATAACTGATTTTTTTATTAAAAAAATCTGACGTAGTGAGTGGATAATTATTAAGGGCATTGAGTACGGAATAAATTAATAATCTCTCTATATTTCCTGTGTTTCAAATATGCAAAATACATTCATCCGTCGAGATTATGATTGCAATGTGGGTAGCTTTCCGCTGTCTTACCTTGGCTTACCTTTAGGGGCTCATGTGAAAAGCAAGCAGGTATGGGATCCGATTGTCGAGAAATTTAATGCCAGGCTAGCTTCATGGAAAAGGCAATACCTTTCAAAGGGGGGAAGGGTCACGCTTTTGAAGAGCTTTTTCTCGAATTTGCCTATTTATTGTCCTACCTTGGCTTACCTTTAGGGGCTCATGCGAAAAGCAAGCAGATATGGGATCCGATTGTCGAGAAATTTAATGAGGCTAGTTTCATGGAAAGGGCAATACCTTTCAAAAGGGGGAAGGGTCACGCTTTTGAAGAGCTTTTTCTCGAATTTGCCTTTTTATTTCTTATCTTGCTTCCCCATTCCGGTTTCGGTGACTTCTACTTTGGAGAAAAAAATGAGGGACTTCTTATGGCACGGGCCCAATGAAGAAAGGAAGTTTCACCTAGTTAACTGGCAGAATATATGTCGGCCCTTGATACATGGGCTTTAGACATCCGGAGCATTAGAATTTTTAATCAAGCACTTCTTGTGAAATGGTTATGGCGGTTTTCGAAGGAGCAACAAAGTCTTTGGAGGAGGATCATTGTGGCTAGGACGAATGACAATCAGAGAAGCTGGTTCCCCTCTATTATAGTCTCTAAACACGCTTCCCTTTTATGGCGAAGCATTTGTAGGTGCTGGGATTCTTTTTCTAAACACATATTCTTCAAAGTAGGCAATGGTCTAAGGATACGGTTTTGGTTGGATCCATGGTGTTCCAATACACCTTTGGTCTGGATTGCTCTGGCAGGGATGCGTCCTGGAATATTTGCCTTACCCGACATGTGAATGATTGGGAAATGCAGGAGGTGGAGGGTCTTTATAGCGTCATCTATGTCCATAACATAGCGAAAGGGAAGGAGGATTCAATTGGATGGATTAGAATGGGAAACACCTCTTTCTCGGTGAAGAGCTTTTATAAATTGCTAGACATCAGTGGAGAAGGCGAGGGTTCGTTCCCTTGGAAGAGTATTTGGAAAACAAAATCCCCTCCAAAATTTGCATTCCTTGTGTGGAGTCCAGTATGGAACGCTAACTTAACCCTTGATAACTTACAAATAAGAGGGTTGAGCACTCCAAATAGCTGTATTTTGTGCAAGAAGGCAGAAGAGTCCAATTCACATGTTTTTATCCATTGCCCCGTCTCCTGAGAGTTTTGGGGGAAGCTTGTGGATAGCCTCTCCATTAAGTGGGCTGTGCCAAGCAAAATCATAGATCTGGTTTCTCGTTGGCAGCGTCTCAACGGGGGTTTGATGGATAAGTCTTTTTGGGCGGTTCTCATTCATGCACTTTTTTGGGTCATTTGGTATGAGAGAAATATGTGGGTTTTGGAGTGGTTGGAGAATTCTTTTTCTAAAGTTTTCTATTTCTACACTCGTAATCTTAAAGAATTGGTGGATGTTCTATTCCTCGATTTAGATTTTGAGAAAAACTGGTGAATGGAATTCACGATTTTTGCTCATATTAAACTTTTAGGTTGTAATTACCTTGTGTCACAGGTTTGTTTCTAATACATATCTTACTTACCAAAAAAAGATTTATTTGTACTTCCCCTCAAAATTTGTTTATCTTATATTTTTGTTTTGTTTAGATCAATATTCAGCTATGAATCAGAAAAAAAGGGAAGGAAAAAAAGGATTCCGTAGCTTAGTGTGAGGAGATTGATCCTCACATCCATAATTATATTGTTGTCTTGATGTGTAAATTGAATTTTTCCACTTTTAATTGATGTGACTGAGTTGGTAATTCTCATTTGCGGAAATTATCATTTGTTGATTAATTTCTGGTACATGCCTTCCTGCAGAACCCTCCCCATTGCATACAACAACAATCGTGGAGAAATGCACTCTTAAGCTGGTTGATGAATACAAGCATATGTTGTGCCAAGCCACAGAGCCATTATCTACCTTTCTAGAATATATCACGTATGTAGAATTTCCCTTTCTGTTATTCTTTTTCATGTCTGGCATTTTCTTGTTGTTCTTGACCATTTTACAGTAATAACTAGTCTTGGAGTCCACTAGTGTAAAGTGAAGGAGAGTAAAGTTATTTCTCTGGATAGACCTATTTAGTCAATCAATACTTGGCATATAATGTTGGGTACCTATCTATCCAATTTTGAAGACCTTTAGGTTCTATTAAGATGGTTGGCCTGGTCTTTGATAGGGGACAAAATGGTAGACTTGGCATTTTGTTATTTGTTAGCTAGCGAGAATTCTTTCTTTTGGGTCATTACCTCTTCCGTTCATAATTATATACACTTGATGTCACTATTGTAAATGTTTTCGTTAGCGATTTTGGATACATTTGTCTTAAGTTAGTTCTAACTTCTAATAAATACTTTGCTTGATATTCTGCTGTAATGCCACAAGGTCCCATTATCCTTGTCAAAGAATTCATCTTCTCCTTTGTACGTTTCCACATAGTCATTCTTCATTTGTGTCAGTTTATGACAAAATCCACGGTAGTGTTGATTGAGTCCTTCAAACTTGGGCAAGATTCAATCTAACAGATTGAGTTGTTGAGATGAGTGAATTGAATGGTGAGAAGGCCTGATTCAATGTGTATCCTAGTTTTTTTCACGAGCTTTCATGGACTGAACAAGTGTAGGGAAAAGGAAAAAAAATCGTCCAGTTCCAGCATATGGAAGATTTAATATCTCTTGCTACTTTCTTCAGGTATGGTCACATGATAGACAATGTGGTACTTATTGTTACTGGAACTTTGCATGAGAGAGATGTTCAGGAACTTTTGGAGAAATGCCATCCTCTGGGGATGTTTGACAGGTAATCTCGCTTCCTTGAGATTCTAGTTGAAACTTTTGCACCATCTTTGATTTATTCTCAATTTCTTCCCCTCAGCATTGCTACCCTGGCAGTGGCTCAAAATATGCGTGAGCTTTACAGACTAGTGCTTGTTGACACTCCACTTGCTCCATACTTTTCGGAGTGTATAACATCAGAGGTACAAACAACACTTTTTGCATTCAACTAACTATCCTATGACAGAATCTTTACCCTGATCTATGATCATGTATTTTCGTGCCTTATGCTAGACCTTCATATCTTCAGACATGTTTCTAATTATTTCTTTTTCTGTCTTGTAGTTTTAATGTGTGTTAAAAGGGTGTGCATTTGTGCAGTTAATTAGTGACAATTAGCCTAAACCATTTGTTCTTGACATGGAAGTCTCCACGTGTCCTACTTATATGTGATGCTATGTTAGCCCTAAATGGATTGGTTATCAATGATAGCTGCATCAGCACTAGTTTTGAAATGTGTTATTTGATTACTTATATTGTCTTTGTTGGTAGGACTTGGATGACATGAACATTGAGATAATGAGGAACACTCTTTACAAGGCATACCTTGAGGATTTTTACAGGTTTTGTCAGGTGGCTATCGAATATTAATTTGTGGAAACTATTCTTTTCTCCCTTCAACTCTGGGCTAATCTCGTAAGTTTCTTCTATTAAATTTTTACTGATCCTTTGCAGAAACTTGGTGGTGCCACTGCAGAGATCATGTCTGACCTCCTTTCCTTTGAAGCTGACAGAAGGGCTGTCAATATTACCATAAATAGGTAATTTGATGCGCAGTTGCCAAATTTTCCTTGCAAAAGCATTTCTCGTTATTGCTTTAGTGTAACAGTTGCAATTCCCATTCAAGTATATAAAGATTTCTCATATAGTTGATGCATTTCTCGCAGCATTGGCACTGAACTTACTCGAGACGATCGTAGGAAACTCTATTCAAGTTTTGGCCTACTGTGAGCATTTTCTCAATCTTAATATGCTTTTAGTCTCCATCTAACATACCAATTGGAGTATTTTATGTGACAAGGTTTGGTTATTGCAAACAGTTATCCATACGGCCATGAGGAACTTGCTGTTTGCGAGGACATTGATCAGGTATTCACGAGTGTTGATTAGGACATTGAAGTAGAATATTTTTGGTGAATCTAACATACCGTTAATTATTGGGTTGTTATTCTAGGTTCGGGGTGTAATGGAGAAATATCCTCCCTATCAATCCATTTTTTCTAAACTATCATATGGAGAGAGTCAGATGCTTGATAAGGCATTCTATGAAGAGGAGGTAAAACGGCTTTGCTTAGCATTTGAGCAACAGGTAGGCTTTCTGCCTGTGAGCAGGGAAATCTTGAATTGCCCACATTATCAACTCAACTCCCATTCAACTCAAACTAGCAATAACTTATCGTCTCCCAAATGACATGCAGTTTCATTATGCCGTCTTCTTTGCGTACATGAGGTTAAGGGAGCAGGAGATTAGGAACCTGATGTGGATATCAGAGTGTGTTGCGCAGAATCAGAAATCCAGAGTTCACGACAGTGTTGTTTTCATATTTTAGTTGGGCGTGCTCTTCATTATTGAAAGAATCACATATCATTTTGCATAAAATTTTCTGTATATGTCTCTCCACCCATCTCGTTATCTAATTCGTTGCAGAGATGACACCTTCTATACTCTCTTTGCGAGATTGTGTCTAAATGAATACTCTTGTTTTTTGTTTGCATAATTTGTTGTAGTGAGGAAATTGTTGTATTCAGATTCAATCTAATATGTTTTGGTTATTTAATTAGAAGATGAATTTACTACATTTTGTTGAAGGGTATGTTATTTCTCTGTCTGACATCAATCATCGACCACAATTAGATATTTAGATATTCATCTTGACCAAAGGTTCTTAATTTACTTGGCAAGTTAGGTTGGCGTAGTTGGTTAACTTTTTATACTCATATTTTAGAGGTCGTGGCTTTAAGTCATATTCTTTCATTCCTCTTAAAATTTGTAATGTAATATAACTTCGAAAAAAAAAATTGATTTACTTAATTATCCAATTCAAAAAAATATATATTACATTTTGGCTAAGAGTCTTGGTAGGAAAGTTTTGAGTTTATACGCACAATACACAACCATAATAACATAATTTATGATAAGAAAAACAGAGCGAAGAAAAATAACGAGATATCATTTTATAAAAAGATTCTTAAGAATGAAAAAAATGAGACAAGCACTTAGACTTTTTTAATTAAATATGATATTTTCTATGAAAGAGGACATAAATGTTTACATATTAGATTCTAATTTAATAATAAATTATTGTTAGACTATAATCTAACATTTTGTCGTTAAAATTTATACTCATTAAATTTAACGGTCATCAATTTTAATTAAAAATGTGAATTAAAAGAACAATTAATCTTTTCTAAAAAAAGTTGAATTTTGTTCAGAAAACAGTAAAGATACAAATCATTTTTTATAAAACAAGAATCTCTTTATAAAAATTTCTCAAATAAAACCTCGAGACATTGTCGGTTCCATTATTGATGAGTGGCCACTTTGATAGTTTTTTTTTTCAAGCGACAGTGGAAAAAAAAGAGTATGCAGTCATGTAATTAATAATTGGAATGTGACATCCACATCTGTCGATTTTGTGGTAGCTATATCCATTAACTTGACTTTAAAAGTATTATTAATCTTCTACAATAGACTTTGAAAAGTCAAACTTCTCTATCTTTACCCTTTATTTAAGTTAGAAAAATAGCCTCAGAAAGACTTTTTAGAGTAGATTTAAATCCTTTAGAATTTTTTTAACCGATATTTTTAATAGGAGAGAAAACTAAAATGTCACGCGTTAAGCCTTTGTCTCTAGTAAAAAATTGGTATTTTATCCTTCAAATTTACATTCCTTAGTATAAGGTCTAGCAATCAATAATTTTAACTGAAGAATTTTAAACTAAAAAGATAAATTAGTCTTTTCACTTATAAATATGTTGAATTTCATTAAAAAAATGTCTTTTTCTTTTGCCAGAGTTGTTTATAAAAATTAGTAAAAAATATGTGCTTCACACGTATTAAATCAATTTAAATATATCTAGGATTTAAAATTAATATTAACGTTAAAATAAATACATTATTCGAAGATGTATAAGAAATCTAAACGAAAAATAAAATAATAATAATAATAAATATATTAGCTTATTTATAATATAGAAATTCTACTATATCGCACGCCTATTTGAAAAACATTAGAAATGGTTTTATTTGATCAATTTATCATATTTTAATAAATAATTATCATATTAAGGAATAAATTCTCTTATTAAAACATCTGCTAATGCATTTCTCTAACTCTATTTATATAAATTTTCATGTTCATGATAACATAAATATTATAAAATGTTAATTTAAAAATTTATTGACTTGAATAAATATTTGTTGTATCAAAGATATTTCATATATACGGATAATCATGTACCTCATTACATACTAATATAAAAATATTTCATTTTACTAACTATTAATAAAAAAATTATTATGAAAAAATAAACTTTCATTTAGGAATTAAATAAAAAATGTGAAATATCTAAATTTGTACTATATTTTAAAAAAATTTAAAAGATAAAAAAGAGAATCAAAAGTTCTTTCATTTTAAACTCATTCTAATATAATATAGATTTCTTTTAATGGTACTGTTGTATTACTCATGAATGAAGGGCCACTTCAATTTCTAAACATTTATAAAATGCAAACAATTTTCGAGCAGAGAGAAGAACAATATGGGAATTCACTCCTCCTTTTCACTCTCCATTTTAACGTTTGCATGGGCAACTAACTGGTTATGCGAGATTGTGTCTAATGCGTTGCAGGGGTCAAACTTCAATGGTGGAAGTTTTTCTCAATATTATTAGCCTGAATTGAATTTACTCTAATTAAATAAAATTTGTTATGTTGTAGATTAGTTTCTCATTTTTTTTATCTTTTTCATGTTTCTTCTATATGGAATATTATAGTTTGAAAGAGATATTACTTGAAGTTGTTTTCTTTCATGAAAATTATGTTATTATGTATGTTTGTTATTAGATTAATAACATTGTACATGTTATCCTTTAAGTAATCAAATAAAAGGGAAAGTCCTACTTTAGAGAGAACTACATGATCGTCATTTTTTATATGATTATAGAGATTTGAACATCTATTGAGTTTTTAACTAACTTATCTACATGGTGAAAATTTACTAATACGATTCTTTTAACATGATAAATTGTGAAAAAACTTGGAGAAGAGCATGTTGCAACTAAATCAACTAAGTTTTTTGCATTCTTTAAATTCTTTACACATCATGTTTATCATCTATTAAGATTGTTGATATATGGCACCTCCAATTAATTCGTTATCTCAAATAGTCATTGCATAAAGCTGATTAATAACATAATAGGAGTTGAGGTATACAAGAACACAACATTGGTATGTCATTTTAGCATTCTTACTAGATGATATTCAATCCATTATAAATAATATCAAGGATAATAATGATAAGAAAACATTACCATATGGCTAAATTTGATTATATTAACATATATTATAGATGGCTAACACAAATGTCAACATGAAGAAGGCACAAAAGGGTTTCTTTGTATACTTGTAAGTAATTAATGAGATAATCAATTTAATGTTACTTATTTTTATATAAAAGGTTACAATGTAAATGTGGTTGTTTAAAACTAAAATAGTACGAAAGAATGTGCTAAAATGAGGGCGTCAGGTGAAAAGATTAGTGGTCATGAAGTATGTTTAAACAAACATTACATTATAACATTGAATTGATAAATTTTGATTGTAATTTAAGTGAGTTTCTAATATGCAGACACGAAAAGGTCTAGTTTTAAAGTGAAAAAGTATGACAAAGGAAGCCAAACTCAATTATTTGAAGGAAAATGAAATTCATGCCACTGAAAGCGGAGCGGAACAACCCGGTCCTAGTCATCTGTGAAGGACTGCCTATAAACGAAAGTTGCTCAAATGTTGTACACCCAAGAAATTTGTGGATCTTGTTGCAATTTTCGATGAGGGGAAGAGGAGAGCGGTCGTGGAGATGGGATTCAGAGGGTTGTTGGATATTAAATGCCATAAGCTGAAGAGGAACTTCTTACAGCAATTATTAGGTTGCTTCGATCCAGCCACCTGCATGAATGACTGACGATCAGTTTTGATCAAGGAGATAACAAAACCCCGACAGTATACAACATAAACGCTTGTGAAGTCACCCTCGACCATCCAATAGAATAATTGGGCTTCTTCTTGTTTTAAAGATTTTGTGGATGGTGTCGCGAGGTATGAAAACAACCACCACCATAACATTACAGGATGCTTGTTATTTATACCGGTAATATATTTAGTGTACATTGGTATTACTTTTGCATTATAACATATATATATATATATATATATATATATATATATTTACTAATAAGTTCATTTCGATGCAGCTATTTTATCTGGAGAAGTTGGCATATGTTGCCAGCTATGTTGACTTGAGCTAGCCTTCGCCACTAAGGTGGAACGGCAGGGTTGTTGCAAAAATGATTTATTTTGTAAAATCAAGGGGAGGAGAAGCTTGGCCTAAAAGCTGTGTGGTAAACATTTGAGAATATTTCAAATTTAGTTGGTTATATTACCATTGATTATTTATTATTAATTCATATATATTTGTATTATGTAGATTGATATAACCGTGCAAGTCATTCCGGGCAACCGAGAGGTCTGGGAGGACCGCGAGCGTAAACACATTCACGATGACGTGTGTGCAGATCTACCTGAAGAGCAAGTCGTTAGGTTAGATGCTTTAAAGTGCACAAGTGATCGCTCTTCAGGTGGAGTCCAGCTCCATGAGGGCGGATATTTCACAATTAATGAGGTGCAGAGAAAGATGATCGTTGTCCAAGAGAATATGTTGACAACATTGGCGAGTCTTTTAGAACGGGACACTGGTAAGTCTCGAGCCCAATACGATAAGCCACACGTCACCCCGATCTTAAGGTAAAGAACAAGGAGGTATTTATGAGGATATGAGTCCCTCCCGCGAATAAGAGATACTGGTCTCTTCATCACCTTTATATAAAGGTGATCATGATGAAAGGTGCATCCAGCTGGATGCTTCAGACAATGCATTCGCTGACCTGCTATTGGTCAAGAAACCATCTATGACTAGAATAACTAAAGGATGTCGAAAGTTATTTTATTTTATTTATTTGTATTTCATCTTTTCTATATATATAACATGTACAATCTAACTATTAATCTAACACCTTACTTGGGGCTGTGTTTTGGTAGGGAAAATAAGTCTTGTCTGAGTCTACTGAAAGCTAATTCCTGATGAAGTTGCGCAGCACTAGGGAGAGGAGAGATGGTCCTCTACTCAATTCACCCTATTTAAATGGTAAATCGATCATTAAACGCAACAAGAAGGTATTTAAAGTGGATACGTACACGTTGCAGGACCCACTAGAAGTGAAAGATGAGCGTTTAGTGGAGTATATTTTTTATAAAAGATTAGAGGATAGGTAGTAGTCACACTAATCTAACAAAATTTGACACACCATCACGACCAAATGTTGATTAAGTTTATCTTTTATTTGTCTTTTGCAGTGAGATTCTCGTTAGACATACTGGCCTCCATGCTAAACGGAGAGACCTAAAGACTTTCAGTCCAGAAAATTGGCTTGGCTCGGACCTTATAGACTTATTTGTCAGCATTTTGACCTTGGAAGCTCGTCGTGCGTCGATGAACAACCGATTTTGGTTTCTTCCCACATTCTTTGTTGTGAGTATCTACTACTCAGTAACCTCCGTATTTTAGGTTTGTATGTACGTTGTGTATCGTGTTTTTGTTGTGCCATTGCAAAGTCAATGTGTTTCAAAACTTCCTAATTTTGTAAGGAAACACAAGATCGTGGATAGATACGCGCCAACGCTTGACCTAAAAACTACGGTAAACAAATTTAATGTAGTTAAGATATTAAATGCTGACTTAATATGATTGTGTACATGTCTTGTGTAATCTAGATATGTATTCCGGTATACGATGGCCGAGATCATTGGTTTATGGCCAAGATCTCCATCATGGACGAGGAAGTCACTGTATGGGACACCTTGCCAGATGGCCGATTTAATGCGGGGCGGACTAAAAAGGTCAAAAAGATTGTATGTTCTAAACCCTCATCATGATTTGTAATTTGTCTTATAGCATGTGTGAATTTGACATTGATTACATTTTTATTTTTTGTGAATGGAATTATAGTTAGAAGGTATGAAATTGATATTTGGGCCTAAGCTCATAGATTTGTTGCCCCCTCCAACAAACTTCTCTTCATTCAAAATTTCAAGGCCGCCCTAAGTGGTCACCCAATCAAATGGGTAAGTTCACTGATTGCGAATTTGATTGGGCTTCCTTCACTCTTTAATGATGCACTTATTATTACATTTGTAGGAGTGTTTGTGATGTGTGGGTCTTGAGATATATGGATGACATCAGGGCATGAATTATTGTCGACTATCCTTCCCAGGTAATTTGTAAGATATGTTAAACTTGATAGCTTTGTTTTTTGTTTGTTATAGTTTCGGGTTCTTTTAGTTCTATAATTGAGAATTTTCTGATTGTTTTGGATTTGCTTTATTGTGGTTGTCATTACTAGTTATTTGTTAGGGTTTCTTTAGTTATGTAATTGGGAATTTTATGATTCTTCTGGACTTGCTTGTTTGTGGCTGCCAGTATTGAATTTGTTGAGGTTGAGGTGTTTGGTGAATATTCAAGCCTTAGATGTTATTGTTGAATTTGTTGAGGTGTATGATAGTTTTGTGAATGTTACAGCTCTCTTTTCTGTTTTGTTTTAGTTTGAAGTTAGGCTTCTCTTAGTTTGCAATTAGGAATTTCTAATTGTTATAGATTTTCTCATTTATGTTCGTCGATGTTGAATATGTTGAGGTGTATGATAGTTTGTTGAATATTGGGAATATTTTTACAGGATTATAAATCTCACGATCTTCGGTGTAACATTTTTTTGAAGATCATCAACCATCCTCAGAACATCTCGTATGATATGTTATATGATAGCGTTAGTCGATTTTATAATACGAACTCATCTGTCTCGGAGACCCGACTACCACTGAAGACGAGTCCTACTTTAAAGCAAAGAATTGAGAAGAGGAAAAAATGAAGGGCTAGATAATATTGTATAACATTATTGTGTCCTATTTTTTGATGTTCTTGTTCAAACACTCGCCCATTTGACATTTCTGATAAATTTGATGAGCAAGATGTTATTGAAGAAAACAATAACTGCGGTGCAATAAATTTTGAAAAGGGATATCTTCGTACGCTTCGAAATTTATTGCCTCGTGGTTATTGTCTTCTTCCATAACATCTAGCTCATCAAATTTTTCAGAAATGTCAAATGAGCGAGTGTTTGAACAAGAATATAAAAAAATAGGACACAATAAATTTTTGTAAGTTATTGTGTACAATGATGATAAACATATATTGTATATTAGTGTGTACAACTATAAATAAAATGGGTTTTTGTAAAATATCGTGTACAATGATGATAAATAGTTGTTGCAGTATTATTTTGTACAGTTATAAAGTAATAGATTTTTCAGAATTATTGTGTATTGTTATAAATAAGCAGGTTTATTTGGATGATCATATTCTAAAAAAACTATGAAAACAAGTTAATACCAAAATGTACATTTACTGCGACGGGGGATATGAAAAATTATACCAGTATGGGATGTTTGTGTTATACATAGGGTACCCACCTTGTGCGTTGAATGGTGGTGGGTATGCATATGGGTCGAATGGTTACGCACCTTGCACATTAAATGTGTACGCACATTGCACATTGAATGGGGACGCACCTTGTCTAGAGACCCCTGTTGCGTGTGCACCTTGCACGTTAGATGGTGCTGGATCATCATTATTATCGTCTGGCATCGTGGCATGCACATCACTCGGTAATTCAAGACATGTCTGTTTGGTATGTCCAGTGTTCTTACAATGGCCACATCGAGAGGTGGTTAGCCGTGCTTTACTCGAGCTAGCACCTTGACTGCCCTTCGCCTTCACAATTATCGGGGCTTCTTTTAATCTCTACACCATCCTCGTGCTTCACATCATTAGCGTTGGCGACCTTCTCATTCCACAAGATCTCATATTTTACACAAAGCATCCTAACCTCCACTTTGGCTCGAGTCGGCCATTCATTTGACTTTGACGCAAAGTGAGCAAGTCTTTTGGTAGCTAGTTGGATCGAATTATACCTAAGCAATACTGTCTCATCTATATCTAGATGAGAATGGCTTGACCCGGTTGGTAGCATATTACTCTTCATAGTGATCCGCCACCGGTCTAGTATGCACGTGCTTGGGATCTCTTGCCTATGTTTTACTTTTATAATAGTAAACATATGCCGACACAGTATCCCCACTGATTCAAACTTGCCACAACTGCACTTGAGCGTATCAAGATTTTGGTCTCGTATCAATAAGTATGATTCATTCGGCACCCCAAACTTGACCAACGAATAATTCTGAGGCTCCCCATCATGTGTCAGAGCACAAACTATAAACGATGCTTCACCCATGATCTCCTTACGCACACGTTTAAATAGTTTTTGTGTGAACACATTTGCCAAGTGTTGCTCTAACGCACGCAAGTGAGTCTAAAACACATGTGTTTCATTTGTCATCTTGAAATCATCCAACCTCTCCTCGTGTCGAATATGTGCCAACGCTCGATCAAATTATAGTACAAATTCAAATAGTTTAGATCAACGTTTAATGAATTGGTAGATGTACGTGTTCATACCTTCAGATGGTTGCGTCGTTCTCATGAAATCAAAGAATTTTCTGTGTTGGAAGGCCTCTACCCAACATTCACGCTTCGCATACATCCAGTATACCCATTTATTTTACCTGAGGTTGAATGACTCTATCAAACGATCCCATTCCTCTTCGAACTCCCCTTCACTAACTACACCAAACATGACTCTCTTGAATGCCTGTAGAAATTCTAGGTTATGCAAGTTTGATTGGGCATTTCGTTTGAGATGCCATGGACAAAGTCGATGATTGCAATTGGGGTAGACCATCTTAATTGCTTTACGCATTGCCTTATCGTCATCTGTAATGATCGATTGAGGCATTTTGTTTTTCATGGCATCTAAGAAAGTCCTCAACACCCATTGATAGGTTTCCACAGTCTCATCAACCAATAATAAACAACCAAATACCATGGTCTTGTAGTGATTGTTCACGCCAATGAAAATCACGAGCGGTTTCTTGTATGCATTCGTCATGTAGGTCCTATCGAACGCCCCAAAACAGTGATAGTCAACTTGGGACGTCGACTATTCACAGAACAAATTTGCTAAACAATTATCCATGTCAATGTTTTATTTGCAATATATATCTAGATCCATCTCCAATTTTACAGTAAAAAAAGCAATAGCTGCTTCTGAATCAGTTTCGATTATCTGAGCTTTTCGCTGATTATCCATCTTATTGTAGAGATTCTTCTATAAGAACCCCACATTTTCGTAATTACCTGCTTGGTCGAACATGTAATCAAACACTTGGCTTAGTCTTACACCAACATTGTACAATCCTGTTGCCTGAGCCATGTCCCATTCATTCATTGTTCTATTGGATCGAAGAAATGGCACGTCATGTGATGAGACGGTGGGATGGTTGTACTTAGCTTCAAAATCTTTACCTAGCCATTTTTTCGTCTTCTTATCAAAGTTCACCCTAAAACAAGCACCACAATCCACTCTTGTCAAGCATATTAGTTCTCGCTTGATGTCCTTGCTGCCCATATATTTTTTCTTCCGAGTTCCTTCTTTTGAGCAAACCCATCTCCGTAACATAGTTTCTCCCTCTCTGTTCTTGTGTTTATCATATTTCCGTACACTGAACCCAACATCGGCTCCGTATCAAAATTTTCACCAATAACATCTTCATTATGCAAGTTTGCTATTGTGGATGAACCTGGTCGCGTACTCGTCTCACCCGGGTTTATGAATACTTCATGATGACTCGTCTTTGAAGATGCTTAATCTTAAAACAAATTATAGAAAACTAAACAACATGATGTTGGGTCTTTGAATATGCTTAATCTTAAAAAAACTAAAGAAAACTAAACAAACATTACCTTTTCGGTGTAGCCGATCACTTAGTTGGAGATGAAAATTGGATAACCCAAACAAAGAAAGTGAAGGAGAAAGTAAGTGTATTTGAAGTTTAGAGCAATTGAAAATTACTGAGAATGTGTTTAGTTGAGTGAATATATGATTTTTAAGGATGGTTTATGAAGTGTAACCACCGCTATAAATTACACAACCATCAAACACC
>QANY01006496.1:63169-83109 GCA_003255025.1 Datisca glomerata | reverse complement strand
CTCAAAATTTGAGGCTTTTAAAAAAGATTGGACGATCAAAGTTTTGATGGTTCGAGAAGGATTGGTTGACACATTTAGAAACTCAATTGAAACTCATATTGACGGACGGCGAGGTAAAACTCTTTCCAAGGCATTATAAATTATTTGTTTCATGATGATTCTTATTCATTTATAATGTCTTCAGGGAACAAAGGTACAAGTTGTGATGTATAACGAGATCATAACTAGGTTTGATACGTTGATTGAGAAGAATAAAACTTACTTCATTACCAATGAAAATGTAAGATCTATAGATAGAAGGTTTCATAATGTGCATGAGAGATAGAAATCACCATTTATCAAATACAATCATCAATGAATTAGATGCACCAATTGCTGTTGTGCAACGGTCATTTGTTGAATTCAATGACTGTCAAAGTCTAAATGACAGCAAACAATTATTTGGTAAATAATATTTATCTCACAGAGTAGTTGGAGATCTCAAACAATGAATCTATTATCAAGTACGCATCATAATCTAAACTAATGATATCTATAAGATGTCTTGATCGATTTAAATCTAACCATTGGTATAAGAGCAAGAGAGCAAGGTTTAGGAATTTTGTAGAAATCAAGAAACTTTTTCATACGAAAGATGGTTTAATCATTGTCGAATTTTTCTTCCTTACTAAAATTGTCGTTCTCGAAACCTTAATCAGCTATCTGTTATCATCCAGTTATTATCGGCAATTGAAACATTTTTTCAATTACTTAGCAAATCTCTCATGTTGGAGTTTTTATCAAATCTGGAGTAAAAGGCCACCAGTTTGGTCATTGATTTTAATTGCTCTATGTTGTTTTCTTCTTTGCCAACAGTCTTTAGCCATATGACCCTTCTTTCCGCAATTATAGCATTTCCGTCAAATATTTTATGTTGCCGAGGTTGATCATTCTTGTTCTCTTTCTTCTGCGTTCCCCCTTGTTGAGGACTTCCATGTCGACTATCTTAGTCAACTTCTTTCCTCATTCTTCAGTGAATATTTTTATTGTTTGACCTTTGTTATTATTGCTAAAGAGTGCTTCATCCTCATTCTTAGATGAGGCTCCAAAAATTTGCTTAGGTAACTCTTCTTGGTCAGCTAGCAAATTTTCTAACTCTACAAGAGATAGTTGGGTTGACCAACCATGTATAACAGTAGTAAAACTTTTATATTTTTGCTTCAATCCATGAATGATTATCAATTCTAATTTTAAAATCATACATGCCAGCAGAATAGTCTAATGCAGAAACTTCACGACAAATAGACTTTATCTTTGTAAAATATTGGCTTATTGTTATGTCACGTTGGATGATTGAGAGAAGCTCGTCGTCCAAAAGTTGCAGACGCACATCATTCTTCTTCGAGAACATCACAACAAAAGTGTCTCACACGTCCTTAGGTGTGTTTGCTTGTCTAATATGCTAGCATTTCTTTCTCAATTGTGGTCCCGATGGAAAACATTATCTTCTAGCTCTTATCCTCAATTTCTTCAGACCTAAAAGATTTTCTGACGGCACAGTATCACCACCGCTCACAATCTCACACAAGTCTTGACCTTGGAGATATGACTCCATATACATCAACCACGCATCCTTGGGTTTGAGCTTTCTAATATCAATTGATATTCATTAAATAATGTGTGAGCTTTCTGATATCAATTGGACGGGAGAAACAGTTGCATATAGATTGGAAGACGAGGGGAAATAACAGATCAATTTTACGTGATGAGAAGGGTAGAGGATATTGAAGTGTTTGGATTGGATTATTGTAGTAAAAAGAAAATGATAATTGAAACTCTATAATATTAATATCTCTTAAGTAGTTTCTATTTTTTATTATTTTGTGGGAGGCTTGATGCAAGACGTTACTATATACTAGATCAATTTTACGTGCATTGCACATATAATTTTAAATTAGTATTAATGTCATTAATGAATAAAAATCTCTACACTTTTAACATAACCAAATACAAAAAAATAATAGATAAAAAACATCTTGTTCTATAAATATTTCTTTTAAATACAATATTCAATCACTATCACACATAAAGAATATTACCTGAATGAATATTTCATTTTAAAAAAAAATTTACTTTACTCCCCCAAACTATGAGTAATAAACATTTTAAACTATTAATTTTAAAATATTATACTTTAAACCTTGCACTATATAAAAATTATATCTTAAACCCTGAAACAAACTTCTTCAATTCTTCTGTTAACTTTAACGAGATGACGTCATTTTAATATATTCAAAACGACGTGGTTTTGCTTATTACCCAAAATACCATCACCACAACCAAACACCTTTATTCCTAATTCCTCACTATTTCTTCATTTCTTTCTCATAAGCAAAACCATGGTTTCTGTCACAAAGTTTTAAACCACCCCTCTTTTTTTATTCTTATGCACGAGAAAATTAACTGTAAAAATTTATAGGGTCTTCTTACAAACATAGACTATGATATGGGTTTATTGTATTTGAGTATAAGGAAAACATTGTTGTTTAAGTGTTTCAAAATGACGTCATTTTGTTAAAATTGACGGAGAAACTAATGCAGTTTACTTCAAAGTTAAAAGTGCAATCTTTTTATAGTTTAAGGTTCAAAGATAATATTTTGAAGTTTAGGGTTTAAATTGCTTATTACTCATAGTTTGAGGGGATAAAGTGAATTTTTCCTACATTTTAAAAGTCATTTCTCATTATTATTTTATTTCAAAAACTATATTTCAAAAGTCACATTCCCGTAGCCACTTTATAATTGTTACATTTTGATATATCTTTATTTGATGAAGAAATAGAAATGTGTCATGTGTACTTTATAAATGCATTTTGGAATTAGTAAAAATAAAGGCGGATAAAATTGTCTAAAAAAATTTCTCTCCGACTTTCATATTTAAATATATTATAGATTACTTATACGGTTTAGAAACCGTATAATTTTGTCATGAGAAAATTACAATTTTTCATATATGTATCATTTAAATATTGCGATTAAATATTTCGGTGCTACAACTTGCTACCGAATATCGCTTTACCACAATATCCAGAAGAGTTCCCTAGTATACTATGTAAAGTATTTGTCGTTGTTGGAGAGAGAGATAGGGAGAGAGAGAGAGGGAGGGGAGAGAGAGAGTTTTTATGTACAGGAGATAGCTGGAGAGAGACGATTGGAAGTAGGATAAGAGAAGGTAATTATTTATAGAGGTTGGGATTGCTCGTTAATGGTTGGATAATCTGATAAATGCTTACTTTTTCTGTCCCAGCTCTGAAGTGACACACAAAGAAAAAAGAAACTACCTATATCGCGTTTCACTTTTTCTTGTTTTAGAAACATGATGAGCTTCAAATGAGTTTATCAAATCTGCAACATTATGTTGTATTATGGTATTCTCTGTGTAGACCATACGATTGACACTCTTATAAATATGGTCATCACCTGACAATAAACATAACATATGATTATAAACACACATATAATTATATATTGTACACTATATGATTATATACTATATAACATGAACGAACACAATCTGTAGAAAACTATACAACCATAGCAACAGAAAAATAATATCAAAACAATCAGATCTTAAAATATCTAGAAATTGAAAAAATATAAAATAACAATAATATGATCCAAATTTATCAAATCAAACAAACAATTGAACAATATAAAATAAGATTAAGCACATAATTCCAGACACTCTATTGACACAAAAAAAAAACAGAGTGTTTACCTAAACTTATTTAACAAAATAGCACAATAACATAAAAAAACTCTTCCAATAACCAAGGAAAAGAGAAAGTACTTGAATACTAATCTTCAAACTAAGATAATAATGTTTCTATATTAACATTTGTTGCTGAAAATAATTTTTAAGCTTCATCTTTAAAACATTCAAAAATTACAAGTTAAATTACGAATTTTTATCTCTGTCAAGCATTGAAAATTGCAGAATACTTTATATTGAATTATTTAAACTCAAATATGATTTTAGATAACCTAAATTCTTGAACAATTTTGCATAAAGAACTGAGAATACAACAAGAACAAACAAGAATGACGGTTACAAATTCAAGAAAGGATCAAGAATGTACTTGAATCAAGCTGATAAAAATCAACTCTGATATAAAATTACTCGATCATTTTGCCCAATATTAGTTTGTCTGATATCAATTTTGCTCGGAAACAGTTTCGCCGTGAAAGAATCTCACTATAGAAAAGAGAAAATCCGTGGATTACAGACGAAGAAATAACCAACTGACGAAGAAGGTTACGAATATACATCAAAGCCATTATCGCGAGCTAATTTTAGAACGAGACCACAAGATAAAGCCGTGTAAAGAAGAATATCCATTTCTTTTCTAAAAACTGAAACCTAAAATAAAAAAACAGTTATAAAAGGGTATAATTTTAAAGCAACAAAAACCTATTTAAAGTTTGGCTTAAATCCTTAATTTTCCCTAGATTTTATTTTATTTCGAGCCATTTTCATTAGTCTTGATTTAAGAGCATATTTTAATTAATCTTTCAATAATTCATTATTACATTAATTTTAATATTCCCGAATCAAGTACAGAAGATTAGGAGAAAAATTTGTGTTTCTTTGTCCCAATTGAATAAGTATATATTTTTAGCCATTCTAATGTCCCATTACAAAAAATTTACAATATAGAGTATACACTATTATTAAACATTTATGAGTTTGTGTAGCTCAATAGTACAGAAATTTAGTAGAGAAATTAATAGATTGAATTGAAGATTCAAGACATTGTGAGGGTTAGCCACAAATACTGAATTATTCAGGTAGATTATACCCTTTGTGTCTCTCTTTTCTCACTCTTATTATTTCCTAAATGATCCATAATCCATTGTAATTGAAGGAATACTGTTTTAATCAACTCTCGAAATCATGATTCTCGTCCTAATCTATCCAGTTTTTTTATTAACTTTTTTCTGGGTCAAAGTTGTGCTGAAAAAAGTAATCACACTAAACTTCTTAAAAGACCCATTTAAATTTAACATTGTCTTTGGAAAGAGAATGCAGTGACCTTGTGCTTTAGAGTGAAAAGCTAAGTGAGCTAAGTGAGCTAAGTGTGTGAACAAAAAGGAAGGAAAAATGGTGGGTAGCTAAGAATTTAAATTTCACGTTATTAAGATAAACTTTGAGAGTGTGGTTTATAAGTCCCAATATTAGGCATTGGTGAATGCCTCAAGGGACACCTCACAATTTATGGGAGAGTGAGGATATAGATTGTACATAAGTGACTCACACGCGGATTAAAAGACAGAAACTGTCTGCCTCTCAACTGCCCATCAATTGCCTGTAGAGATTGAAGAACAAGTTTGCTGCTTTCTCAATCTAGGCAATCATATCCCGCATGCAAACTGCGGATAGTGAAAATTATCTTTAGTCATTGCCTTCTAAAACCTCTATCAATTTAATTTTCATTTACGTGTTGCAATTTTCCTTTACAGTCTATAATGTTCCATGGTACTTTTTATTATCAAGTCAATAATTTTATGGTTTTAATACCAAGTTTTTATTCTGAGTTGTTCTATTATGCTAGAGAAATTTTTATAGGGCGGGCGCCTGGTAAATGAAAGAGAACAATTTTAGGAGCTCTCTTTGACATTTAAAAAAATTCAGCTCTTTTATAGGGGAAATGACTTGCACGTTTAGTTTAAAAATTTTCAGTTAAAAGTCGTGATTGCTATACTACGACTGAGCAAAATATTTTATTAGACCATGTTCGAGCAAGTGTAAATTTTAATGATAGAATGCTAGATCATGATCTAATAATATTTTTTACTAGACCAGAATCTAACACATGATATTTTTGTATTTTTCTCTATTAAAAGGGTTTGATTTCATTAAAAAAGGTCAAAGGCTCCTAATTTCAATTTTTTTTCAGTCTAAATGAGCTTTCGAAAGTAATTTCTCATTATACTATGATCCAACATCTTATACTCCTAGTTCTCTCCTGCCTAGGTTAGGAGAGGTTGTCATGCGGGGGCTATATACACAACATTAGTTGTTCGTTGGTCTTTCTTCATTTACCAAATGTCACAACGTGCATGTGACGTAGAGTGAAGATTGAAAAATCATTTGAAAAAAAAATTTCAGAGTCGCCACCAATCATTTTAGGACGTGATTAGTCACTCAATTTTAAAATAAAAATTTTTGGTATGTGAATATTTAAAGTTGATTCGCGATTCATTTGCGTGTGGGAAATGTATTAGCACCCCACAATACCCATTATGAAAAATGGTTATCAAATTATCAAATGCTATCCAAATTACTTTTTTAAGATAATATTATAAAAATTCAATTTTGAATGTCCCATTTGATACATTTTGCATCATAAAGATGAACAAATAAGTATCTTTTAATGGGCGGTACAAAGACCATTAAAAAATTATTTTTGTTTTTGCTTTTTTATATTTTTCTTAAATCAAAGTATTATTAGAGTTACTCTCAGTATCCTAAAAATAACTCATCACCTCGATAGTTCGAGAAATTTGGTATCCCAAAAATTTCAAAGTCCGTCATCGGATTTTTTTTAGTGAAAACTGAATAATGAAATTAACAAAATTAACATCTAATTATTATGGTTTAAATTTATGAACGTCAATTCTGATAATAAAATGAAATAATAATCACATGCAATTAGGACGATATGACAATAATACATAAATAAATAAGAAGAGATAACAACTATAAAGAAAAAGAAAGAATAATTGAAAGAAATGTTAGAGATGATAAAAATGTATGCTAAATATAAAAAGAATATTATGTAATGAAAATAAAGAAACAATATGTGAAAGAAGTAAAAAAATATACAAAATAAATTAACAAAAAATAATAATATCTACTAATAAAAAAATAGAAAAAAATGAAAGAAAACAAAGAAACGAAATAAAATGCAAAAAACAAAAAAACAAAAAAAAAACTACAAAAAAAAAACTACAAAAAAGAAAAAGAAAATTACAAAGGTGATGTCACCCTCTGTTGACACACACGTGTGTGTATATATATATATATATAATTATATAATTATTTGATAAATAAATTAATAATAATTTTTTTAATGTGTAAATAAACTAATCTATGCAAAATAATGTTTAATTTCATACATAATTGGCATGAACATGTTATTTTTGACCATATAGTCTACGAAATACCATTTTTTCTTTCTTCCCTCAGTGCTAATCAAATAGCAAATGAATGATCATGCGTGGTAACTAATTTAAATAAGTATTACTAAAGAAAATAAAATAATTTTTGTTTGGGATATAAATATACCATTTTTTATTTTGGACAACTTAGTTCACTAATTACCATTTTTCCTTTCTTCCTTCATTGTTAGGAATGATCATGGATGGTAACTAGTTTGAACAAGTTCACTAAAAAAAATCAATAAAACTTTCAAAATAAAATAATTTATGTTTGGGATATAAGTATACTATTTTGGACTACTTAGTTCACTAACTGATTTTTTCTTTATTTCTTCATTGCTAGGAATGATCGTGGATAATAAGTAGTTCAAACAAGTGTCACTAAAATGATGAACAAAAATTAAAAAGAAAAGAAGAAAAGACTTGTAAGAACATAAAAAAGTCAAAGCTTAAATATTTGCATAATCTTGTATAGAAGTTTTACTCTCTATTTTATGCATTTTTATGTATGAGAAATTATCATAGGAAATCTTTCATCAAATGTACACTTTCAACCCATTAAAGGGTTGATTTATATTGAGTTAATTTTACACCCCTCAAAAGCTTTGTCCTCATCCTCATTGATTGAGTTGATGACAAAAACATCACATATCAAACTTGTAGAGAAATCAACAATACATGAAAATAAAACTTAAGATTAAGAGTAGAAAAAATGATAAAGAAGGAGCAAACAACTTATGTATGGAAACGGAAACACAAAAATATCAACTACATGAGTATGAAGAAAAAAGATGTTGAATAATAATAATGAACGAGATCTTGTATTTTAATACAAGAAATTTGAACCACCTTAATAAAAAATAGGGGAATATGAAAGATGAATAGAAATGAAAACTCTATTTCTTTTTTTTTAATTTCTCCTATTTTCTCAAGATCTCTCTTTCTCTCTCTAAAAACCCTTCTCTTTCTTACTCACCAATCCTCCTCCACAAGTGAAGACCTCCCCTCTATTTATAGGCAAACTTAGGACTTCACTTTTTATTTTTAGTCATTTTGTTCCCTTTTAATTTTTTAGTCCTTGGACAATTCTTCTTATTTTTAGGCATTGGGTTATTTTTCAAATCATACATATAGTCTTAGACTAGTATATGGACCAAAAAATAAAATTTATATTTTTAAAGTATTGGATCGAACAAAATATTGTATCTACGGGTGCCCACTTTGTCCACGCTTCTAAACTTAGAAGGTGTACAAAGGTGTAGATAATTATTTTAATCGAGAAAAGACTAAATATATAAGGGGAATAAAAACCTCGACTTATTCGTGTTCTATGAAATGACGGAACTATGAAATGGACCTGGATAGACACAAGCTTCGACCTCGACTCAATTCAGGTTCGATTTAACCATATTAATTGAAACAGACCAGACGCTGACACTGGGCTTCGACCGCGACAAAGTTGGGTTCGATTTAACTAAAGATAAAGAAACGACGTGGACCTGGATAGACGCATGATTCGACCTTGACTCGATGTGGGTTCGATTTAACCATATTAATTGAAACGAACCAGGCGCTGATACCTGGCTTTGACCTTGACTCGATGCGGGTTTAATTTAATCGAGATATTTGAAAGGAAACGTACCTGGATAGAAGCAGACTTGGACCTCGACTCAATTCGAGTTCCATTTAACCAAAGATGTTGAAATGATATTTGATCTGATTTTTACAAGTTTCATATGGTACAAGAGCTAGACTAAGGTGGGCTCTAAATGTTGGAAATTCATGTGTGGATTTCGAAAGAATATCCTAAAATTATTCATGCACTTTAATTGCATCAAAACAGATCAATGTGTTGCATGTCTATGCATTGTAATTATTGAATATAAATGCAAAGTAGTGAGTTTGAGTGCATGCATGCTATGCATGATTGTGAACATTTGTAAGAAAATTATTTGATGATTTTTATGAAAGTTGACTAATGTAGCCATATCCTTCACCTTTCAAAACAATCACTTGGCCTAGGATTATGGACTCGCAATGAAGTATCGAGCATATTTTCAAGAAAATGATGCATCCTTATCCATTAGTTTGTGCCCCAGTATTCGGCTTCACCAATGATGAAGAAAAATGAATAATTTCTCCATATTTAGCTTCTTTTCTGTACTTTAATTGTAATCCTCCAATCATGTTTTAGCCTTCGTCATGTGCATACCGACTTTTCTCGTGATGACTTTTCAGATTTCACCTTGCACTCAGACCGTCTTTCTTAGTTCCTATTCTTTTATTTTTTTATTTTTTTTCAATTAGTTTTCACCTAACCAAGTTTATGCTTATGAGTTATTTCACGAGTAATTAATGATATCTCTTAAAATTGAGAGGAATAAGAAATAATAGAAATAACGAGAAGATGAAGTATATGTGAATTGAGAAAGAAAAAAGGCTCTTTATTGATGATGAATAATGTTTACAAACAATGTTTTGAAAAAAAATTATGGAATAAGAATTTCTCCAGTATTCGAGACAACTCTTTTTAAAAATATTTTTTTACCCAACTTCGCTTTTCCCATACTTAGAGCGGTCAAACGAAGTACTTCTTGACTGCATCAGAATTAATTGTATGCGGTAAATCATCTTTATCCATGTTTGTTAGCATGAGAGCTCCTCCAAAGAAGCACTTCTTGACAATGAAAGGTCCTTCGTAATTTAGGGTCCACTTCCCCCGGTGATCCTTTTGATATGAGAGTATATTTTTGAACACAAAGCCTCCTTCTCGGAAACAACAGGGACACAAATTTTTGTCATATGCATGCATCATTTTTTTTTGATATAATTGCCTTCTACATAATGCAGTCAGTCATTTTTGCTCGATGAAATTCAATTGCTCATATCGTGTTTGTACCCACTCTGCTTCTTCTAATTTCACCTCCATTAAGACTCCGAGGGAGGGAAGTTCCACCTCAATTGGAAGGACTGCTTTCATGCCATATACCAAAGAGAATGGCGTTACCCCAGTTGATATTCAGACTGATGTGCGGTACC
Source organism: Datisca glomerata (assembly GCA_003255025.1). Classification (NCBI taxonomy): domain Eukaryota; kingdom Viridiplantae; phylum Streptophyta; class Magnoliopsida; order Cucurbitales; family Datiscaceae; genus Datisca; species Datisca glomerata. The sequence goes on along the minus strand of QANY01006496.1, from coordinate 72,870 downwards.
CATGTAGTGCAAACGAAAGCATCTCATGCCAATCCTTATAAACATCCGTCATCTTCTCTATGATCTTGTTTATGTTCTTATTCGCTGCTTCCACTGTTCCGTTCATCTTCGGATGATAAGGAGATGAATTATGACGCTTAATTTTGAATTGCTCACATAATTCTTTCATCATCTTATTATTTAAATTTGTCCCATTATCTGTGATGATCCTTCCAGGTAGACCATATCGGCAAATTATTTTATTTTTAATGAACTTAACAACCGCACTTCTGGTTACACTTGAATAAGAACTCGCCTCCACCCATTTGATAAAATAATCTATAGAGACCAAAATGAAATGATGCCGGTTAGAGGCTTTTGGTGTGATGGGACCAATGACGTCCATGCCCCACATAAAGAACAGCCAAGGTGCGGCCATGACATGTAAAGAGGATGCAGGAACGCCAATTTTATCCGCATAAATTTGACATTTATGACATTTCTTAGCGTACTTGATGCAATCAGATTCTAGAGTTGACCAATAATATCATGCTCTGAAGATTTGTTTGGCCATCATATGTCTATTAGCATGAACACCACAAATTCCTTCGTGAACTTTCTCTATAATTTGATTCGCTTTTCTTGCATCAACACATCTTAAAAGCACCATATCATGGTTTCTTTTGTAGAGTATTTTACCATTCAAGAATTAACCCATGGACAATATTCTAATAGTACGTTTATCATTCTCAGAAGCTTTGGATGGATATTCCCCGTTCTTTATATACTACTTGATGTCGTAATACCATGGTCTTGTGTCTGGATCTTCTTCAATGCTCATACAATCAACAGGAAAATCTCGCTTCTCAATTTTTATGGGTTGCACTTCTTCCTTAAGTCTGCGGCAAACATGGACGCTAAAGTTGCCAATGCATCTACAATTTGAGTATTCTCTCTGGGTATATGGTAAAATGAGACCACTTCAAAAGTTAGACTTAACTTAGTTACATGTTTATTGTAAGGTACCAGCTTGGAGTCTCTAGCTTCCCATTCTATGTTTAGTCATCGTATCACCAATAATGAATATCCGTACACTCGAAGCTTCCTTATCTTCATATCACAAGCTGCTTGAATTCTCATGGAACATGCCTCATATTATTTGCCGCAGATTGTTTGTACAGTCAAAACATAGTTTTTCCGTGAATGAGAAAAACTTTCCCTTAGGAGATATGAGAATTGCCCCAATTCCATGTCCTATATCATTATATGCGCCATCAAAGAACATTGTCCACAATTCTGGATCCATAGATTCTCCTTCATTTTTAATATGATTGATATGTTCTCATCAGGAAAATCAAACTTCATAGGCTCATAATCTTGCACTGGTTGATCAGTCAGATAATCAGTAAGTACACTTCCTTTCATTGACTTTCTCGTGACATATACAATTTCATACTTCGTAAGCAACATTTTCCATTTAGCAATTCACCCAGAAAATGATGGATTTTCAAAGATATATTTGATTGGATCCATATTTGAAATTAACCAAGTGTTGTGGTATAACATTTACTGTCTAAGCCGATGAACAACTCATGCTAATGCACAACACGTTTTCTCCAACATTGAATAATTAGCCTCATAGTTTGTGAACCTTTTGCTTAAATAGTATATTGCTTCTTCTTTCCTTCCAGAGGCGTCGTGTTGACCAAGTACGCAACCCATGAATTTTTCTGTTACTGTAAGATACAAAATGAGTGGACGCCTTGGAGTTAGAGGAACAAGTATAAGTGAATTTTGCAAGTATTGCTTGATCTTCTCAAAAATAATTTGGCAATCATCATCTCATCATTCTGTATCACTTTTGTAGAGAAGTTTAAAGATAGGTTCACAAGTTGCAGTTAGTTGTGAGATAAACCAGGCTATGTAATTTAATCTCACCAAGAAACCTCTAACTTCCTTTTGAGTTTGAGGTGGTGGCATATCAATGATAGCTCGAATCTTGTCAGGGTCAACTTTTATTCCTTCCTTTCTCACGACAAAACCAAGTAGTTTTCCTGAAGATGCTGCGAATGTACACTTTGTTGGGTTAAGCTTTAACTGAAACTTTCTCAACTTTTCAATTAGTTTTCGCAGAGTGACAATGTGATCTTCCCCTTGACGAGATTTGACAATCATATCATCAACGTACACTTTGATTTCTTTATGCATCATATCATGAAAAAGTATTACCATTGCCCATTGGTAAGTCGCCCCTGCATTCTTTAGACCAAATGGCATAACCTTATAACAAAATGTACCCCACAAAGTTATAAAAATGGTCTTTTCACGGTCTTCAGAAGCCATTTTCATTTGGTTATACCCTGAAAAACCATCCATGAAAGAGAATGATGAATGTCATGTAGTGTTATCTACTAAGACATCGATATGGGGTAATGGAAAATTATCCTCGGGACTTGCCCGATTTAAGTCTCTATAATCGACGCACATCCTTACTTTCCCATTTTTCTTAGGCACTGAGACTATGTTAGCAACCCATATAGGGTATTTTGCTACTTCCATAAAATCTGCATCTACTTGCTTTTTAACTTCTTCTTTGATCTGTACTAGCATGTCTGGTTTCATTTTCTGTAACTTTTATCGCACTGTTTTACTTTCAGGTATAAGTGGTAGTGATGAACCATGATATCAATGTATAGACTTGGCATATCTTGGTAAGACCATGCAAAGACATCAATATACTCATTGAGTAAGTCAATTAATTGTCAGTGGCTTTAACTGGACATAGATGTGCCGATTTGGACTTCTTTCATCTCTCCATCTAATCCCAAATTTATCACCTCCGTTAACTCTTGACATGGTTGAGTTATTTTATCATCATCTTCTAACATTCTTAACATTTTCGAAGATGGTTCGAAATTATCCTCGTCACTTTCATCTGACTCTACACGAAGAATGGGGTTGTCGAATTTATTGCTTATGCTCTTATTTTTAAAATCACCGTTCTCGAACCTGAATCAGATTATTAGATGAAAGCAAGGCGAGAAAAGAAAATAAACAATGCATGAGTATGGACAACATTTTAGAAATGGAAAAAGTAGGCATAAAAGGAAGAACAAAATGAACTGGAATTGTATTTATCATTAGCAAAAGAAAACGAAACAAGTTTTTAGATTTTTGGGTAGAATCATTAGAATTTTGGCATTAACACATTACTCTTGAAAATTCTCAAGAAGCACTGGTAGCTCGGTGACATCCCAATTGTTAAGCTCATAATCTGAATCATATCGAGAAACCAAGTCCTATGTACTTGCACTTGATGATTTTCCTAAGATTGCGAATATTGAAAGTTGGGCGATATCATCTTCAAGGTCGTACTTCTCTATAGTAACCGGTTCTTCGAATGAAATTCCCCCACTTCTGAAGGATTAAAAAATATGGGATAAGATTGCCATTTTCATATCGAATTCCCTGTTTTCGAGCCTAGCAATCCTCTTTTCTTTCTTTTGAGCTTCCACTGTCCCTCCATCAGCGTTGGTCGGTCTATATCCAAGCCCAAACCTTTGCTCATTCTTGTCCCAATCAATTAACTTATTTATGCATTGATGCTCACTCCCGAGTCCTTTGCCTAGCTTGTATCCTTCTTTTATCATCAGTTTTACCATCATCTGAGATGTCTTTGATAGGCTTGGTGTTGGAGCGATTTTCTCACTAGCAACAAATGTGGTGTTCGCAATCTCAAATGATCGAACTGAGCATTCCAATACTTCTTCTGCCGCCTCAACATATGGCATGGTGGCCGGCTTAGATACCAGTAAATCTTCTTCCCCATATATACAAATGTGTTTATAATCCATTATAAATTTTAGCTTCTGATATAAGGAATATGGTACTGCCCCAGCAGAGTGAATCCATGGTCGACCCAATAGAAAACTATATGCTGGAGTTATGTCCATCACTTGGAAAATAATATTGAATAGGCATGACCCGATTTGAATTTGTATCTCTATGTCTCCGACAACTTCTCTTCAGCTACCGTCGAATGCTCTTACTATCATCATGCTTGGCCGCATATGTGTCGCGTCCACAGGGAGGTTTGCTAGTGTGGATCTTGGCATTACATTTGGAGACGAGCTGTTATCAATCAATACTTTTGCAACAACATAATTCTTACATTTCACGGATATATGTAGAGCTATGGTGTGTCCAGTACCATCGACCGAGATTATATCATCTGTGAAAGTGATAAAATTTGGTGCGGTAATGTTTCTCACAATTCCACTCAACTTTTCCACCATAATGTCATGACAGACGTACGCTTGATTCAAAACCTTCAATAATGCTTGGCGATCTGGTTCAGAAGTAAGAAAAAATGAGAGTAAGGATATGCGAGCAGGTCAGCGATTAAGTTGCTATATCACTTTATACTCACTTTGCTTGATAAGCTTTAAAAATTCATATACTTCCTCTTCAGACACTAGTTTTTCTTTCTCCATTCCTTTTATTATATATGGGTCTATCACTTGGTCGTTATGCATTTCCCCTTGGAATTCATGACCAATGTCGCATTCTTTAACTTTCCCTTTTCTTTGCCTTTCAAACTCATCGCTTTTATCTATTTTCAAAACTTCTGGCGTGTAGCATCTACCACTCCTCGTCATCCCACCTACTCCAAAAATATTAGTTATAGGGAGATCGAGGTCTGACGGATTTAGCATTTTAGTTTTATCGTTACCACTTGTAATAACCTCATATATGTACCTCCATGGTACTGCTCTTGAATCCTTGTAAGCAAACACACCCGGTATTTGGACGGTGATGGGCATCAGAGCATAAGACGTAGTGGTGTGAGTTGAGTTTTTCTCATGCTATATTGTGAGAGGTTTTGGGATATAGGACGACACTTCAACATTAACTTCAGATTATTCTTTAGTTATCACGAGGACTAAATAGCCATCTTCCAAGTATTCCCTTTCTCCTTTATGACTTATTGTAAGTATCTTTGCATCCAACAACTTTTGCACTTCTATTTTAAAATCAGCACATTCCTCAATGGTATGCCCCATCACATTCATATGAAACAAACAATCAAAGTCATGCATATGCTTTCTAGAAATGCCTTCATCCTCTGAGCGTGTTGGGTAGATGTACCCTGCTTTAGAAAGAAGATTGAGAAGTATTACCATTGACGTGCTCACATCTACCACATCCTTTCTCTCTCTCTCTCTCTCTCCTTTCCTCCTTGTCTCTCTCTCACTCTCTTTCTCGAAAACATACACACTTTCTCGTGCTCTCTTTCTCTCCCTCTCCTCTCTCTCTGTCTCTCTCTTACTCTATTGTTCTTTCTCTCTCTCACTCTCACTCTCTCTCTCACTCTCACTCTCTCTCACCCACATACACACAGTCTCAATATCCCTCTCCGTCTCTCTCACTCTTGGTCTCTTTCTCTCTCTCTCACTCACTCTTTCTCTCTAGCTATCTCTCTCTCTATCTCTCCCCCACTATCTCTCTCTCCCCCTCTCCCTCAATCTCACTCTCGCTAGCTCTCTCTCTCTCCCTCTCTCACACTCTCTCCCTCCACTCTCTCTCTCCCCCACACTCTAACACACACACTCTCTCCCTCTCTCTCACTCTCTCACACACTCCCTCTCTCCCCCCTCTCTCACTCACTCTGTCACTCTTTCTCTCTCTCTCTCTCTCTCACTCTAACCCAACCACCCCTCTCTCTCTCACTCATTCACTCTCACACTCTCTCTTGCTCTCTACCTCCCCCTCTCATTCTCTCTCTCCCTCACTCTCTCTCTTTCCCTCTCTCTCACACTCTCTCCCTCTTTCTCACTCACTACTCTCTCTCCCTCTCTCTTGATGTCTCTTCCTCTCTCTCTCACTTTCTCTACCTCTCTCTCTGCAACTTTCTCTCTCTCTCACTCGCCCTCCCTCCCTCTCTCTCCCTCTTTGTCTCTCTCTCTCTCTCTTTCCCTCTCTCTCTCCTTCCCTCTCTCCGTCTCTCTATCCCTCTTTCTTTCTCACTTACTGTCTCACCTCTCTCTCTCTCGCTCTCTCACCCTTTCACTCTCTCTCACTCTCCCTCCCTCCCTGCCTCTCTCCCACTCTCTCCCTCTCTCTTTCTGACTCACTTTCTCTTCTCTCTTTCTCTCCCTCTCATTCTCTCTCTTTGTCTCTCACTCACTTTCTCACAAACACACACACACACACACACTCACCCTCTCACCTTCTCTCTCCCTCTCTCTCTCCCTCTTTCCCATCCTTTCCATCTCTCTCGCTCTCCCTCCATTCCCCTCTCTCTCCTACTCCCTCTCTCTTTCTCTCCCTCTCCCTCTCTCAATCTCATTCTCACAAACACTCTCTCTCTCGCTCTCTATCTCTCTCCCTCTCCCTCTCTCTCCTCCCTCTCTCATTTTCTCTCTCTTGCCCTCTTTCTCCCACCCAATCTCTCTCTATTGCACTCCCTCCCTCCCTTTCTCCTTCTCTATCTATCTCTCTCTCCCTTTCTCTCTCTCCCTCGCACTCCACCCCTTTCTCTCTCTTTCTCTCTCTCTCGCTCTTCCTCTCTCTCTCTCTCCCACTCTCTCTCCCCCTCTCTCCCCCTCTCACTCTCCCACTCTCTCTCACTCTCTCTCCCTCTCTCTCTCTCTTTCTCTCTCCCTCTCTCTCTCCTGCACTCTCACACACTCTCTCTCCCTCTCTCTCTCTCACTCTCACACACACTCGCTCCCTCTCTGTCACTCACTCCGTCACTCTTTCTCTCTCTCGCTCTCCCTCCCTCCCTCTCTTTCTCTCTCCCACTCTCTCTCCATCTCTCTCCCTCTCCCTCTCTCTCCCTCTCTCTCTTTCATTCTCCCTCCCTCCATCTCTCTCCCTCTCCCTCTCTCTCTCAGTCTCTTTCTCACAAACATACACAGTCTCACACACACACACACACACTCTCTCTCTCTCACTCTCTTCTCCCTCTCTTCTCTCTCTGACTCTCTCTCTCTATCGTTCTTTCTCTTTCCCTCTCTCTCTCTCACCACACCTACACAGTCTCATTCTCTCTCTCCGTCTCCCTCACTCTTGGTCGCTCTCTCTTTCTCACTCACTCTTTCTCTCTTGCTATTTCTCTCTATCTCTCTCTCCCATTATCTCTCTCTCACTCACGCTCTCCCTCCCGCCCTCTCTACCTCTCTCTCTCACTCTCTCTTTCTCTCTCTCTCTCTCGCTCTCCCTCCCTCCCTCTCTCTCTCCCCCTCCCTCTCTCTTTCTCTCAATCTATCTCTCTCACTCACTTTCTCACAAACACACACACACTCTCTCACCCTCTCTCCCTCTCCCTCCCTCCCTTTCTCTCTCTCTCTCTCTCTCTCTCTCTCTCTCTCTGTCTCTCTCTTTCCCATCCTTCCCCTCCCTCTCTCACTCAACCTCCCTTCCTCTCTCTCTCTCCCACACTCTCTCTCCCTCTCTCTCTCAATCTCATTCTCATAAACACACAGTCTCTCTCTCTCCCTCCCTCTCCCTCTCTATCTCTCCACTCTCTCTCTCTTAGCCTCTCTCTCTCTCCCCATCTCTCTCCTAACCATTCTCTCTCTTGCTCTCCCTCCCTCCCTTTCTCTCTCCCACACTCTCTCTCGCACTCTCTCTCTCTATCACTCTCTCTCCCTCTCTCTCTCACTCTCTTTCTCATAAACATATACACTTTCTATCTCTCTCTCCCCCTCTCTCCCCCTCTCTATTCTCTTTCTCAAACTCTCTCTCTCACTCTCCCTCTCCATCTACCTCACTCTTGATCGCTCTCTCACTCACTCACTCTTTCTCTCTTGCTCTTTCTCTCTCACTCCCGTTATCCCTCTCTCCCTCTCTCAAACTCTCTCCCTCCCTCACTCTCTCTCCCGTGCTCTCGCACTCATTCTCTCTCTCTCCCGCTCTCTCTCACTCTCTCACACACACTCTCTCCCTCTCTCTCACTCCCTTTGTCACTCTTTCTCACTCTCTAACCCACCCCCTCTCCCTCACTCATTCACTCTCACACTCTATCTTTCTCTCTCTCTGCCTCTCCCTCTCTTTCACTCTCGCTCGCTCGTTTTGTCTCTCACTCACACTCTCTCTTTTTCCCTTTCCCTCGATGTCTCTCCCTCTCACTCCCCCCCTCTCTCTATCTTTCACTCTCTCTTTCTCTCTTTCTTTCTCTCTCTCCCTCCCTCTTTCTCACACACATACACGCACACTCTTTTTCTCTTGCTTTCCTAACATTCCTCTCTCTCGCTCTCCCTTCCTCCGTCTCTCTCTCCCACTCTCTCTCTCTCCCCCTCCCTCCCTCCCTCTCACTCTCCTTAACTCTCTCACACTCTCTCTCCCTCTTTTTCACTCACTCTCTCCTCTCTCTCGCTCTCCCACCCTTTCTCTCTCTCTTGCTCTCCCTCCCTCCCTCTCTCTCTCCCACACTCTCTCTCTCTATCTCTCTCCCTCTTTCTTTCTCACTCACTTTCTCACAAACACATATTCTCTCTCTCACCCTCTCTCCCTCTCCCGCCCTCTCTCTCTCTCCCTCTTTCCCATCATTTCCCTCTCTCTCACTCTCCCTCCCTTCCTCTCTCTCTCCCACTCGCTCTCCCTCTCTCCCTCAATCTCATTCTCACAAACACACTCTCACTCTCGCTCTCTCTCTCCCTCTCCCTCTATCTCTCTCCTCTCTCTCTCTCTGTCTCTCTCTCCCCCTCTCTCGCCCACCCATTCTCTCTCTGTCTTGCTCTCCCTAACTCCCTAACTCCCTCTCTCTCATTCTCTCTCTCTCTCACTCGCCCTCCCTCCCTCTCTCTCCCTCTTTGTCTCTCTCTCTCTCTCTCTTTCCCTCTCTCTCTCCTTCCCTCTCTCCGTCTCTCTATCCCTCTTTCTTTCTCACTTACTGTCTCACCTCTCTCTCTCTCGCTCTCTCACCCTTTCACTCTCTCTCACTCTCCCTCCCTCCCTGCCTCTCTCCCACTCTCTCCCTCTCTCTTTCTGACTCACTTTCTCTTCTCTCTTTCTCTCCCTCTCATTCTCTCTCTTTGTCTCTCACTCACTTTCTCACAAACACACACACACACACACACTCACCCTCTCACCTTCTCTCTCCCTCTCTCTCTCCCTCTTTCCCATCCTTTCCATCTCTCTCGCTCTCCCTCCATTCCCCTCTCTCTCCTACTCCCTCTCTCTTTCTCTCCCTCTCCCTCTCTCAATCTCATTCTCACAAACACTCTCTCTCTCGCTCTCTATCTCTCTCCCTCTCCCTCTCTCTCCTCCCTCTCTCATTTTCTCTCTCTTGCCTTCTTTCTCCCACCCAATCTCTCTCTATTGCACTCCCTCCCTCCCTTTCTCCTTCTCTATCTATCTCTCTCTCCCTTTCTCTCTCTCCCTCGCACTCCACCCCTTTCTCTCTCTTTCTCTCTCTCTCGCTCTTCCTCTCTCTCTCTCTCCCACTCTCTCTCCCCCTCTCTCCCCCTCTCACTCTCCCACTCTCTCTCACTCTCTCTCCCTCTCTCTCTCTCTTTCTCTCTCCCTCTCTCTCTCCTGCACTCTCACACACTCTCTCTCCCTCTCTCTCTCTCACTCTCACACACACTCGCTCCCTCTCTGTCACTCACTCCGTCACTCTTTCTCTCTCTCACTCTCCCTCCCTCCCTCTCTTTCTCTCTCCCACTCTCTCTCCATCTCTCTCTCTCCCTCTCTCTCTCTCTCTCCCTCTCTCTCTC